>NMRB01000087.1:72834-144890 GCA_002633025.1 Notospermus geniculatus
ATGACGGTGTGAATAATTTAGTTTTGCCTGACGCGCTTTTAATGTTTGAGTGTCAACTTTCATCTAACAGAGTGGAACGTACGACATGCGGTACACCATAAAGAAGAAAAGTTTATAAAAGGAAAATATCGTGCAAATAACAAAGAAATGTTTTAACACCGACTTGTGTTAACAAAATTTCGACACGTCTTAAAGTCGGGTTTTTCTGGGAACACTTGAAATGATGGTGCATGTAAACTTTTTCCTGATATTTTATCGGAGATTTCAAATTCTCCTAAAAGCATGAGATCTGTCGACGCCGCTATTCGAAGGTTGACATTTTCGGGTCATTTTACGTGTACGTGAATAATGTATTAACGAGTACCGACTTGTACTAGAAAACAACACGCCAAGTTCAACATATTCATCGACCGCTTCACTTCAACAACAACGTATGTTGTTAGATTTTTAGAAGCCGAGTTGACATGCTATAGAGGTAGAGAGTAGACAGGAGCTACTTCACATCAAGGGTTGATTTTCATGGTGGTAACATTACCGTCCCAACTCTCCAATAAGCCCGAGTTATATAGTTCATCCAGAATACTGCAACGCGTTAATCTATGGTTTTTCTGTGTGGCCTGGCTTGCGTTTATTAGCGTATGACAGACTTTGAGGAAGTGGTAAAGAGTGTGCACTTTCCCACAGTCGCTGAATACATTAGCCAGACCTCAAATTTTTCTCAAAACTTTCTCAAGCTGTGCCCTTTATTCGGGGTTTGACCACTCTACACACACAACAAAATGACCGAGTACGGTAACTCAATGAACTTTTACTGTGGAATAAATAGCAGTCATGTAATTCTATTCAAATGTGAGGCTTACATCATCACACCATCATCATTCCAAAGAGGTGTGGGCCTACCAGCATGCAGTGCATTGTCTTCAGAGGGATTAGTCCAGGTGCCGATGCACAAAACATCTTAAGTGTAAAATTCCCCTTATCTTTTGTTCGGAACAATAGTTTAAGTGAAATTTTACACTTAAGATGTTTCGTGCACTGATACGGCCCCTGAACCCATATTCATTCTACTTAAGTCTAAGTGTGACACTTATCCATTGTTCAACACAAAACGTTGACTTCTGGGACGAACGAAATTTCCATTGACAAATCCAAACAGCTATATGAAAGGCTGACATGTCCTTGAGTGTGAATTGACACAGAAGAAGGAGTTAAGCCCGCCAATTAGTCATCCGTAGAAAACAGATCTTCAGGCAGATACATGTATGTACAGCCAAAACCAATAGCCACAAGAGTACTAAGAGCCGGCCTACTTCTGGGATGGAGAGGCTCTGCGTTGGAGGAGAATTAGACTTGATATGTCGGTTAACGATAGTTCCTTTCATACCGAAGCACGCACTTGGTGTCTGCCGAGTTTATATCATACATACATACGGTACTATGAACACATGCTGTATCTACAGATGATTAAAGGCACAGAAGTATTGAAAAGAAAACTTGTGATATATTCATTTCTCGATTATCAGCCTCGTGACGGTGTAATGTTTTCTAGTGTTCCCATATCCCAGGACGGCTAGAGAGACCATGGCCCGTATTTTAGAATGCTCCTCAACGTAAAGGAGTTCCTCAAAGCTATTGTTCTCCTGTTGAGAACAATAGCCTTGAGGAACTCATCCTTTACGTTGAGGAGCATTCTAAAATACGGGCCCATGACTTTTCAATAGGGAAACACTGAGAAACCTGTCACTCCCTTTCCACAGTGAGAGGAAACACTCAGAAATGGTAACACCGCCGTGGCACTTTATACCACTGTAGTATAATCAGATGCACCCCGAAGCAGAATGCCTCCCAACAACAGACTTTCACGGAATAAGCGGCAGTACAATGGGACACGCATCTTGGCAAGATTCTTGGCCTACTGAAAGAGCCTGTCGTGACGAAATGCCTCTCATACAATAGAGGGGATACATCAGAGACGGGGTGCATCAGATTTTATCACACCGGTACGAGTAGAAATATCTCAGACTGACTCTTTTTCCTTGTAGCTATTGCCAGAACACTCACCAGGTTTAGGTTTTCGAAGTGTTTATTTTCCATTCACACCAAGGTAGGATAGAAGAACGCCTGAGGTAAATATCGAAAAAAAACATTCGGTGCAGATTCTGTGGGAAGCATGTCACGGTGGGAAGGAATTTCAATTCGAGAAACAAGGAGTGTCCAAGAAAGGGTTTGAACTCTAAGGGGTTGATTACACACGAAGGTTTTTAAAGACTTGACATCACTTTTTAGTATCTTGGTGTATTAATAAATGATATTTAAAAAACGGCTGTTTACCTATAAACCGCTATTCAGAAAGTTCAGAGGACTTTCTCTTTCTCATCCAGTACTTCGAACCTCTCTCAGCCATTGACTCTGTACGACAGCTTTTAAAACCAGTGGAAAAGTGAAAAGTCGAGGCTGAAAGCGTTAATATTGACCCAAGTAGCTGCTACAGTGACGAAGTTAACAGGAGACACCCTATTCCACCGATACAAGAATTTGGGCTCCATATTATCTGGTGAGTGGTCACTAAAGTACCATTTCCAAAAAAGGAGGTATATTCACCGTATGTCGAAAAAGAGCCGATACCAACGCCTAAAAGCTTCTTGACCGAGAAGGTATGGATATCGATTCAACAAGCTCTCTCTCAGAAATGACTGCTATTCAGCAGGTGGGATATTTTATGACGGAGTGTGATGCTGGATGACATAAGTACATAAATGTAGCCTACATGTACTTCATCCCGATGTGGTTTACTTCATTTGGACCCAAGAATTTGAAGAGAGTCACATGACGATGTGAACTGTTTAATTTGGACATTTTGATTTGCTAATCACGGGGAATTTACAATGACGTCATCAAAATGGCTGAAATAGCAGAACCTACATCATCGAAGTTGGCACAAATTGAACGTGACGTACCAAGATGGCTGCACCATCTCCGAAGAAATTTTGTTGTTGCATTCGTCTATGTGGTAACGACCACGAGTACCAAAAATGTCCTTGGAAACGATGATCATCTTTGATTTTTTACCTCGAATACCCATAGCTGCCCCTGAGGATGATAACAAATAACCTTTTTCTTATATCATTGCCATACTGAAGCCAAGCGGAGCAAAACAAAACAATCGAGAGTTAATACCATGTTATCATTCATTGTTCATGATGTACGACTTTGGTGATGGACCATCGGCAATAGTCGCCGCACTCAAATAATGCCATTGGTTCTTTGATGACGCTGAAAGCGACTTAGAGTAATCATCAGGATCAACACTGCGCACTACGAGTGGGACAAAACTCCGAGTGATAAATACCGCGTCCGTCCCAAGAACTGTGGATAGCGTTGGTGAAGAACATTATGTGGCTGCGAAGATTGGTGAGAGTTGACGGACTCGAGAGGGTGGTCGGCGTCTTTTCTCTGAGTTTAAGGCTCCCAAAAGGACCATCGAGAAATACAAAGTAATGGCGATGTCTAGACGTCTTGGTTGAAGCATGGATTTGGGTCGTTGTTAACTCATTTAGATTTTTTCGAACTACACGTAACATGCATTGTTCTGTCGCCGATGGGTGTGAATGGAGGCCGGTACATGGCAACCCAGAAAGTGAGAGAAAATTTACGTCACCTGATATTGGTGATAGCAAAAATAGATATCATCTATTTTTGGTGATAGTCACTCATCGTCAAACTTCATGACTAGTCTCGTCCAGTGGCACTTAATAACAACTGGCGAAGAGACGGGTAGAGGACGGCAATGGCCGGCCAAAATGGCGATTGTTCGGTGAGAGCAGTGGCTTCAGCCAGGAACCAAGCACCGAGTAGTATTCGTTCAAAGAAGGCCTTAGGTTCAGACTTCGACATGCTATCCTCTCACACCAATTTTGAAAAACAATGTTAAAGATAGCATCGCCGTCACAATTCCAGAACCAACTCCGGAGAGCTATCGCAGACAACTCTTGGACATGACCTAACAGTTGTTTTTGTATAGTACACCGACAACATCCATTATTAACACCGACTTTGCCAAACCCTAATTCAGTGACTGCATGACTAGCATTGGAACGAAGATATTCGACCGAGACTTGTTTATTTCTAACGGCTGACTGATAGCTGCACCATCTGTACCATATGCTAACCTGGTATCATGCCGGACGGATGGAAACCCAAGCCATACCATACATGATAACCCGAGAGATCAGGGAAATTTCCTCGGTTTCCCGATCGTGTTGGTAAGCCTAAACAGACTGGTTCATAGATTGGGTGATCAGCACAAGCATTTCAAGTTACCCTGATAACGCAGCTCAGCACGCTTCCAAACAAATACGCCCCGAGATCAAAGTTCATGTCGTGTCGTTGAGAATATCGCCTGGCGAGAGGAACAAAAACTACGTCCCTGCGGTTAGTAACAAGACGGCGAGCAAGAGCTTCTTTCGTTATTCCAATGAATCACGCTCCGCTCACAAGATAAAAGCCCCCTGCATGCGGTCCGACACGTCTTCCGCTGAACAGTATCAGTGAGACAATCGTGTCTTAATTGTCTATCTCTAAACTTTCATTATGCGATATATTGATTCCATCCTAAATCTAAATGGACAAAATTAATCGGATTATCCAAGAGATATTGATTGTTTGTCTCGCTCCAGCAGACAGTCATATTGAAAAATTTCAACATGCGCATGCGCAGTCTCTTTTTTATTGAATCTCTGTGAAATATCTTGAACTGTGAGATATTTATTGGTGAAGTCATCTGGGTTGGGAAATTTGGACATTTTTCCTTCATCTTTGTAATAAATCGGCGTCTTTATATTACATTATATAAAAATATTTCAAACTCGATTACAAACCTCCATCGGTTACAGAGTCGGGATTCAGTCATACAAACATCTCATATGTAACGTTATATGTTCAACTCATATAATAAATGCTTTGAAGCGAATTCTCTTCAGAGGATAGGTTTCACCGATGCCAAATCATGAAAGCCAGACCGCAACACAGGCTCTGGCCTACATCTCGCAGCGTGTTCATGTACCAAGCCCAGAAACAGTTTCGATCGAGATTCAACCCAATCTGTTGTCACCGAACAAAAGAGAGTATTCACAATAGCCCCGATAGACCAACGACTACTCTTATGTTCTATTGTCTGAGTGTACCCGAACAATAGATAAACGTGGTCATTGCCCTAATTATTAACAAGAGGCCTTGGGCCTTAGCGCTCAGCTGACCATTGCCATGACATACGTGTAAGCCCTTTTTACACGGAGTCAGTTCGATCCAGTTCGAGGCCAGTTCACTTACTTTTTGTACCATGAAAAGACTAGATATAGGTCGCATGGCTTTTCCATGGTAAAAAAACAAGTGAACTGATCTCGAACTTGATCGAAACGTTTCCGTGTAAAAAGGGCTTAGGCTAGGTGAAAATCAAGACATCCAACTGCATGTACAAGGCTGAACCCAGAAGACAATTAAAAATCAATCTAGCCAATAATAACCTATCTTTTGATGGCCATCAAGGAAATATAGGATTAGAGGGTAGATAGATTTGGTCAGCTGAGCTAAAAAGAGCTTTAGAGCCAGCACTAAGTTGTTTCGTTTACGTAATCATACAACGAACAGAGCGAATCAATTGACATCGCATCAAAACTATAACCTAGATCTGCGGACCTTGACCTCAATAACCATCCATCCGATGGCAGAACCATGTCCGTTATGACATTTTGATATAATTAGCGATTCAATTTGCTTAATGAAATTCTATTCCGCGCGAGGTGCATTTCATGATTACATTGAATTAATTGCTCAAACGTTGGGACAATCAAATTACACTCGAGTACAGTTAAGAAGATATAGATTATGTTACAATACCCTTGATATTTCATTACATAAAACAGTAAGAATATACACATAACACAGCTAATCTCGTCGGATAAAGTGTAACCAGCGTAAATTTCATTTTACAATAATGAAGCCAAGCAGCCACTTGAGGACATGATGACTAGTCCACTTTTAATTTACATGAATGTAATGTTGGTGACAAAATACTGAGTAGAACGATTAGGACGTTAACTGTATACTTGGGGGACATAAACTAAAAAGCACTTGTCGAAAGCAATGAGTCTGAGGCCTGTCTACACCATCAACATTTTCAAAACATTTCTGCGACAAAACATTTTGAAAAGTGGTTTGGAAATGTTGAAGCTTGTTTCGGGGTTTCCGGGTTGGTCTACACTCTGCAACATTATCAAAACATGTTTTCAAACAAGGAGGTCATCCAAGTCGATATTTGGTACATGCATTGCATGATATAATGGTGGATGACGTGTTAGTTCGTAATGTTTTGATTTGACAATCGAATCACCTTAGTTTCTACAATAAGTTCGATAAACAGCTCTGATGCTGAATGCAATCTTCCTTTACATCAAGCTTTATATAACCATTTAATCAAAATTGCACGTATTCACCATTGTGATACGTCGGCGATGCTGAAATAATCTGATTAAAACTCGATTGAAGGAATTTAGGCATTTCAGACTTGTGACAGATGCACGGAATGGAAAAAAGAATTCATATTGACGTATCCGACATCTCAAATAATACACTTTGCTGATAATGGTGGTAATGATGTGAAAGCCATTGACAGGAATCGCTCTGGAAGAAATAGCGTTGACTTATTAACTTTTTGTATGATTCAAATACGAAGTAACTTCAGTATACCAAGTAGCAGTTGTAAGGTCACAGAGACCTGGTTGGGATCTAGCTCCTCCAATACATGTATTATCACATACAAAGTGTGATGACTTCGATTTGAAGATATCAACAGTTTGCTGTGTGGTCAGCAATGCCCCAACACCAACAGGAGAAGCTGGGCCCCTTCCAACATTTGAACAACATTACTGAGCAACAGCAGGTTCTGTTGACCCTATATACACTTGGTCAAAAAATCATATCCACATTATTGAACAACATGTTGGAATATCCACTCTGCACACTGTCCAACAAGCTGGTGTTACTCTGAATGTTGGAAAAATGTTACTAATATGAGGTAAGAAGTCATTCAAGCGCCTGGCTTAAAGATTTTGATTTCATTTTCCGCTCATGATTCACCGCTTTCACTAAACACTATCATGTGTCGACTTTTCGAAGCAAATTTGGTTTGGGACAGAATGTGAAATATATAGGCTGGTGATACCTATACAATCATGTACATGTGCTTTGTATAAAAGTGCAAGGCGCCGGCTATTCAGAGTTTATACAGTGAAATGAAAAGAGTACATTTTGGTCGTGAAAAAAAACTGCTTTCCGGAGAAGTCGGCTTGCCATCCACGTACATACTAATGGCCAACAGGGCAGTCAGATTCAGACGGTTTACGCAAGTAATTTTTTCCACACCATACGAATCCATAAAGCAGCCTGTACGATGGCAACATTTGGACAACATGTTGGAAAACTCATTTTCCCTGTACGCAATCGACAACATTTTTGTCCAAAAATTTTTGTCCAACAATGTTGCCAATGTGCACAGACCTTAATTTTGTGCACACCAGTTACGAATCCTCGATTCAATCACTGCGCGTGTGTTACGTCATCAAAGCATGCAGCCGCTACGAAAGGAATTTCTTTCGTTCAACATCGCATACCACAACAAAAACATTTTGAAATATAAAATTGAAAGAAGTCAATCAGTTGATCCACAGCTCAAGAAGGTTCTAATTCTCCAGGTGTGTCAACAGAGCATGGCTTGTTGGCTCCATCCTTGCACGCCAATGCCGTTACCTATTTACTCTGGTACGTATAATCACCTCGTTAAGCGCTATCCGCCCCTAGCCAGATTCCCCATCCAATCGATCAGAGAAAAGTCGTAGGAGCCCTGCCTGACTCAAATCAAATCATTTTTTCCCATCTCCATCTGGCAAACGAATGCCTTTGAGGCGACGGTTGAAATGAAGAATCACTAGAATTTACAAGCTTGCCAGATTAGACGCCAATCGCCCCAAATTGATCCGCCGGATAAGTCAGCTTTTGAAGCGAACTCTGCCTCGGTATTCTTATTTCTCGGCGTTGTTCTCGGGAAAGGCCGCACAAAGACCTGACGCAACATGGCTTCGGTTCCACGTTCTCCTAATCAAAGTCATTCTGTATTGCGAAAAGGAAATTTTAAAACAAATTTCAAATTTCTTAGAATTTTTGTTGGTTCATACTAGGTTTCAAATTGATTCCCGTTTCAAGGCATAATGAGATGCAAACTTCAGAATCTTGATGGAAAATTTTTCTGTAACCGCAGCCTAGAACAAAATTTCAGTATCAATATCAACGCGTAAAGGTCCACGAGGACCATGATGCGCTAGATTGATATGATATTAGAATGTTTGTTTGTTTGTTTGTTCCTAACGTTTCAAATTGATTCCCACCGTTTCAAGTTGGACGAGATACAAACGCCATTGCCAATCAGAATTTTCACCGTAAATTTTTCTGCAGTTGCAGCCAAACGTTATCGTGGATTTCGCCATCGAAGTTCGGCTTAAAAACTGCATGAATCACCAACGACAAAAGTCAAAGCCGTCAAAAATTGACAACAGTTGATTCTCAAAGCCTTCCCTTTAATTTAGTTTGACTCGCAAGAGTGCAAACCTGTTGGAGTGCATTTCCATTATTTGCCTCAAATTCAGCTTGCGCATTGAATTAGCCGTGTTCCCAATCAGAAATCAATGACTTCACCGATGCGTTCCCTTTTTGCGATAATCTGTCAGAGTGATTTGTTAAAAAAGCTCATCCATTCCGGTGGCTGAACGCTGTCTGTTGTGTTCTGACATACTGAAATGGGAGTTTGTGCTCGGCGCTGTAGACCTGTAGCGTATACGTCATAATCAAATGATACTCGCCTGTTCAATGTTGGGACTGGTTGAGTACGCATCAGTATGATTGCCCATGGCTGGCATTTCACTGATAAGCATTTAAACTGCTACAACGCGGTGATGCACCCTTTATATTATGTCAACCATGTGTGATTGTGGGATGAGTGCTGTGTGATCGGCCTTCAACGGGTGTCATCTAGGTGATGCGTTTGTAACACGGGGCAGGAGTTGATGGTCCAACAAAGGTTGCCAAAGCAGCAAGAGACACTTTTTAAAGCCTACAGAGCGGTAGACGAGAGATCCACCGATTAGATACGTCTTTTTGTTACCAGAGAATCCTGTTTATGGCCATTTATAATCCGCAAATTGACCCAAAGACGTTACGACTGCAAATCACCTTAACGACTGCAGCGCCACTCAACGTCTTTCTTAGCTATTAAAGACTCGATAGACCGGTTCCCGTCTTTGCCGCTCGACTCCGTGACGCTGTTGTCCGTTCCACAAAAATGGAATGAGCGCCACGGGAGTGAAGCGGCAAAGACGGGAACCAGACTGAAGACTCGAGATCCTCCCAACCACTGCAGCGCCGCCCAACGTCTTTCTGAGCTACGACTCGAGATTAGAGATCACGACTTATAACGATTTGGTAACGTCTATATCTGCCGACATAGCCAACTATATTTGTACCATACGGCAAATTATTCTTTTTTTTCTCTGGCGTGGGAAAATCAAAGTGCTGCATTGGGATCACGAATGCACTTATTAGCTGATCCTAATTTTAAAAGGCGCCTGAACAAAACCGACTCAACTTATATATGCATGAGACTTTATGATGAGACAGATTGGTTAGGGGACTTTTTGTCCTTTCGTTGCATACCATAACTATAACTTCACATTATAATATCATTCCGTGTCACAAATATATATTTACCGTCCACCTGGGACAAAATATACTTTCATATATCTATCAATCATCATTTGGCGCGGCCGAGGATGGGTATTGGAGGACGCGATCCATCACTCCACTGGGTGTAGCACGATAGATCTGTCGTCCTTTGAAGAGGACCAGACTGTGCGTCTCGAAAACAAACTGTGAGAACGTGACCTACAGTCACTTCAGGGGATTCTTTCGGGATTTTGCCGGGGATCACGGTGCATGGATAAACTGTTTGAGAAATTGGCCCTGAGATAGACTGATAGCCAGAGATTCTAATCCTTGTCGCTAATCGCGGTCGCAAAATTGGCAGCCAGCAAAACCTTCCTATCTCCTGTAACATGCCTAAAGCTCAGTTTATCCTTCATCCGATTCAGATTCTGCCGGCGCCTCGCGACTTGCCGTATACGATCAGCTGAATCGGATGAAGGTCTTAAGCTACATGTACAGAAAGCGCACATGGACGACAAAGAACAGTGGGGTAGAGGAGTTGAGGTCGACTGACCCGGTGTAATGTTTTCCAGTGTGGCCATTTTTTCTGTGTGACTCCCATTGTTTGAAACACACTGGGAAACAAACTCACTATTTCTCTGTGTGTCGCTCATTACCAAACCGCCTCTTATTCCATCAATCTACATGTATGTCACACTGTCACACGGGCCACACTGAAAACGTTACACCCGTGTAACATCGTCTTTCAAGTGTTGCTGTTTATGTGGGTTCCCCCTCATAGTACTGCCCGATCGAACAGTCACGGTCTCTCTAGCTGTCTTTTGGCCGAAATGATAGGATTGCTACGCTGGTCAGTACCGAGATTCGAACCCACGCCTCCACATAAGGCAACACCGCCAGCATTGAGGGGAAAGCGTGCACACCACTGTGTTAAATCCCCATCTTCAAAAAAGATGGTTCAATAGCCAGCATTGTGCATGGAATCCCTCAATACCCTGGGAAAGCGTGGACCAGTGGTGACACCTTTTATCAGACCAGCTAACGAATTTTTACGTCTTATCACCTTCATGAGCGGCCACAGGCCTTTCTCACATGAGGTTTAGACGAATATTAGCAATATTCGGGTGTCGCGATATAAACAGAAATGATAGGATTTTGGCCGTACGCTGCCAATAAAAAGAAGGAAACGGCCAACGACAGTGGAAACGAACGAGTGAACAATAGGGTTTGCCATACAATCAGCTGATTTGGATGACGTACTACCGGGCTTAAGTCAAAGGTGTGATACATGTACTTCTTTTGTGTTGAACAAAGGATAAGTGTCACACTTATAGTTTGATGAATATGAGCACTGGTTTATATTTCATGCGATTCTGCCATGGCACGACCAGCAACAATGGCAACGGGAGAGCGAACAATAGGGTTTGTTGTGCGATCAGTAGAATCGGATAAAGTACTCGGCTTTAGGGCTAATCATTCCTCGTCCACCTGCGGAACGAAAAAAAAGCTTTGTGTGGAACCACCGTTCCGAAAAATAACAAAGCTTTTTCGTTGCGCACACTCGTCAGCGAGGAATGATGAACCACTTACCCCTTAACCAATTCTTCGACATCCATATATCATGATTTCATTGTACTTTTACCCGTTCATACCCATCCTTTCCATTAGCTACCTATTCAAGCAGAGAATCGGTTGTTTTAAAAAACTATTTGCAACTGACTGCATGCAGCTTTCAAAAGGCGCCTGTGCATAAGCAAAGTCGGAGTATTGCAACTTGAATTAAAGCGATTTCATCAGAGGTATCGGCCAGTCACGCCATGCCAGCCCCATGATATTACCGATCGGCCTATGATTTTGGAGGGGCTGGGGGATATCGGTCCTACTCGGGAGCATTCATGGGTCTACAGCAAGTATCGCTGGCTTGAAAAAAATTAAAATTCAAAACAGGCACAATCGCTATCTGGATACTAGACCTAGTTCCCTTCACGTTGGTCGCTGCCTCCTCAGAAAGCAACGCTGAAAAAAGCTCCTATAATTAAGATGTTTAACTTCACACAGTGTTTTATAGTTCACCTGTTCGCTGGCATTTTTGAGTGATCGAATCAACGGCAAGTGCGCGGTTCTTTCAACACCTGTATCTTTGGAAGACGCGAATGTATCGCGCTAGTCCCGAGTTGTGAACTGTGGAGAGCAGACCGGTGTTCAGAATTACCCCGCTATCTTTCAAAACGGCACTGAAATCAGCAGCACAGAACCATGTGCTTTCGTACAATGATTTATGTCTTAATAAACAAAGGTAAAAAGCAACACTTTCTCACTAAGAGGAAAGTTGATGTCTTGTGAAACGGGAATGGAATTTTCTGTGGTTTTTCTCATCAGCAAATTATTCTGTTTGTTTTGTTTATCTGTGTTTTATTTTGATATATTGTCACTGCAATAGTCTGGAACGACAAAGCACGTTTCAAATGACAGTAAAGTTGAGTTGTGAGCCATCATGTGAACCGCATGTCATTAATGCCGATTTTATATGAAAGGTTTATAAGAAAAAGTTAATTGATGGTCGCGGAGAGAGCCAGAGAGCAAATAATGACGATGTACATCCGAGCCGCACCTGCTCAAAATAAAAGAAATTACGTTTGTCTGCCATGCCTGTTTTCGATTATTATGGCATCGAGAGATGGACAAACAATGCTGTGGCGTAATCGTTACCACGGCAAGGCATGAAATAAAACTCGCATTTGTTCGTTGCAGCAACAAGCGATAAGCATTTCCGCCGTGTGCGTTGAAAAACAATAGGGAGTTTCCGCAAAGTCGCCGAAACGCCAACGCGAACGCCAACCCCGTTGTTCGAAGGTACGAAGAGACCACCGAACAAAAGGATAGACGTTCCCGTTGGCGTTTCGGGGGCTTTGCGAAAACTCCCTAACACACGGTGCAAAGGTGTTGCTTTCCACTTGCTCACAGTGAACAAGATCTGCAGCACACGGTGCAAAGGTGTTGCTTTCCACTTGCTCGCAGTGAACAAGATCTGCAGCACACGGAGCAATGGTGTTGCTTTCCACTTGCTCGCAGTGAACAAGAAAAGTTGCCTCTGTGCTGCGAGCTTAGTGTGCCATTTACAAGCATTAAGAATATCGCCGCATTTTGGTTTCCAGGAAGGCTACTATGGCTCTGAGCCCAGGAATGCAATTAAAATGGCAAGCTCTTTGACAGACCAACCGCGGCCAAGACACCCAATTGGAATTTCAATTATTGTGAATTTCTTTTTCTTTTTCTTAGCCTGGTATCATGGCTCTTTATAGGAGTAAAAAGCCGGCCACGTCGATCGCAACAGCAGCTGCCTCGTTCGCCAGAGATTTGGAATCTTAAGCAGAGTCCTTGGACCAAAACAAGTGGCAGTGAATAGTCAGTCTAGCTGACAGTAGAAGGCATAGCAGCTTCGTTAGTCACTTTTTATCGTACCACGGCAGGTACCTGAACACCATGCAGATCATTCATTCAAATAAGATGAGATCGGGTTTCGTACCGTCGACTCTTTTCAAGTAGTGTTCCTAGTGAATTCCTCAAGTGAAATAGCTCGTCGATGAGTAAAACTACACTCTGCATCCTGAGCAAATGAGCCACATTTCAATCGGGGGTGGGTTCCTACGACAGACACTTGCCAAGACATCATTCGAAAGTTCATCACCATGTCAGGACCTACAATCGGACAATGACTCTGGGACTATTGATGGTATCTGTATAGGTATCTTCAACAACAGAACAGGGTGGACACCTACATGTTCTTCCAGCAAAAACCACCCCTTTATCGAAAGTTGAGCGAACTGACTGCGGGCGAAACGACCAGATACCGATTTTCGCCTATAGGTGGCGTTACGCATTCTGGTTTATCATCGGTGCTGCCATCTACACTCGGCTCCGACCATAACAAGTCGGTAAGACTTGCCTCTGACGCGCTACTCCAGAAGTTTTGGGCCTCCTTGAAACGAATCGATAATGACTAGCGGCAACAAAAGTTCCCGAGTTTCTTTGAAGTACAGTTTTAAAGTGTTCGTGGCAGTTATCTGTGTATTTTGATTAAAACAAAGTTGTGTTTAATCGCCGTCGGAATTGCCGATAGATGATGATAAAAGTATGAATACATGAGATAAATATAGGAAATGAAGTCTGTATCGTTTTTAAACAGGTTTCCCCGTTCTCTGTGTGTAATTAAGGTCCACCTGCATCTGGTCTTTCTCCGGGGAGAAATCCGACAACGTGGAAGTGACTAGCAACAAAGCAGTAGCCTACCTCCATCGGCTACAACAATTCACATTGTAAGAAACTTTATCGTTTGAGTGCATTCGAAAGAAGTGATGTTTAAGATAAAATTCTTTGAGTTTTTACTGTTTTTGTATCGTCTGTTTAGTCTTATCTGTACTATTTTCATTTTTCATTCATGTGTTGAAGTTAGAGTACCTGTCAATCAAAAAAAGGATATGCTAAGTTCTTTTTCCTGAATAAAATGTGCATTACTAGTCTACGCACAAGTGGGTCTACAGGTAAATCAAAAAAATTGAAAAATGTCTATAATACGTCTAATTGGAGAAAAATTCAATTTCATTTCGTCAAATTACTCTCCTTGTACATATGTGTACATGCAACATATCAAAATCGCAGTTGGAAGGTCACAGGCGTCTTGCATTGCCCAAGTCCAGCTTCTCCTGTTGGTAATGGTCGGCACTGCTGACCACACTTTGCAAGCTAATGATTCGAGCTGAAGTCCTGACACTGGCGCTTTTGACATGATAATGTTGGAGTCCTGAGCTGATGCTATTGCTGCAAAGCCAGTTCTCTGTCTGACTTTACAACTGCCGCGATTTGGGTGTACAGTACATGTGCGTATAGTCTATGCTGAAATACACATTTATCGAGAAAGTGCATCATTATGGGAATTCGCTGATATCCCACGCGACGGGACTTGAAATGGACATGGATGCATATGAAATAGTCAATCACAATCAGCATGCCACTATCTGTCCGTCATTGTCCGTTACCAGGTTTTCTCCAAGTCGGTGATCCTCGCGAATTACCCCAGGAAAACATAGTTTGTCGCGCCGTCCAGCAACATTGATTTCCCCCTATACCAATTATCAAGAAATCTAGAATAAGTTGCGGCAATCGGATAGTAATCATTTCTATATGAAGTCATATGGATATGCACATCGTATATGAACGTCAACTCAATGGGGTCATTCCCTGACAAAGCCTGGGCAAATCTATGTCCAGATCGTCGGGATGTGGACGGATATATTGAAGAGCAACAAATGGCTTGTGATGAGTCTCCGGCGTTCCTTTGAGATGGACAATTGCATCGATGGTTGATTACCATATCAACAATGTACTGATGGAATATTATCAGAGAGAGGCAGTTGTTGACTTGAATAGCGACCGAGAAGGCATTGTGCTCCCCAAAGTACACCGCCTTTTTTCTCGTGAAGAAGTCACTCTTTGTGGTAGGGTATGGACAGGCATCTTCATCATCATCACCAGCAGGATCATCATCAACAACAACAGGATCTTTGCACTTGACCACAAGATGTTGACCTATCTCCCCAGCAGAGCCAATATACGTGTTTTACATAGTATTGATTGACGACCGGAAGTACAGGCAAGCTGGACATGCGCAGGGGGTTGGACTTTGACATCACCTGACCCAGATTGGATCCTTAAAAACACGCTTACGTTTACGGATATTTGGAATTTGGTGACACAAGCGTGAAAGATCGTCCAAATGGAACTCAGGAATTGCATTCAGTTGCTATACTGCGATCCTGTTTTGGCCATTTCGGGTGAAATTCCCTCCATTGGTGTCAATTCTTCAGATATGGTCAGTTGATGGCAGTTTTTCTCTCCAGCCGTTTTGAAGGCATGGAGCTTTCTCTTACAGTACGTCGTAATTCAGCACTGAGCGCGTCGTGACCAATAGGAGCTGTCAGCCAGTTGACCAACAGGAGCCACTACGGCCCAATTCAATGCCTAGCGGACCCATTCATGGTTGACTGAGCACCAATCAGGAGAATTTTCTACACATGTATTTTATTGGTTGCTAGAACACTGCTGCCGTCTTTTGGCGATAAGCGGCGCTGACTGCTCCTATTCACATCCTGAGCATCTGTGTGTATTGGCTACGTCATAAAGTGATGTCAATGACCTGTAGGCCAAGATGCTCATTTTTGCCTACTCATGCGAGCATACCTCAATCAGAAAACCATTGGGTATCAATCACAGAATCTACGTGTATAATGTGGTACAACGCGACGTTATCAGCTGGGCTATAGTCTATCATATTGACCGTCCATTTGTCCCATTGAACACAACGCCTCTGTTAGTGTATCGATTACAAATCGGAATGCGGCAGAAAATCTGCCAAATCAATGGTGACTGATCATCTAATAATGCGTCTTCGATCTCTGCGAGGTAAAACCATGCAGTGATATGTTGTGAGTAAACGGGTGTAATTGCTTTTGCGCCTGTGGTTGACTTTAATGCAATGTAATCTTGGCGATAACAATTGACTGTCGCTCAACCGTACCTTTATAATTAGCCCGGTTTTTGTTATGTAGAAAACATTCAGATTAATCTCAGGAGGAATTTCTTTGTCCTTTTCCCCAATCCTTGCAGGACGTCGTACATTTCAGACAGTCCGGCGTCTAGAGCAGTTAAAGGTGCTCTAGTTCGAATTGTAAACATGGCTTTACTTAAGATTTGCACAGTGAGGTCCAACGTAAATGTACTGCAAAAGCAACCATTGGCGTGTGACAGCTGCTTAAATGTCAGCTCTAGGAACAGACTTTAAGACTGTGGAGGCTCATCTTCAACCATGCATGCGATTGTACTAATACACCGTGAAAATGTGACCGTGAGATAACCCGATAAGAGTCCATGTTTGAGATCCACGCTGAGACTGTATCATGGATATTGATTGGGATTACGGATGCAAGTATTAAATTAATCAGCAGACGATCCGAGCAGACGATTACCTCGTGCCCATTGCATTCTCGCCATATGGGGCTCCACCATTACTGGCCGAAGGTACACGTAAGGACCTGTAAGAGAAATTAAGGAGGGAAAGGAACCTCACGACAACGACAGAGAAAACAGGAAAAAGAGACTATCGGACGATAATAAAACTGAATTTTTCGAGTAGGCCTACAGTTTGTGTTTCTTCAAGATTCGACGACGATCAGCTACAGCAGTTTGATTCCCCGATGCTGAAGTCATATTCTGACACAGGCAGCGTTGTCTATAATGACGTCATCAAAGTCCAAGTGGAAAAATCCGCGGAAGAAATCATTGGCATGTCGTCTGTGAAAGGAATGGTCGTCCTTGGAATGGAAGTATGACAGTTGTAAGGTTATTCCAGTTTGCCATGATGTAGCCCTAATTATATCCTAATCGATCTCTCGTTGAACAATAAAATCGGGCATAGATTCCTGGAGGACTTTGATGTACATATACATGTACGTCAATGTCTGTTATGTTCATCACGACGTTGCCAGATGCCACACTTATGTAGGTAATATCTCTCTTTCACTCATTATTCGGCAATAAATCGCATTGGTCTTCAGTAACCGGGGTGGCGAGTTAGTAATAATAGGTTTGTCAGCGCGCCGCCGGCAACTTTGGTTTCCTAGGAAACCGTCTTACTCAACTTCAGGTCGTTGGCATATACATACTTCAGTAAAATTCCTAAATGAAATTTTCGCGAATGGCCCGCAGTCGTAAAAGACGCTGCAGCTGCTGAGAGCCTGGGGTTATGGGGCTTTGTTCGGTGAAATGGGATGTTTATAGAATCATAAACGTTCCCAACGTATCTTGGAAAGGATTGGTATTCGGCCTTGACGGGGGCATTAGTGTATGCAATAATAATGAAGTGTTGAGGAAAATGGTGGGATAGGAACATAACAGGTCTTTGAAGAGCGCTTCCTCAGCATATAAACCGAATACAATGATAGGTCAGATTAGGTAATGAAATTTGAATTCTGAAAAATACAAGGAAACCGTAAGAATTTTCTTGCCAAATAAAAGCGTGAATGGGAATAATCTTACTGCTAGACAAAAGGGAGGTGAGAAATCAAACGATAAACGCAAACGTTAACGAGAACGTTATTTTTGCACCGAAAATGCAATATAAAATCTGGTGAATGTGTAGTATGAAAAATAACGTCGTCGTAAGGTTTACGTTTATCGTTTGATTTCTTAACCTCCCTATTATTAAATTCTTTTGGATATCAGGTCACTGATCATGAGAGGTCTACACACACCAGTATACATGAACATAGTACTTACATACACTCTTAGAAACAAAGGTTTTTGAGGTTCTTCACAGGGCACAAATACGCTACCCTGAAAGGTTCTTCAGTGCTGAAAAACCCTAAGAGGTTTTCAGAGGATGAAGAACTCCTAAGGTTTTCAAGTGTTGTGAAGAACATTTTAGAAACCTTTATTTCTAAGAGCTAGTGCAGCACAGGGTTAGAATGCTATGGTGGAGGTAGGGGTAGACGTCTACACTCGACTGATTTTTTTGTGCACCAATATCTCTTTTTTTTCAGCTCAGGAAGCAGAATAGGGAGTTGCCATCGACAGTTCATGTCTGAACCCGGATCCGAAGCTGACAACAGTCGGTCCTCAGACACCCGAATCCTGTGCCAGGAAATGCAGAATGCCTGGCTGCCAATCATTTGAAGTACAACTACATAGTCGCGGGATGCTTTGCTGTAATTTCTATGCCGAAATGCTTTGTTTCGACGCGAAGACGCGCCGGGGCTGGCTACAGTCTGTACATAGCAAATATGGCAAGAAATTTGGAGACGAAATTTGAAGATAACGTTTCCTTTTATAGCCAATATGGCAAGGAAATCAAAGATGGGTTTGGGGACTGACAACATCGCATGGATTACCTAATCATCCCAGATTTCGTATGAAATTGTTTCATATTTTAATCCTTTTTAAAGTTTCACCCTATGAGAAAAGAGGTTCATTAAAATACCTATATACTTCCAAGAACCAAGTGGTATTTTGTTCATTGGGTGATACATGTAACCTTGTGGAAATTACCATCAGGTTCACCTTCTATTAGTAGTGACAACAAGGGGAAAGTCCAATCGGGCTACGATTACGTCCTAACGAAAACTGACCAATCACAGACGTTACATGATTAAGACATTAAGTCAATCAGTGTTCTGTGAACGAACAGTCGAAGGGCGTCATGTTGGAAGTTGTGAGACATCAACCGATCCATTCCTAGAGTATTTGTATAACGGCTCTCAAACGATGCGCCTCAACAGCCGCAAGTTACCCAATGTTTCCGCTACTGCAACCTCCCGTGGCTAGACAAGCGATGTCAACTCCGTCAAGCGATTCACTAAATAAGTTACGGCACTCATTTCCGTTCGTCTATAATTCATTGTGTGCCAAATTATCCTTACACTTGTTCGTTTCTGCGTTCATCTTACTCATTATCTCCTGGTGACAAGTCGCTCATTATCTGGCTAAATATCCCATTTGCTCGATGCCAGTGGCACCAACCCCGACATACAAATGCCCCGCAAGAGCCACCGAAGGCCGCGCGAGCAACTCCGCGGCAATGATATGCGTCGGTAAGACATAATGAGGCAATTAGCACAGTTCATTAAGCAACAAGTCGTGACTTGGAGGAAAGCAGCGAGAGAATGAGAAGAAACATGGCTGTGGATAGCCAATGGATTGACGACCGAGCGGCTGACAGCCGGATAAATTTGTCGCAATCAATTACGCCACGAGCTAACGAACAGCGAGCTAAAGTAATCTTCTCCTTCGATTGCAGGTAACTTGGCCTGTGAGATGGTGAGCACACGAGCAGCCGGGGTCTCCTAATTCAAATAGCCATACTCCTGGCCGTATCAGAATGGAAGCAATGCTTCTCCTAGTGGTGACCTGAAAACCTAGGTCATTCGGTACTGACCTTGTCATATAGGTCAAGCTCAACCGGTGCTGACCTTTTGCAAAAGGTCAGCATGAGGTCATCACCATAGCGGTGCTACTTCCACTCCAATTTCGCTAGTATCTATTCTCGAGTTCATCATTTATCACGTTGTGTAAATGTATTTTCGCCACAGCTTTCCAGTGCGGTGAAACCAGCAACCAGACCGTTTTATTTGAAGGGACCCCTACATCAGAGAATTTTCGCAATCGCTCATATAAACCGACGGATTACATTCAGTTACGATTTTCTATTGTCCGAGTATACCCCGAACAATGGGTCAAAAAACTAAACTGCTAAAAAATTGTTAAAAAATTGCTAAATTGCTAAAAAAACTCACTACCAGCCCAATGCATGCATGCATGTTGTGTATCACTCAGCTCTATGTATTTGACATCCAAAACGTATATTTTGTTACTTTAGATAGCAACGGACACTTCACATGGGAGCCAAACAAATTCAGAGTACAGTAGGTACGGTATTATTCTGGTCAAGTAGGGAAACAGATATCCCGGAAAAAAACCATCATATTCTCCTAGAAGGAGCAGCGTTGGTCTCTTCTTGAGCATCATCAACTTGAAACCATTCCAGGCCGTACCAACAATAAAATACCCTCGAATGGGATTTATATTATTGTATATCCTGCTATTATTGACTTGTTTTGTGCGAGTTTATTGTTCGTTGATGATACACCATCGATCAGGTTCTTCTTCCCGGAGGCTTCCTCTTTCCGATTGCTTGAGGAGAGGAAATGTAAACAGCCGAGAGATGTTTCCCGTGATTAAGGACCTCTGAAGTACCATCAGAGGATCTTGGAGAGTGGTTACCGAAATAGCTTTTGAGGGAAATTGGACTGGAAACAAGCCTAAAAGGCACACTACGTCCGTAAATCCTGGCACCAAAGAGTAATGTTCTTTAATACTATGTTTTCTCCATGTGTCCCAATGACAGTAATACTGGAAATGGGAAGGCCTTATCCCTCACAAAAACAAACATCGTACATGTATGACGTGTTCTTTTCTTATTTCAAAAACGTGTACATAAAGGTCCGTATTCAAAAAATTATCTTTTGTGTTGAACAAAAGATAAGTGTCACACTTTGACTTAAGTAGCTTTATGAATATGGGCCCAAGTGCCAGTGTGACATTACAATAGATTGCCGGATTAAGCGGGGACTTGACAATGGGCGACACACAGAGAAACAGTGCGTCTGTTTCCCAGTGTGTTCCGAACAATGGGAACCACACAGAAAAATGACCACACTGAAAAACATCACACCTGGGCTGTGTACATCAGGGAAGGCTGATTTCCGAGTTCGCCGTACATTCTGTGAGGAAGGATAGCGGCTATTACGAGAACAGCGGTGATGATTCATGTTAACCCTCACAGGGCGAACTAGTGACAGTTTTATTGCCGTGACAATTTTCAAATATCTCTGAGACAAACTGTAGGCCTACATAAATAACAGGGTGAGTTAAGAGAAAACTTCAGCCAACCACTCTCCGAATAATCTGATGAAAAACAAGCAACCGATAGGCCGGATTCCAAGCCGTTATGTTCATTTGATGGGCAATATCTTCTTTTTCATGGTCTCTGCACCACATGGCTGGCCATTTGTCAAACGATGTCATGCGTTTTATAGAATGAGTAGCGCTGTGGGTATACTCGCCTATCCAATAACATTGGACATTTCACAGACGAGCTTTCGCTTTCTGATGGCAGATTATGGGCAGCTGCAGTACTAAATGATGCCCACGTAATCTTGTAATTTCTCAAACGTAGAAAATTCTCCTCATCAGTGAACCCTGGAATCCGATTTCAAGATGCCCACTGTGGCAACCATGTTGAATATTGCAGAGGCGGGCTCATTTTTGAACGGAAATATCCTGTATCCACCCTCGGGACCCACAGTGAAAATGAATCAAATCGAACCAGCAGTTCTCCTTTAATTAATCGTAGGCCGATTTCAAGATGGCCACCGTGGCCGCCATATTGAATACTGCAGCGCCCCCGCCGAGCGAGCTGAGGGGTAGGATGAAATACTCAAAGGATACCTAGTTATTTCTACAAAATACTTGTGTACTTGAAGAGCACATGGAGGTTCATGTACTTATTCAATGGGCTATATCACCGTGGAGAATCGTCAGCGCATTCGCCGAGTTTCTCAGGTGGCAGCACTGTGCTCCGAGTCGAACATGGCGGCTGTGTCACATATTGATGTGTTTAAGTAAATTCGAGGATGATCTAGTGATAATTTGCAATAGAACAAGCCGAAATATAGGTGCTGAAGGAGTGTTGTTTCTTTGTTTGAAGAGGAAATGTTCGTAGTGTAGGCCGGTTGTTTGATTGACCGCAGTTTCCACGGAGTGACACTTGAACTTTTCCACTTCAAATGTAAAATCGACTACGTAATTCCAATTAAGGAAGCTTTAGATTAATAGACGATAAACTGGAGGTCATCTTCGGCATGGTCTAAGTGTGTATACCTTTCATCTTCGGTACATTTGCTCCCCGCTTTGGAGTTGACATCTTCAACATTTGTGACACAGCCGCCATGTTTCGACTCGGAGCACAGTGCTGCCACTTGAAAAACTCGGCGAATGCGCTGACGATTCTCCACGGTGTATATCGCACTGAATAAGACACGCCAACCAAGGATGGAGTGCAATGTTCATGTATATTTGATGGGTGTAACTTAACATGACTAATCAATTAGGGAACATCACACCTCCAGATACGAGAAATATTGCCTGTACAAGATTTCACAATTACAGCAGCCTATAATTGGAACAAAATATCTGCGAATGTATCCGGCCTTCTCTGTAAGGGACGATATCAACTGTTTTCTCTTTCGATACAATAGTTGGCTGCGCAGGTGTTCAGAGCAGACCTGAACAACGGTAATCCAGATCCGCCTTTGAAGGACCGATTCGCACAATCCTGGTCACGGTGATTTAATCAACGGCCAATAGCATCATTTGATTGATAGCCAAGGGCAATATCACTGACTTTTCTTTCTCCCAGGCTTCATGAAGTACACATGTCAGCTTTAGTCCTTTCTCTCCCAGTGTCAATTTCATGAAAACAGAAAAATACATGTAGACGGCGTCAGGGCCTGGCGCGAATTTTACAGCCTATCTGCACGCTGCTTTCAGAACTCTTTGGTCTGTTGGCAACGGATGTTCTTGTGCTACCATGGCTACGAACCGCTCGGCCAATGAAAAAGTGTCTCAGGCCAGCTTGGTTACCGGTTGCTCGGTGCTCTCATTGGTCGACTCTCTCAGCGCCATCTGTTGACCAAATGCGGCGAATTTTACGAAGTTAAGCAGTTGTGGAGAGCGGGTAAACCGAAGGGGGCGCGGTACACAACTGCGTAGGGAGTTTAGGAATATGTACGCCTACATTTCAGTTTTTTGTATACATATTTTTTCAACCTGGCAGAATTTTAGTACCATGGCAGTGAAAGGGATAACAAGGAAGTCTAAGTCGATGTTGCCCGACGTTTTTCAATTTACCAGAAAGGAGTTTAAACTTCATCACACGATACGAGCGGTATCTGATACAGCCTCATAGATTTAGCATGTCTAATAGCAATAAATATAACGATCGACATACAACCCATTCTGTTATGACTCGTATCTATCATGGTATTGAAGTTTTACGAGTCTTTTCGTCGAAATTATGTCTACTGTACGTAAATCATGCGTACAGATGGACGTAGCATGAATCGAAATCCTTACCAAACAAGCGATCGATTCTTTTTACTTTCACAGCTCCATGACTGAGCAACATGCGTCCGGAGTCCTAATCATAAGATCTAACGCAAGCGGCGGAGGTTTCTTACAAAGAACTCGCCCCTCATCATAGATATAAAGATGCAAATTCTTCCAACCACTGGTTTTATTGTGAGCGTCCCGCGAGGCTGCCGTTTCACCACCCCCAGATTGTTATATGGAAATCTCCCATCATTAATATACACGACATGCCAATGACATACGAATGGCGTGCACACTTTCTCGGTCCGCAGAACAGACATGGCCACCATGAAATTGACTAAACTCGCTAATAGTGCTGTCTATCTCCATTGGTGTTTTTTGCATCGATGTCAAAGATATTGTACGCTGAACGACGGGATGTGGACCAAAGACGCTTTCGTCATGTGATAATCAGCAAGAGAGAGAAGGGGCCGTGGTTGGATTGGTTCCTTCATAGTCATAATCACGTGATCAGTTGAAAAGCAGCCAATAAATAACGCGCCGCTCATTGGTTGAAAAAAAACATTGATTGCTCTTTTGTGGAATGAGAGCGGCCAATCAGTGGCTGCTTTTCGGCCGATCACGTGATAATGGAAGAGAGGCGCTTATGTGATCTCAGTGTTTAGTTCAACGGCCGTTGTTCTACGCCGTTGTAGTTCAAGACCGTTGCATGCACACGGTATACTGAAATCATACATCATGGGGGGGGGGGGTGATTACTGGTGCTACAGACCGTATTCCACTTGCATCCAATTTAGCATAACTCGGTATAACTCCTCACTGACACAAAGCAGTATGAAAATCCAAGACCAAGCATACAGCATCATTGGCTGTTGATAGTCCTTGATGTGTCAAACGTTAGAATCTATCCATATCCCAGGCGTGAGATGTAGTATCACATTTGGCTCTTCAACAGACTGCATTGCATAACATGAAGGAGGATAAATTCATTTGGTTCGGAAAAAAATAGGTATCTGACAGTGACAAGCTGAATTCGCATAATAACACTAGAGGATACGCTTGTTAATACTTTTTTTTGGTAGAACATAATTGGCGACAACTCAATATACACTCAGACACTCCTAATGCACGCAATGACTTTCTTTCTGAGCCAGGCAAATAATTCCTTACTTTCTGCAACAAGAGAATCGGTTAATTATGTTTAAGTATTTGCGTAGATTTGGTTACCGGAATATTTTTTCCCTTTTTTCGCATGTAATCGGGCAATGAATTTATTCATTATATCCACGAAAAAACTCATTATGCTCTTGGTACGAGTAGAAAGACGATGAAAGGTATGATGAGATAGGTGTAAATGAGATAGACCGACTGATACATGGCGGATATCGGAGAAGCAAGACGTATTCCTACTCCGTAAGTCCCAGTATACTGTCGGAATTAGCAATGCTCCAAATCTTTTGATGTGCGGAAGACGAAAATTAATGTATGGGTGACAAGAATTCGAGGTGTCGCCGTATGATATTCAGTCTCTAGTGTAATCAGTGCTTTTTTACAGATTCTTAGAGTGGCATTACCTGGGTGATGTGAGACCTGGTGAACCAAGAAGCAGCCCAAGACGAAACCCGAAAAAGAATCACCTTTACTGTGTTCTCAGGAACAAGATGAATGACAAGAAGAACTCACGATTTCAACTGACTGAGAATTTGATATAGACCTTTCCAACAAAGATGGTGGCCTGCTACCTGTAGTTCTCCCACATGACATGACGTCGCGGCCCTGTCCAAGCATTATATAACACTTCCAAACTATCCTCTCAGACAATTGTTTCACCTAAACTTTTGTGCCAACGGGCCGCTTGACCAGCTAAGCATGCCAGCAAGCTTTGAATGGTAAGCTTCTGACGTCATATGGTGAAAACTGTTAGACCGCCATCTTCATTGGGAGGCAAAATCCAAACTTGCTTTCTTCATTTTCAAGCGAAGCCTGTTGAACAATGAATCAAAAGCCCACGTAAATTCTCTTAGAAAATCGAAGGCATGGTGAATTTAAAGCTTATTAGGCAGACGACTGCATCAAAGAAAGATAATGATAACATGTTCTATTGTCGTTTGATGAGCGTTCATCATTGTCCCCCCGAGTTGGTACTGCACGGTTTGGGAACGCGAGCGTGCCGCTTGAAAGGAATCCCAGCGTGTCACGTCACATCCGAGCGATGAAGCGCAGTTAAACCGGGACAACTCGCAGCGAAACCATATGAAAGACACAGGATCAGAACACCAGCCGGTATCACGTTCAGTTTTGTCACGAACTTAATCAATTTTAGATTACACATCAAAATCAATGTCGCGAATCCTTATTTTTGCCAGCGTTTCAGCNATCCTTCAACATTCAGCTTGAGAGTCACAGTTTCACACTTAACCACGGGGACTTATCACAGAGGTGAGCACAATGGCCCTGGCCATTTCATTTACCTTGGCAGAATGAAGCACCATCTGAAGCCTGGCACAAAGCCTGAGTGGTGTTGTGGCCTTATCATGCAAGGTGCCCAGTCAATAGCTGATGAAGTTAACACGGATTACATGCCTTGTCATGGCGAAGAGACATGTGAAGGGTTTACCTTGATAACGTTACAAATTCTTACATGTACGTACACTCACTGGCCATAAGTATTGCAACATAGGTTTTTTCTTAATTCGTCGGTAGTCAGTCATCGGTCTTTGATTTTCAAATGTATGTGATACTTTGAGGTGTAATAAGCCTGTTTGTTCGAAAATTTTTAAGGAAAAGAGTACATCACAAAAATATCAGAATATCAAAATATCACCCATTTGATATCTCGAACATTTTGAAGTGCAAGACTACCAAATTTTTACAAATGAAAACAAGGGAAATTCATTCACAACTGCGAAAAAATTAAGCTGAAAATGCGCATCATTTTCGTGTTATTTGACATAAAAAATGCCCAATTTTGTCAAAAATCGACTTTTTTAGAAAAGTTAAATTTTCTTGATAACTGTGACTTTTCATAGGATGAAACTGGCAGTAGTAGGGGGAATAAGCGAAAAATCGTGCAAATCTGGGTAAAAGCACGGAATGGGGAACCCGCATGACTGCAGATGGCGCAGTCAGTATAAGACCCGAATGACGTACTGACATCACTTTTTTCGCTGTTGACGTCACGTCGTCAAAGCATGTGTACATTTTTCTACACAATTTTCCATGGGAATTTCCCCCAAAGACGTCGTCAGTATTGGCATCCTGTGGCATTTCTGACGAAACAAAGCAGTGATATACGGAGAACTTTGAACATGAAACACGACAGTGTAATTTAATCAAAATTGAACCAAAGAGAGTGGTTTATTTTGGGGCAAGAAGTAAATGGAAATACTGTTAGAAAATGGGACTTCCGGGTCTTACACTGACAGCGCCACGTCGTGGCGTAGTTCTGCGGGTTCCTCATTTGGCACACGGGTAGTTTATTGCATATATTTCGATTTTAGGACGGGTGCCAAGAAAAAGGCGCCCTCTTTTGGCCGCCATCTTTGATTTCAAATGGCCGCCAACCTGGCTCTTGAAAATGGTTTTTCCTTCATAACTCGAGTTCTAATGCTGATATGGGATCGAATCCAACGGCTTTCCTTAGGTTTTGGGGTATGGCCAATCCGATGAGACCATCAGCGATGACGTCATATGTCCGCCATATTGGATTACAAGATGGCCGCCATAGAAATACCATCTTCATTTATTACCCATTTTCCTAAATTAAATATTCTCAAAAGGGGCTTTAAATCTATTATAGAGATGGTTTATGACTGTTACTTTATTTCTGGGACGGGTGCCAAGAAAACGGCGCTCTCTGTTGGCCGCCATCTTGGATTTCAAAATGGCCGCCGGCCTGGTATTTGGAAATGGTTTTTCCTTCATAACTCGAGTTCTAATGCTAATATGGGATCGAATCCAACGGCTTTCCTTAGGTTTTGGGGTATGGCCAATCCGATGAGACCATCAGCGATGACGTCATATGTCCGCCATATTGGATTTCAAGATTGCCGCCATAGAAATACCATCAACACAAAATGCACTGTAACTTTGGTAATATTCATCCTACTATGATAATTTTGGTGCCTACCCCCAGGTTTTCAGGGGCAAGGAACTCATTTTTACCATTTACAAGTAGCTAAGTATATCAGATCACACTGAAATCCAAGATGGCTACCAAGATGGCCACCGCCACTCAATAGCATCCCATATCTCTGATCGTATTCATCCTAGAGTTACAATTTTTGTGCCTACCCCCAGGTTTTCAGGGGCAAGGAATTCATTTTTACCATTTTCAAGTTGGTTAGTATATCAGATCACACTGAAATCCAAGATGGCTGCCGAGATGGCCACCGCGCCACTCTATAGCATCCCATATCTCTGATCGTATTCATCCTGGAGTTACAATTGTGGTGCCTACCACCAGGTTTTCAGGGGCAAGGAATTCATTTTTACCATTTTCAAGTTGCTAAGTATATCAGATCACACTGAAATCCAAGATGGCTGCCAAGATGGCCGCCGCCTCTCTATAGCATACATGTACCATATCTCTGCTTGTATTCATCCTAGAGTTACAATTTTGGTGCTTATCCCCAGGTTTGCAGGGGCAAGAAATGAATTTTTGTCATTTTTAGCCCGCCTAGTTGGGAATGGCAAAAAAGGCTTGCATGTATGGTATGTGTTGTGGTACCTTCAGGCGAGACTTTTTTTATTGTTTGGTTCACGGATCCGCCGACGTGAGAAATGCCAATTTGGGGGAAAAAAATAAAACTTAGTGCTAGTGCTAGATGTGCACTAGGCCTGCAGGTGGCGCACTGTGAAAACCTTCTACTGTGAAAGCTTCTACTGATCGCTGCTAATAAACAACCTTGAAATTTTGTGGTGGGTTCCTCTGATGAGAGAATAATCCCATTTTTAGCTCACTCGGGTGAGCTATTACAATGGTGATGCATCCGTCGTCGTCGTCGTTGTCCGTTAGCAGGGCACGTTTCGTAACCGCTGGAGCTATTGATCTGAAACCTGGTACATATATACCCCTAGGTCAGATAACCCACGACACCAAGTTTCGGTCCGATTCGAATCTCAGTTTGGCCACCAGGTGGCGGAAACCAAAAATACAAAAAGTGCAATAACTTCTGAACTAATGACTAGATCATCTTCAAATTTTTATCAGAGGTGTAGCTAATAAGGATACATAACACATACAACGGGTTTTTGATTTGACCTACTTTTCAAGGTCACACAGGTCAAAGATCGACAAAAGTGACGAACCTGCCACAGTTTGTCATTATTTCACCGAGCAACTTCATATCTTGCATAAACATGCATTGGAGGGGTACCTTTAAAAATACCAAGTTTCGGTCCGATTGGACATCCAGTATGGCCGCCAGGTGGCGTAACCTGAAAATCAAGTAAATGCTATTACTCGGGAACGACGCAGAGTGCTCAAATTTGATATTTACCTCCATCTAGATGACCTTTACAGGCATATCAAATTTCGGCCTGATTTGACTTCAAACATGGCCACCAGGTGGCGTAACCCAAAAATCATCAAAGTGCTGTAACTCAGGAATTCCTTAACCCAAAGCGCTCCAATGTGCTATGTGGCCCCCTGCAGATGACATTTTTGGAAAAAGTGGGGGTTGTTTGGCATAAAACCAGGTTTTTTGTTAAAAAATATAGGTTTTTTACAAAAACTAATTTTTTTGACAAAAACTTATATTTTATGAAGCAAAAAACTAAGTTTTCTTCTATAAAACTTGCCCCTGAATACCTCGGGGTTGGGGTAGGCACCCAAATTGTAAATCTAGGATGAATACAAGCAGAGATATGGGATGCTATAGAGTGGTGGCGGCCATCTTGGCAGCCATCTTGGATTTCAATGTGATCTGATATACTTAGCAACTTGAAAATGGTAAAAATGAATTCCTTGCCCCTGAAAACTTGGGGGTAGGCACCACAATTGTAACTCCAGGATGAATACGATCAGAGATATGGGATGCTATAGAGTGGCGGCGGGCCATCTTGGGTTTCAAAATTTGTCGCAATCAATTACGCCACGAGCTAACGAACAGCGAGCTAAAGTAATCTTCTCCTTCGATTGCAGGTAACTTGGCCTGTGAGATGCTGGAGCACACGAGCAGCCGGAGTCCGGAGTCTCTTTATTCAAACAGCCACATTCTTGGCCGTATCAGAATGGAAGCAGTGCTGCTCTATTGTGGTGACCTGAAAACCGAGGTCATTCGGTACTGACCTTGTCATATAGGTCAAGCTCAACGGGTGCTGACCTTTTGAGGTCATCACCATATAGCGTGCTACTTCCACTCCAATTTCGCTAGTATATATTCTCGACCTCATCATCTATCACGTTGTGTATTTTCGCCACAGCTTTCCAGTGCGGAGAAACCAGCAACCAGACCGTTCTATTTGAAGGGACGCCACACATCAGAGAATTTTCGCAATCGCTCATCATAGACCGACGGATTACATTCAGTTACGATTTTCTATTGTCTGAGTATACCCCGAACAATAGATAAGCGTAGTCGGTGGCCTAACTGGGCCAAAAAAGTAAACTGCTAAAAAATTGTTAAAAAATTGCTAAATTGCTAAAAAAAACCTCACTACCAGCCCAATGCATGCATGCATGTTGTGTATCACTCAGCTCTATGTATTTGACATCCGAAATGTATATTTTGTTACTTTAGATAGCAACAGACACTTCACATGGGAACCAAACAAATTCAGAGTACAGTAGGTACGGTATTATTCTGGTCAAGTAGGGAAACAGATATCCCGGGAAAAAACCATCATATTCTCCTCGAAGGAGCAGCGTTGGTCTCTTCTTGAGCATCATCAACTTGAAACCATTCCAGGCCGTACCAACAATAAAATACCCTCGAATGGGATTTATATTATTGTATATCCTGCTATTATTGACTTGTTTTGTGTGAGTTTATTGTTCGTTGATGATACACCATCGATCAGGTTCTTCTTCCCGGAGGCTTCCTCTTTCCGATTGCTTGAGGACAGGAAATGTAAACAGCCGAGAGATGTTTCCCGTGATTAAGGACCTCTGAAGTACCATCAGAGAAGATCGTGGAGAGTGGTTACCGAAATAGCTTTTGAGGGAAATTGGACTGGAAACAAGCCTAAAAGGCAAACTACGTCCGTAAATCCTGGCACCAAAGAGCAATGTTCTGTAATATGTTTTCTCCATGTGTCCCAATGACAGTAATTCTGGAATAAATGGGAAGGCCTATAAATCACTCACTAAAACAAACATCGTACATGTATGACGTGCATTATACAATTTCTTTTCTTATTTCAAAAACGTGTACATGTACATAAAGGGCCGTATTAAAAAACTTATCTTTTGTGTTGAACAAAAGATAAGTGTCACACTTTGACTTAAGTAGCTTTATGAATATGCGCCCAAGTGCCAGTGTGACATTACAATAGATTGACGGATTAAGCGGGGACTTGACAATGAGCGACACACAGAGAAACAGTGCGTCTGTTTCCCAGTGTGTTCCGAATGGTAATCACACAGAAAAATGACCACACTGAAAAACATTACACCTGGGTTGTGTACTTCAGGCAAGGCTGATTTCCGTGTTCGCCGGACATTCTGCGAGGAAGGATAGCGGCTATTACGAGAACAGCGGTAATGATTCATGTTAACCCTCACAGGGCCAACTAGCGACAGCTTTATTGCCGTGACAATTTTCAAATATCTCTGAGACAAACTGTACATAAATAACAGGGTGAGTTAAGAGAAAACTTCAGCCAACCACTCTCCGAATAATCTGATGAAAAACAAGCAACCGATAGGCCGGATTCCAAGCCGTTATGTTCATTTGATGGGCAATATCTTCTTTTTCATGGTCTCTGCACCACATGGCTGGCCATTTGTCAAACGATGTCATGCGTTTTATAGAATGAGTAGCGCTGTGGGTATACTCGCCTATCCAATAACATTGGACATTTCACAGACGAAGCTTTCGCTTTCTGATGGCAGATTATGGGCAGCTGCAGTACTAAATGATGCCCACGTAATCTTGTAATTTCTCAAACGTAGAAAATTTGTCCTCATCAGTGGACCCTGGAATCCGATTTCAAGATGGCCGCCGTGGCAGCCATATTGAATATTGCAGAGGGCTCATTTTCGAAGGGAACCATCCTGTAACCACCCTCGGGTCCCACAGTGAAAATGAATCAAATCGAACCAGCAGTGCTCCTTTAAATAGTCGGAGACCGATTTCAAGATGGCCACCGTGGCAGCCATATTGAATACTGCAGCGCCCCCCGAGCGAGCTGAGGGGTGAGAATGTAAATACTCAAATGATACCTATAAGTTATTTCTACAAAATACTTGTGTATTTGAAGAGCACATGGAATATGAAATAGAAATCGGGTTTCTAAGGTGAAAGACATTGCTTCCTACCAGATTCGAACCCACAGACCCTCGCATGAGGCATCAATCGCCAGCACTGAAGAGCACATGGAGGTATTATTCAATGAGCTATATCGCACTTAGACACGCCAACGTCACCAAGGATGGAAGGCAAGGTAGGCTACATGTATATTTGATGGGTGTAACTTAACATGACTAATCAATTAGGGAACATCACACCTCCAGATACGAGAAATATTGCCTGTACAAGATTTCACAATTACAGCAGCCTATAATTGGAACAAAATATCTGCGAATGTATCCGGGCTTCTCTGTAAGGGACGATATATCAACCGTTTTCTCTTTTGGTTCGCTATGGAGCCGCTTGGAGCGCTAGCTGCGGCCATATGGACCCCTATTTTCACACCAGTTTTCCAAGGCATTTGTATGACGTAATCAAGCTTTACTTGACGTGTACGGCCTTATTTTGCGGTGTTTGAACGTCATATTGCGTCTGGTGATAGTCTACCATTAGCTGTCGACCTGATTGGTTGGGCAGTACGAACAAACGTCAGGAAAGGTACAAATTTCGGCGATTTCTAAATCTATTTTTAGACATTTTCTTGGGGAGGTCAGACGGGGGTCTGGGCGGTAGATAAAGTGGTGTTTAAAACCTTTGTAAACTGTACTAAAAAATGTCAATATGTACATGGACAATGTTGTCAATAGCTATTGGGAGCTATTTTATGTAATGCGCACGATTAGACACGATTTTAAAGCAGTTACCGGTCAGGAGTTGAGAAGTCATTATCCTTGCGATTCCGTGACCTGATCATCGCGGAGGAACTATTTCTTAGGCTAATATGCATGCGCGATGTAGTTCGTAATGTACCGGTACTTCCCGTACTTTATAGGCCTACAATCGCAATGTTTTCGTCAGTCTTTGCTACAAAAAGTGTTTCTTCTTTTGATACATTATCTACATTGACGTTGGGGAGGTTGGGGCGCATCTTTTGCCGAAATTTGAACACATGAAATTTCCAGCGCCGCCTGACATTATCCAAACAATACATACATGTATATCCGCGCCACGCAGAGTGCGTAGTCGCCATGGCCGAGTGGCAAAGCCGCCTGCCCCTAAAACAGAAGGTCTCGGGTTCGATACCCGGAGCGTGTAAATTTTCTTTGCCTTGACTATTTTTTTTGTTTCTTCTTTTACCTTTCTGGATTTTTTACATCGTGTATTTTAATGATCTTGCGTGTTATTTCGCATCGGCATGGGAATGCATGTAAAACATGTTGTATTGGGCCTATCCAGTCATACAGTCACCACTTCCTCCACATTCCTTTATAATTCCTGCCTTCTCCCCAACCAAATTTTTTTTAAAAAATGTTTTTCCAACCATTTTCCAACCATGCTTATTCGACATAGCGAACCCCTGTCGCCACCCGGCTTGTCGATACATTAGTTGGCCGCGCAGGTGTTCAGAGCAGACCTGAACAACGGTAATCCAGATCCACCTTTGAAGGACCGATTTGGACAATCCTGGTCACGGTGATTTAATCAGCGGCCAATAGCATCATTTGATAGCCAAGGGCAATATCACTGACTTTTCTTTCTCGCAGGCTTCATGAAGTACACATGTCAGCTTCAGTCCTTTCTTTGCCGGTGTTAGTTTCATGAAAAACGGTAATGACGAAAAGTTAAAGTAATGTATCACGGGTATTTTCGCGGGCCACGAAAATCATTGTTTATTTACATTTTGTTTGTGGCCAGTCTTTCTTTGTCTTCTGAGTAATTTGTTGATGGCATGCCCCTCTAGAAATTCTTTTGATACCAAAAGTACAATTTGGTGTGGGTGCCAAAAGTCCAAAATAACATAATGTAACTATCCATATTTACACTTGAATGTAAACAATGTTGTCATGATGCATTATCTTTAAGAAAACCCTGTCACATCCCTTTGCAAGCACGTTGTGAGAGCAGGCCAATGAATATACTTTTCAGTTTGTTTGGTTTTGGGGGTGTGCACAAGTATCCAAGATACAGAATAGCACAAAACTGACACACAAAATGATAATAAGCAAGAAGTCAATCGCCAGAATTCACGAATTTTCGACCCCAACCGGGGTCTTTTTCAAGTGGAACTTTATATAATCTGAAACTCTAGAAAAGAGGGGGGTTGTTTCTACATATTTTCTCTGGCAGAATACATGTAATTGTAGCCTGCCATGGTAGTGAAAGGGATAACAAGCAAGTCCAGGTCGATGCTACCCGACGTTTTTCAATTTACCAGAAAAGAGTTTAAACTTCATCACACAATACGACTGATCTCTGATACAGCCTCATAGATTTAGCATGTCTAATAGCAATAAATATCACGATCGACATACAACCCATTCTGTTATGACTCGTATCTATCATGGTATTGAAGTTTTACGAGTCTTTTCGTCGAAATTATGTCTACTGTACGTAAATCATGCGTACAGATGGACATAACATGAATCGAAATCCTTACCAAACAAACGATCGATTCTTTTTACTTTCACAGCTCCATGACTGAGCAACATGCGTCCAGAGTCCTAATCATAAGATCTAACGCAACCGGCGGAGATTTCTTACAAAGAACTCGCCCCTCATCATAGATATAAAGATGCAAATTCTTCCAACCGTTGGTTTTATTGTGAGCGTCCCGCGAGGCTGCCGTCTCACCACCCCCAGATTGTTATATGGAAATCTCCCATCATTAATATACACGACATGCCAATGACATACGAATGGCGTGCACACTTTCTCGGTCCGTAGAACAGACATGGCCACCATGAAATTGACTAAACTCGCTAATAGTGCTGTCTATCTCCATTGGTGTTTTTTGCATCGATGTCAAAGATATTGTACGCTGAACGACGGGATGTAGACCAAAGACGCTTTCGTGATAATTAGCAAGAGAGCGAAGGGGCCGTGGTTGGATTGGTTCCTTCATAATCATAATCACGTGATCAGTTGAAAAGCAGCAAATAAATAACGCGCCGCGATTGGTTGAAAAAACCATTGATTGCTCTTTTGTGGAATGAGAGCGGCCAATCAGTGGCTGCTTTTCGGCCGATCATGTGATAATGGAAGAGAGGCGCTTATGTGATATCAGTGTTTAGTTCAACGGCCATTGTTCTACGCCGTCGTAGTTCAAGGCCGTTGAACTTGTATGCACACGGTATATGTCACAATCTACTGAAATCATACATCATTCTGGGGGGGGGATGATTACTGGTACTACAGACCGTAAGCTTGCGTCCAATTTAGCATAACTCAGTATATCTCCTCACCGACACAAAGAAGTATGAAAATCCAAGACCAAGCATACAGCATCATTGGCTGTTGATAGTCCTTGATGTGTCAAACGTATTTACTTAGAATCTATCCCTATCCCAGGCGTGAGATGTAGTATCACATTTGGCTCTTCAATAGACTGCATGATTGCATAACATGAAGGAGGATAAATTCATTTGGTTCGGGAAAAAAATCGGTATCTGACAGTGACAAGCTGAATTCGCATAATGACACTAGAGGATACGCTTGTTAATACTTTTTTTGGTAGAACATAATTGGCGACAACCCAACATACACTCAGACACTCCTAATGCACGCAATGACTTTCTTTCTGAGCCAGGCAAATAATTTCTTACTTTTTGCAACAAGGGAATCGGTTAATTATGTTCAAGTATTTGCGTAGATTTGGTTACCGGAATATTTTTCCCTTTTTTCGCAATGTAATCGGGCAATGAATTTATTCATTATATCCACGAAAAAACTCATTATGCTCTTGGTACGAGTAGAAAGACGATGAAAGGTATGATGAGATAGGTGTAAATGAGATAGACCGACTGATACATGGCGGATATCGGAGAAGCAAGGCGTATTCCTACTCCGTAAATCCCAGTATACTGTCGGAATTAACAATGCTCCGAATCTTTTGATGTGCGGAATACTAAAATTAATGTATGGGTGACAAGAATTCGAGGTGTCGCCGTAAGATATTCAGTCTCTAGTGTAATCAGTGCTTTTTTGCAGATTCTTAGGGTGGCATTACCTGGGTGGTGTGAGACCTGGTGAACCAAGAAGCAGCCCAAGACGAACCCCGAAAAAGATGGATGACAAGAAGAACTCACGATTTCAACTGACTGAGAGTTTGATATAGACCTTTCCAACAAAGTATGGTGGCCTACTACATAGTTCTCCCAATGACATGACGTCGCGGCCCTGTCCAAGCATTATATAACACTTCCAAACTATCCTCTCAGACAATTGTTTCACCTAAACGTTTGTGCCAACGGCCCGCTTGACCAGCTAAGCATGCCAGCAAGTTTTGAATGGTAAGCTTCTGACGTCGTATGGTGAGAACTGTTAGACCGCCATCTTCATTGGGAGGCAAAATCCAACACTTGCTTTCTTCATTATGAAGCGATGCCTGTTCAACAATGAATCAAAAGCCCACGTAAATTCTCTTAGAAAATCGAAGGCATGGTGAATTTAAAGCTTATTAGACAGACTGCATCAAAGAAAGATAATGATAACATGTTCTATTGTCGTTTGATGAGCGTTCATCATTGTCCCCCCGAGTTGGTACTGCACGGTTTGGGAATCGCGAGCGTGCCGCTTGAAAGGAATCCCAGCGTGTCACGTCACATCCGAGCGATAAAGCGCAGTTAAACCGGGACAACTCGCAGCGAAACCATATGAAAGACACAGGATCAGAACACCAGCCTGTATCACGTTCAGTTTTGTCACGAACTTAATCAATTTTAGATTACACATCAAAATCAATGTCGCGAATCCTTATTTTTGCCAGCGTTTCAGCTTTTCTGTATAACCTACGTCATCAATGCATTCTGTGTCATGAGCCAGCACAGCTAAGGTTGCAATATTGATGAACGCAAATAATTTACTGAATCCATACGAGTTCGCACCCTAACAGCGAAGTTTACGAGGTCAGCCTCCACTGGATACTAAAAAACTGTCAAGTTATAACCTACACCCTACTATGTTTCCTTGATTTAAATAATATGTTACTCATTTTTTGTGCCCAACCTCCGTTCCACGGCTACGGGTGAGCCTTTTGATCAAAATAAATGGGATTCCTTGCATCGACGATAAGACGGTTTTTAAGCAGACTGCATCCTTAACGAGCTTAATGGTTTCATGATTGTCTGCCAAACTGAAACAATAAATGACTTGAGACGTTTCAACGGGTTGATGAATGTTTTCAAAATGCTGCTTTCGACATTGATGTGTAGCGAATGGCGCCGGAGCGTGATGAGGACAGGGTATAACTATAATCAACGTCAGTATAGGATGAGGTGAATTACAACTGAAATCATGCCCCTTACGAGTACCAATTTTGTCTTAGGGACCCTACAAGCAAATTATTATTAGGCAACTGTTGGTACCGTGCAAAACTACGTCGCAAGTGGCACCAGCAACTGATGAGAAACAGTGAATTGGGCCCAAATGTTGACATATACTGTACATGTATGTAGTGCATTTTACATGTACATGTCACTGTTAGATCCTCATAGCATCTAAAGTACACGTATTTGGTAGAATAGATGCCCATTGGGAGCTGCTTCTAGTGGCCCTATAATGCGAACGGGGTAGATGTGGAAAGTGATAAATGCAACCAAAAATACCACACCTCACTTCTCGCACATAATTTAAGCAATTACAGGTAAGCAAAAATAGATATCTATTTTTTATGTAAAATATAGCCTTTTTGAATACCGGTATCCATTTGGTACATCAGACCCTCTGTCCAAAACTCTGAAAGAAAGGACCCAAGAAAATCTCCGGCTCCGGCGACCTCTTAGCTTGTTGTAAATAATTGAACGGGTCTCCCATTCTGCTCTAACATCATAAGGCTTCCAGGGAAATTAGACGAAGCCGAATGAATCAGAAGTCAATTGATATCCCCTGGTTTGCCTCGGTAAAGGTCGACTGAGCCACCGTAGTTGGACACACTCTATCGTTTACGCCAAGAAAGAATTATTTCCCGTCCCCATGACTCCCAAGTTTTTTTCTATTGCCGAAGATGTGGGTCGATGAAGAAGGTGAGCTGAAGAGAACGAAATAGTAGCAAATTACTATACTACGTCATCACTGGAAACTAATTACGTGATCGTTGTTTCCAATGCACTGATTGGTCAACAAAACAAAAGAGCAATCAATGGCCTTTTAACCAATTAACGAGTTTTTCATCGGCTGCTTTTCGGACCGCGATCAAGTGATATGGAGGACAGTACGAAAACTCAGTATTTCCGGTGAGATCAGCAACCAATCTAGCGATTGTTCAGCCTCATTCCCAGTCATCGCGCACCTGCGCATCTCACAGGGTGGGATTCTCGTCTTCTGCGAAGAGACCCTATCCAAAATCGCGAGATCTCGCAGCGAGGGCGACGAGAACCAGACTGGCGATTGATGAAAACACGAACCGAACTGCGCTAGACAGCCAATGACGCGTACAGCCGCGATATTTGCCGGTGAAATCGGTGATCGGACTAGAACATTTCAGATTTGAAACAGTCAATGCTGTCCAGATACAAACAAACCTCGTCAGGGAAGCACAGGCCGTGCCTGTACAGGTCAACCACTCCTATCATTATTCAAACCGCTGATGCCCGTATCAGTTATTAATCAGATGATACTACTAGTCTATGTGTTGATAAGCCAGAAATTCTGAGAACAACGTTACTTTCTGGTCTGTTCCTACACATCATTTCCCGCGGGTGCACTTAGAGTTCCACAAGAGCTGCTCTTGGCGTGGGAGGCATACAGCGGTAGCCTTGTCATGATTTTGTTCAACCAAAGCGAACCGTCGTACGGTTGTCGGAATGTCAAGCAGGGCCGTAGCAAGCCTTTTGGTCCTGGAGGGAATTTTGCCTTTATGCCCGTCCCTATGCTAGGAACGGCCCTGCTCTGAATAAGTGGGTTCAATATTCCTATTCTTCTTGTGCTAAAGGGGGCGCCACTTGTCCTAGGATCACGCATACGTATGATTTTTGGTCAAATCAGGGATAGACGCAAGGTATCCAGAAGGAAACATCTTTACAATATTTGCCAATGGTCCATCCCAAGTGAAACATTTCGGGAAGAATTCTGCGATTCCGGAGACTGTCAATACAGAGTTTTCGCAAAGCCCCCGAAACGCCAACGCAAACTTCTATCCTTTTGTTCGGTGCTCTCTTCGTGGCATCGAACAATGGGGCTTGGCGAAAACTCCCTAATAACCACCAAGTACATGTAGTGGTGTTGCATTGGAATCAAACCATCAAATTCCTTCTGATATCACGTCAAACATTTATCTTGGTTTTGCCATCCCATGCACATACTGTCCCCTTCATCACAAGTACAGTTCAAATCGAGAGTCGGACGATTTTTTTTATCTATTTCATTTTCCTCCAAATTAATTAAAGTCGCGATAAAGTACTCGACAACTTTTCCAATATTTGAAATTAAATTTCTAGAGTTCGAATGAAAAATCACTGACATTAATTGTGCTTCAAACAAGTTAGTTTTCCTGCTTCTCACTTACAATTGGGCCAAATTGGCAAAAGCAATTACAGTTGTGTACATGTTATTTTTTTGATGGAATTTCCTATCGAATCGTTCTGAAAGAGGGTTCGTCCGTTTTTTTTCTACATAAATTTTCATCAGCTACAAGTGATCGCTTGGTGGCTTTTGTTAAAGTTATGCTGTTTTCTCTTCACGGATATTCCGAGGATTTCGAGTATATGGTACAATGCCTGTTTGGAATTGCAAATCCTAAGATTTGAAAGAAAATTCACCGTATTCTGATTTTTTTTTTTTTTTTTTTTTTTAGTTATGATCTTGCCCATAGCATCACTATCTGCAAGTCGTGATTTAAATATCTTCTGGTGACATATTATGCAATTCTGAGCCAGAAATCTCATGCGTGTACTTTTTCTGAGATCAATAGAAAAACCTTATTTTCAAACTAAATTACAAATGAATTTTGTTTTAAATACATGTAGTCTTATCGAACATTTCATTTCATTTGTCAGCGTAAACACTTTGCCAAATAGTATTTAATAGAAAACTTAAAGGAGCACAGCATGCGATCTCTTACCGGTATTTTGACTGCCGGCGTAGAGGAAGCCACCTAGCGGCAGCAATACGAACTACAAAAAAACGTTTCAAAATGTACGCAGTACATCGGGTCCATTCGCCGACAACGTAGTTAGTCCCTGGGGTTGGAGAGTGGCGCCGGCTGTCGAGAAAAGGCGGCAATAGCGGGCTCCTTTAAGAGCTCTGTATTATTGACACTGTCCCCGTCCAGCCCGAGCGTTTCTGGCCTGCACTGGCTTATCTCAGACCTTTTATCATATTAGGCAGCAATTGGATTATGTAGCCGACACGTATGGCAAGAATAAAGATATCTGGACGAAAGTCTCCAGACGTACTCGTAGCCTATGCATATTTCATCACCTTAAACACGTACAAACAAGATCAATAGGACGTTATTCAAACGCAAAAGTAATTCTCTTCCATTGTCAGAAAGTGAATGAGAATGGTAACAAGGAGTGTGAAATATTTGACAAAAGAACCTTGTGAGAGTAAGTTGCTATGGTAACCTTGAGATTTCAATTATCTTTTGACGGGAAAAGTGAACAAAATTATTTTCCTCTATAACGAGTGTGTACGTGTCCATTATTCTCTCTTTGATGGACTCGCTTCTTATAAATACTTCTTGGAATGCAGGAAGATGTCTTGGAATGTTGGAACGATTATCTTAGTTTAATTTGCTATTTGATCACCGCTGGCCAAGCAATGGGACCATCTAAAAACATATACAACGGAACCTGAAGTCAAGAAAGGAATAGAGTTTGGTAACTCTTTAGTTCCCGGCCCGGCTTTCCCCTCAAAAAGTCTCATATAAACGATGATTCCGCTCCCCTTCACTATAATGCCAACAACACAAAGGAAGAAATCTGGGGTTTCTTTCAATTTACCCCTACCTCATTTACCTCCCACCCAGAAGACGTCGTTTCTTCTTCAGGCATACATGTATGACTGTATGAATCTACTTGAGATGGAGACACTTTGCTTCACACCATCACCATCACGACAGACACTACCATAGCTTCACATAAGGGCCGTCAGCTTCAACGAACTCGTCTTCGAGATAATAATGTTAACTAAAACGCACATCCTATAGTGCAGGGGTTTGATTCTCTAAGGAACAAAGACTTTGAACATGTCTAGCAAGAAGAATGCGCAACGGTCTGAAGCCTATCTCAGCTCTTTCCGCCTCGTAGCCAAGAAAATATCAATCAATCGTCTTATACCATCATCATACCGTTTCATTGATTCCTATATCCCTTCAAGCATTGACCAGAATGGTCAGCGGATTAGCAACAAGAATTGACGGACTTTGCAATGATAGTGTGCATCATGGTCAATTGCCCAGGAGAGGTACGCTGACTGGGCCAGATGAAAGGCATCCTTGATTGAAAAACGTATCCTATTGCTGTCATACACGTACTGGCTCGCTAATATGTTCTGGTTCATTTAATGGGCCAACCACATGACCCCATCTCATTATGCTAATTTATGACGGCAAGTCAGACATGCCTGACGATGCTTGAATTTTCATTGGCCGAGAGAGAGAGTCCTGTGACGAGACAACATGACCTCACCTGATTATAATAATTTATGACGGGAAGCCGGCGAATGGGTGACGTTGCTTGTATTTTCATTGGTCGAAAGAGAGTCGAGCGACGCGACAACATGATCTCATCTGATTATAATGTTTTATTATGACGGCGAGGTCAGAGATTGGGTCATATGAATAAAGACTAGCATATGCTTTTACTTCAGATTTGTACAGCGTTGCCTAGTGCATTTGTATTGCAAAATTCAAGTAACAGCATTTACTTGTCTTTATTCATATGACCCATTGTCTGACGATGCGGTAACAGGACCCAGGGGGGTCACTCTCCATAAAGTGCGTTGCACATCAGTGTACTCCACTTTTTTCATAAGCCCCTTTCAGCTGGTAACAGCAATTTTGAATCCCCACCCCTTTTGGTTGGGTTCTGGACAACTGATAGTGATACCCGGACAACCTTCCCCCGGATAACTCGTCCCTAGGACAACTCGCCACTAGGACAACTTGCCACTAGGACAATCCAACTCGTGTCCAGACAGAGGTCACATGTCCATCCCTGACGGTGGTAGCACGCAGCCAATTCTGCCACTCACTTTACAACAATATACGTACAAAAGCCCGGATATTGTACCTGCATGCCTTAGCAGCCATCTCTGTGGTTTCCGTGTCAGGGACATCCATAAAGATTCATTACTGCAAGACGAAGGTGACACATGTCGTGTCTTGGGAGACAACGCCGTGTCGAATACAATATTGATGAACATAAATGGTATATGTATACCAAGACTGAACATGGGAATGCATCTGGGGTGTAATTCTCTGGGGTGGTGGCTGAGACCACAGGAGAATGGGACATAGATGTAGCCTAGACCAAAATCTATGCACCGCCCAACCAATTTTCGGGAAAATTCAACAAAAGTGTAATTCTGCCGATATTCGTCAAGCAACGGTATTCCCATTATAAGTCACCACAGGGAGGTTTTAACTCAGGTCACAGCAACCAACTTGGATATTAAAGACTAAAAAAATACTGGGCGGGACTCTTCAGCCCGATAGTTGAAAAGGGCATACATCATGCACATTGTCACGGTGGCCATCGATCTTGAAAGTTGTAGCACGCCTATTTTCGTAAGGAACCTTACTCCAGACAATTCCAACACATACATGTACAACAAAATGAATTCGATCGGACTAGCCATTCCGTGTAAATGTCTGAAAACAAATTTCAAGATGGCTCTCATGGCGGCCATACTGAAAATCGTAGCGAACCGATTTTCGAAAGGAGCCTTCATTACTTATATCAAAAATAGATAAGAGATGATCTATTTTTGCTTATATCCAACACACTCTGCGAAAATGAATTCAATCCGACAAGCCGTGCTCCTCGAAATGTCCTGAAACAAATTCCAATATGGCTGCCGTGGGGGCCATATTGAAAATCGGACTGTTCACTGTGAAACGTTTTGGTTAATCGAAGAAAGCATTGTTGAGGTATACATGTACATGTACTTGGTACAAATTGCTATACGGACCGACGGACGACAATACCGCTCTAGGCCAACAGAGAAGGCTTGGAGTAAAAAAATACCGCCACCTGCAGTTCAAAGTGTGACGTTGACAAAGAATACCAATAAGTTGTTGAAGCAGAAATCACCAAGAAGATGTATCTTTCTACATCGCCCCTTTGCAGTGACCTTTCTCATCTAGCTGTGACAAATATAAATAGTCAGCTCACTTGAGGGAATGCTGATCGGGCAATACATTTATCTTCCTAATTCCTTGAGCGTGATTGAGAGGCCGGCGCGATGCTGTTCAAGGTTCAATGGATTTCCAACCCGCCGAGGATGATCGAAAGAATATTCATTGAAGTTACGGATACCACGCAAAAGACTCTTCTCACAGGGCCGTCCACATGCATGGATGAGGCGGATGTACAGCCGACTTTTTTGCAAATCAAAGCAGCTATCAATAAAATGTTCGACCTACTTGCAAAACTTAAAGGGGCCCGGTATTTCCACTTTTTCTCAACAGCCGGCGCCACCATCACCGTGCGCGCCACTCTCCAACAGCGGGACTTGCGCAGCTTGCCGACTAAACTGCACGAAGCCAGTGCGACGCGCACGCAAGTAGCAGTTGCACGGGATGTACCGGTACGGAACAGTTTTACTTCCCCTCCCCAAAACAAGTACAGCGACAGAAATCGTTATGACGGTGTTTGCACTCCAAATGTCTACACGGCTAACATCCTGTGAGGAGTCATTAAGACATTGGTTGTGTTGGTAATAAACCAGATGAAGATGTCCTCAGGCAGGAGAGAGTATTAATGCCTTATCAATGATTTCCAAGATGGAGATTGTCTCGGATATTATCAGACCGCGGGCTGCTTCACTGCCATCTGCAACAGCTGTCGTCGTATAACGTGCTAAATACCGATGTTGGAATGCAAACTACATGTACTGTGTACATTACATGTACTAAAAGATATACTGACACCATTATAATGCTGAGAAAGCTACGGTTTGGACCTGCTGACGAAGTATTACGTATGTACGTTTTGTCGTGGGGAATCCTTCAACGTCGTACAAAAGAAGCAGTTTGATCAGCGATCTACAAGTATTTTCCTCATACCGGTAGTCATTTCTAACTACGTACGTTGAAAATGGCCTGACAGGTTATTAAAGGAGCCCAGTATTGCCACTTTTTCTCGACAGCCGGCGCCCCCATCGCCGTACGCGCCACTCTCCAACCCCACGGACTAACTACGTTGTCGGCGAATGGACCCGATGTACTACGTACATTTTGTAATGTTTTTTGCTCCCGCTAGGTGGCTCCCTCTGCGTCGGCAGTCAAAATACCGATAAGAGATTGCATACCGTGCTCCTTTAACAGATACATGTATGATGTCCCGGACAATCAGGCCTACTTTCCCATAGTTGTCCTATTGTTAACAAAAAAGTCATTATGTATCAGGGCCGTATTTAGCGGGGGGGCTAGGGGGGCAGCTGCCCCCCCAGAGCCAACCAAAAAACGTGATTTTCATGCAGATTTTGGGCAAAAACCGGCAAAAAGAGGTCTTCTGCCCCCCCAGAGAGGCTTTTGCCCCCCCAGGACCAAAAAGCTAAATACGGCCCTGTGTATTCTTGCTTTCAAAGAAAGGGCCAGTGTGAGCAGACAGAACTGTTCAGCAGACCGAAATGATATTGAAAGTCAGAACAGCCAGCGTCCAGTGCACCGAGACCTAGTCATAGGACACGAACCTTCCAAACTAACCCAAGTAATAANACCATCGCCGTACGCGCCACTCTCCAACACCACGGACTAACTACGTTGTCGGCGAATGGACCCGATAATATATTCTTGCTTTCAAAGAAAAGGCCAGTGTGAGCAGACAGAACTGTTCAGCACTAGACCGAAATGATATTGAAAGTCAGAACAGCCAGCGTCCAGTGCACCGAGACCTAGTCATAGGACACGAACCTTCCAAACTAACCAAGTAATAACGATTATTGCGGACGCGACCCAGTTGGGAAATCAACCATAAGGTTGGTGCGATGGTGCGGTACTCCTGGGATGCTCAACCGTGCTGGTTAATCGTGAAGGTGGATTCGGACCATACACTGTCAGAAGCTTCCGAGTGGGAAGCTTATCCTGACGAAGAAATATACGTGTACATGTACATGCACAGCAGTACATTGTCAGTGCACGACTGACAACGCGACACAAAATGTCGGAATAGGAGGTGTCAATCAGTTGACCAATAGGTGTCTCGACCGTCCAATCCAATGCCGAGCGGATCTATTCATGGTTGACTGAGCACCAATCAGGAAAATTTTATATTGTATTGGCCCGCTGGAACTTTGCTGCCGTCTTTTGGTGATAAACATGGCTGACTGCTCCTATTGCCAGAACAGGAACAGCAATGCACAAGCCTAAAGGGGCTAAGAGGTCGACATTGCGTCTTGAAGCAATTGCAGCAACTAGCTTTCCGGCGATGGAAGCAACTCGGAGTGACTGATCAGACTTTGCCGATTTTGTCGACCTAAGCGCGCTTGCGTCTCCGAGCAACTGCCGGATCCGCTAGTTGCCGCGAGTTGCTTCGAGTTGCCCATGTTCTACTTTTCGGCGACTCGTTGTTGGAATGGACGCCGAGGGCATGGAAGACGCGCTGTCGACATGAGCGAGCTGTTCGAGGTAACTGCCAATTGCTCCGAGTTCCTCTCAATCACTGAAATGTCGACCTGCGCGTGGTGGTTTTTTATCTGTGACGGATCTGTCGAGTTGCTTCAAGACGCAATGTCGACCTATAAGCCCCTTAACACTGCTTGAGAAGCTGGGGACTTCGAAGATATCGACACCGCACAATTTCTTAGTCTACCAAAGCAATGGAAAGGTCTAGTTTAACAACCTTTTGATCCCATTCGCGAGAGTACGAGCAAATAGGACGACTGTCAGAGACTGTGAAGACTTGGTAATAACATCAATCTCGGTATGTCTGTCTCCGCGGACGAACATCTTCCTGTGACGAGAGGCTCGCAGCCATGTCATCAGATGGAAGCACTGCCTCTATTGGTCTGGATTGAGCGACAGAGTCACTTCAGCTCCTGCAGGTGTCACCTGAAGGAGCTAACTTCGGCAACATTAAGTAGCCATTTCGGTACAAACGGGGACACGAACCCAGGGAAGATGTCAACACGGACAAAACTATGAGGAAAGCGTCGATGTGGCTAAATCTAGTTGGCGAGTTACAGTATTTGGACCACTGATCAATCTGACTACCATTCTTACCACAAGCTTTCTATAATACCAACGACAAAGTGTCGAACTCTCGCTATTCTTAACAACAAAAACGCGAGACAAAAGTCGCAGACAAAAAGTCATACCTGTAATGTAGTTCCACCCAACACAAGAGGTTCACTTCTGCGGCGCTGAAAAAATTGCCGGGCAAGGAAGATGTTTGCGTTCATTCAATGAAGCAAGTTTTAATCAAGAAATTGTGTTTGGCAGCATTGGACAAGCACCGATACCGGTAGAGGATACACCAAGACATGGAAGATATTGATGGCGTTGTCGAGACGGAGGTTAGATGGGTGTGCTATATCTTCTTTTATTTCGTGAAGAGCAACAGCTGTCGGCATATATAGAAAGTCCGGGGGACTTCTTTCGTGAATACCATTAACTGGTGAAGACGTAAGTGTCAGAAAATGGAAGAGAAAATTGACGTTCGTACCAGACTGATACTGGGTGATGTTTCGGAGACGAAGCTTTAGATGGCAGGAGAGTAGACTGAGTAGATTGAGTAGACGTAGCGAGTTATGGGAACTTTAGGAACGTTAGCCCCAAGTGTGGTGGTAGGATACGAAGACCGTGGCGGATTGAAAAGAGGCCAGAAGATGTAGGCATGTGTGAAGTTGATGAGAGGTCCGTCGTTACGAAGATGGGGCAATATCAGTTAGGATTTCGATACACATCATCATTTACAGTATATGATCGGGATATGTTCTTTTGTCAAGTATGGACAAGGAATAATCTGGAGCCGATTATATCACTGAGAAGTCCTTTAAGCTTCCAAACGTAATGAGAAAACATGGGAAAATCCTCAGCAATGTGGAGTAGGCTGTCGTCAAACAAGTCTTCGAACTTCTGCAATTCGTCTTCTTGAAATATCCCAATTTCTTCAGCATGCAAATTTTCGTTAAGAACATGCACGAGCAATTCCTCGATTATTTTGAACACGTGGTACATATTCTCGAATTCCACAGGATCAATCATGCTGTTACCGAACTTGACTGCTCGAAGTTTCTCGGAATAATTGGTTAACTTTGTTGTTACTTTACCTATCAATCCAGGGCACAGAGTCTTTGATTTTCCAAGGTTTACAATTAGTTGACTTGTGGTCTCCTTTGGAAATAAAGTTTCCTGAAATAAGATAGGAGCATTGTACTGGTGTAATAGCTTAGAAGATGAAGAAAGTGAATGACGAAAAAGAAATGTCCCAGGCGCCCTCCTGAGGACATCCAGTCATGCCAGTAGTTCATAATCCAGTGCTTTGTTTTAAGGAACCAGGAGAGGCGGCCGAGTATATTCACCAATTCAGACAACAAAATTTTGTCACCACCTGGAGAAAGATGATGACGAGTGGACGACCATTATTATTTCAGGATAAAAATGTAGTGCTGCAACTGGGATTTCCAAAGGCAACTGACATTTGCGGCAGACAGTCTCCGAGAAAGTGTAACTAACTTACGCAGTAGAGTGAATCCTGAGTAATGATTTTCTCCAAAAGGTCATCCACGAAAATCATGATTTCTTCAACTATATCGCCAGTGATGGTCTTGTCCAAAGACGGCAGGCTGACTACCGATCCCATTAATTGTGTGACATGGAGCACATTCTTCACAGGAATAGGAAAACTTTCACAGCAAGTTAAAAATGTTCTGATATGTTTTAAACAAACAAGGATGCTGTCTCTGATCACTTTGTTCAGTCGTTCTTCACCGGATTCACCATTTTTGGCGAGACGTTTCAGCCTGGCAACACTTGACAAGAAGTTAGTGTGTTGTTTGATTGCTACCTCAGCGGAGCCTTTACTTCTGGTTTCCTCAGATGAACATGGTGGCGTTAAACTGATATCAGCTTCTCCTTGTGATTCTGCTGCTAAAAGGATAATACATGTACAGTAAACAGTGAAATGAAAGAAACAACACAGAGGAACAGAGCTGTCGACTTTTGAGTGTAGCTAGATACTTGACTAGTAGGAATAAAATCCAGTTGATAATTTTACTTCATTTTTCTACAGCCCCCCCCCCCCCCAATGGAGCACGTTGGGAGCACACACGTCGACCTTGCGACGGCACAGAACAGGCGGCGACAGACTTTTCCGGATCACCACGACCGCGCGGAACAAATCAGTCGCCGATATGGTGGTGTGGCATGACATGTCGCACCGGTAGATGAGGTTCAGAAATCAAACGATAAACGTAGATCGAAACGTTAACGACAACGTTATTTTTGTACCGAAAAGGCAATATAAAATCTGGTAATGTGTAGTAGGAAAAATAACGTTGTCGTAAAGTTTATGTTTATCGTTTGATTTCTCGATCTCCCTAATGATTGAAAAACGTACCGGTACCGTGAAGAACCTGGTGGCGACGGGGATCATCAAGCAGATTAGCTAATAATGACTCTTGTTTTAATCTGAGGAGCTCTTCTTCCAATTCTTGCGCTCTGTTTCTCCACTTGTTGCCAGTCTTCTGACAAAGGAGTTGGAGATATTTGGTGTGCTCTTCTCCACTAACATCCGCTGGTTTGTCTCGAAGGATTGCAACTGCCACAGCAACCTTAACAATGTTGAGATAGGCACCTGTTCAAAGAACCATGCCATGAGGTCAATTTTCATATATAGTATCCAACAGGGCTTCAACACCAGACTAGCCAAGTTAAGAAATGCCAGAATTTCTGTGACCCACCCAGAGGCATCAATGCCATTGGCTTGATTTTGTCATAGGCCTAAAAGAATTTACCGCCGGTAGGCCAAGGCGAGAGACTTGCTACCTGAATTAATTACGCCAGCGGGTTCCTAGCCAAGATTCCGCGGGTCTCGCAATTAGCATGATTAGGCCTGCTGGCAGAGTCATGGCTTTATTCAAGATAAGGCGCCCCTGTACCTGTAGGCTGAAAACGGGAAAATTACGGGCCGGCTAGCTAGGCCATCCTTTTACGCCTACCGGTCCCGGTCGGTAGGCCTACAGTCGTACGGTAGGGCCTGTAGGCCTACGTCATGTACGTACGATCGCGCCGCCATGAATTAGGCCTAGGCTAGGCGGCCTACTCGCACGGCTAGCCTATGCCATGGCGGATGGTCCGGGGTTGCTGGACTCCGATCATCCATAAGAGTTCACGCGGTGGGCAATGGAGTGCTTTTAGACGGCAGGCCTTCATGTGCATTATTGAGGAAGACATTAAATACTAGTAGGCATTTGACAGCCGCCGCGGCACGGATTGCGGCGAGCGCGACTGGCAGTGCTGTGCTGCGAGCCGCTGCGATGCCGGGGCGGGGTCATCGAGACTTTGTATGATGACGGTACCAGTTTTCGCGGGTCTTACGGCGATCGCCGCGACTGCTTCACGAATATCGCAAGGACACAATTAAAAGTCGTGTAAAATGAACAAAATGGTGCTCTTCTACGATTCAGTTTGGATTTTATCGCAATATTTACTTTCGGCAGCATCCAAATGCAGCGTCGAATAGGAGACGGCAAATTGGGTCAGAATCCAGGCGGAGGTACCTATTTTCGCGAATCCGGAATACGCATGCGTACGGTGCCTGCCGGGAAGGCGCCCTGGCAGGAATTGTGTCCCATATAGTAACTAGAACAAATAGAGAGTGTCTGACGAAAATTTAATTCTTTTGATGATGAATTGTCATTATTTTATATGCATCTAATTCATGACATTCAACTTGCACTATACTTTTTCAAAACCATTCATTGCATGACGGACGGGTATGGTAATGTTGCCTGCATCCAATGTCCCATTGACTTCTTCTGTGGATTTTTTCTGAAAAATAGTAAAGACTGAACTAAAAGTATCGAATCTTATCCATCTTGCCATAATTAATTTGAAACACAACCTTATACTTCGAAACATCACTTAGCCTGTTCATATTTTATTGAGCAGAAAAACAAGGCAAAAAAAGAAAAAAATATCAAAGTAAAGGGGAGACATATTGAATGGAAAAATGATAATTAAAAAAGTTCGAACGGGTCAATGACATAGTTTCTTAACTTTAAACTGTGTCACCCGTTTATGGGCCACTGAAGAATATCGATCTGCGCATGCGCAGTGTGTTACTGGGCTGAATATGGCGGCGCAGTCCACTGACGTCATATTAATGATTTGAATAAAAGCTGCACTCACCTGCCATGCCTGTTTGCACTCAATGCATTCACTCACCTGTTTGTTTCGGCGCATTCTGCTTGTGTTGGACCAAAGCGAAAAATCTGCGGCGAATTACGTCACTGACAGCCATCAACGCGAGAGAAAACGGTAAAAAACACGAATTCGCGAAATTAGGGACCCCTCGAAAATAGGTACCATACATTTTTTGACAGTGAGCATGCCGGTGAGCTTGGCCTCAGAGCGACGACATAGGCGTAGAGTCTACGCAAAGAAGGCTCTGGAAGCCAACCAAACCAACCGGTTTCCTTTAGTTGTTGTGGAAGTTCAGGCTCCATCCTCTTCGTCCATCGACTTCAAGAATTTTCTGACATGGAGCATGAAAAATCGGATGAAAACCACGTGCTCGCGCCATAAACGATGACAGCGCCATCTTTTAGAATCTGGTAACATTTTAGTGTGTTCGTTTACTCACTCGGGCCACCCGGAGTAAATCTTAGTAAACTGCAGACCAAATCACATCTGTATCTAAATGCTAATGAGAAATAAATATCAAATGATTATTATGTAAAAAATACATAAAAATCGTTATTTAGATATTTTTTGTCTACTAACTATCAAAGCTCTGACAGTTGATGATAAATTACCGGTATTATGTCAAAAAAGGGCTGCTGTCAACGGCGAATATTCAATATGGCTGCGCCCATGATCAACCAGGAAGTTCACGAATTTTGACATTTGGTGAGGAAGACTGGTGTTCATTTGTTATTTTTCGCTGATCCATGTTATTTCATACGAATATCCTTCTTTCCACCTGCTCACCACACCTGTGCCTCTTGTTTTTCTTCACCATCGTGAGTTAGGCCTAGGCCTACTGCGGGATTTTTTTCCCCGCCGGCCACAAAACCTTGGGCCAATGTTGGGTCAACAATGGCCAAAGTCGGCTTACAACGTTGGGCCAACGTCGGCAAAAGTCAGCCCAATGTTTGCCAGTGTTGGCCCGACGTCATCTTGCACACCGGCTTGACCTTGGCCCAACACTGGCAAACACCGGCTAAAGAAAAGTGATGTCCTTTGTCAATTTCATATTTTTTTTTCATTCTTATGCTTGTATGCCACCTGGGGACCACCGTCGTGGCCCGTTGTCGGGCCGACGCTAGACCAGCATTTGGCAGTTCGCCTAAACAATAAATCTTGCCGATGTTGGGCCAACGCCACGCCAAGGTTGGAAAAAAAACAAATGCTAGCCAGTGCTAGCCAATGCTGGACCAACACGGCCCCAAGGTTGGCAAAAACTGCCAATGTTGGCCAGTGTTTGCCGGGGTACAGCCAACGTCGGGCCAACGTTGCAGGCTGGCTGGGNGCGACTCAAGACTAGATACCGGTAGGCGGTACCGGTACTGATCTGATCTGATATTTTGATGTTGTTGTAGGCACGGCCTTGGTGTGGACTCTGTCATGCCTAGTGTGACTAATGAGGGATCCTTGCTTCACTTCTGAGACTGAAAACCATCCACGCCAAGTGGCTTCAATCCAAATGCAGGTTCTTATTCTTTGAACCTCTCCACACCTACTTCACTCCTTCAAAACTTGAACTAGTGTATCAAACTCATACAATTTCTCTAAATGACTAACAAAGATCTACCTGATCCGATGGCTTTATTGTTTTTTACAGTTCCAATGCAGAAGAGATGGAATTCATTCATCATTTAGGGAAGTCATTACGAAGTGCCAGGACTGTAAAACTCCCAGAAGGTACTGAGTGACCGTTCCCTCCATCTTCTTGCAATGTTGGGAAAAAAATGAAAGAAAATTTTCAAAATATAGTTTCAGTCTGTATAGTGCATTACATGATTCTTGATACTGAAAATATCACACTGAGAAATTTGCTGGAAGCATTCATTCATTTCTTCTCAATTTCAGATGCAAATGCAGCTGCTTATGTGTTGATGCCAATGGTTATTGCCAATCAACACAGGTAAGAATGGCTTCCCTTTTCTAACCATGGAAAATACCCTCTCAGGTCCATGAGTAAAAAGTTACCATTGTATCCTCATTAGTTGCGCTGCTGAATGCTGTTCTGATTTTCAGGTCTGTAGCAGAATTACTGACAAATTCTGATTTTGATGTGAATTATGCATTTGGGAGGGTCAAGAGGAATCTTCTACACATTGCTGCTAAGTAAGTTGATTCCCTGGTAAGGTGTCACTATTCCGTTGTTGCTGCATGCTTGCTGTTCATAGTTTTAAGTAGTGTTAGTTGAATCCTTCTTTTGAACCAAACTGGCAGGTAAAATTCTCTAGTTCATGCAAGAGTCTTCTAGGTGGGGTTAGCTTGAATACTGAGTAGCAGTGGGAGTCGAAAGCTCCCTTCTTTGTGCAACTTTAAACCTATGTACAGATTAATAATGCATGAAATGATGTTCCTCTTGTAGCTGTGGATCCTATGAGTGTTTGTCGATGCTCCTGAAAAAGGGTGCTGATGCCAATCACCAGGACATCTCAGGATGCACTCCCCTCCATATGGCTGCGAGAAATGGGTAAGAACTGACTGAAACTGAACTATGGATTCTGTTTAAAGTGCAGTGGAACTTCTCAAAAGGACGCCCTTGGGACTGACAGATGCCATCGTGGACAGGTTACTTCGTTTTGATTTTCTCAATCTCAGTTCAGTATGGAAGGATAGCATCAGTTAACTTCTATGATTTTCCTGTTGCAGACAAAAGAAATGCATGAACAAACTGCTGGAGTATAAAGCTGATGTTCACATCAGAAACAATGAAGGGCTGACAACAGTAAGTGCAAGTTGTAAAACATGTCCCTCTGCCATTCCCAATACTGGTATTCCATACATGTAGTAGTTCACTCGTGCTGTCCAAAATGAATGTAACAGGTCTCTCTGCCATTCCAGGTGCTGAAAATCCATAGAAATTAAGTCGCACTGTCCAATATGAAATCTGTCTGATGTGCCTCTCCGAATAAAACTTTCTTACAGTGCATATCTTCTCAAATCAACATTCTTACTGACACTGCCCCTTTCATTCTAGATCCACTGGCTGGCTGTCAATGGTAGAACAGAAATGCTTCATGATCTTCTCTTGAATGTCAAAAATGTTGATACTGAGGTGAGTGTTAAATGTGCCTCACGGTATAAAACATGGTCAACCATTGATAGTCTCCATGAGGGCACATAATGATGTTATGAAAAGTTTCTTGCACATTAAGCACCCGTACCTGGTGCTTTGCAGTTTTGACTTGTATGTAGCTGGAGAGATAATACCTGTGACTGTGTACTGCCGAACATTTATTCTTCACACCCATTGAATGTCACAGTCAAATTTCACAAATGCAGTGGTGGTCTGTATCTGCTAGTAGTGATATTTTCTAAATCAATTCTGTGCCATTGTCTTCAATTTATTAAACCCTTTGTCTTTCAGCTAAATCAGATTCTCCTTAATTACATCCACTCTCTTTATTAGGTCCAGCAACCATCCGTGGTGCTTGGACACTATTCTTTCCTTAATTGCTCACTCATCCTGTCTACACAGGTTAGTTCCACATTCAGGTTTCAGCTCAGTCTTTTCTAGAGTTTCAGATTGTAAAGTTCCACTTGAAAAAGACCCCGGTTGGGGTCAAAAATTCGTGAATTCTGGAGATTGACTTCTTGCTTATTGTCTTCAATTGTAGGATGCTCAAGGACAGACTGCTTTACACGTAGCATGTCAGAATGGACACAAATCAGTAAGTGGGACCATTTTCTGACCTCCTTTATTACAGTATTAGACAGGCTACTGCCGAGGCATTCTGGTATCGTTTGCCTCTTAAGCTTCCTGGCTCAGGCTTCTGTTTCTTGTGTGCAGCCTGCAGCCAAGGCTGAGCAAAAAGTCTGCCCTGGTTTCAGTCCAGCATTTCCTTCTGCAGACCCTTCCTAAATTGTCTTCCATATGGTTGATGAGTCCCACAAACTGAGACCTTCCAATTCTTTAAATTCCTATTCATTTCCTCATTCAGACCGTTCTTTGCCTTCTCGACAATGGTGCTGATATAAACCGCCAGAACTGCCAGAAATCGACACCGCTTCATTTTGCCTGCAGGTAGATTCAATTTCCTCTCTCATTACATGAATATGCATTTTTGTGTTGCTTCAATCTGACATGTTCGTAGAAATATCTGCCATCACTGCCCTTTGTCGCTTGCTTTGGCACCTAATGTGTGGAGTCGAACTCTAAAACCTTCATTCAATTGAGTGTTTGAATTTCAGCCATGGCCAGAGGGACACAGCTTCTATCCTGCTGAACAGAGGTGCCAAATTTTTGCCTGACCAGACGGGAAAGACAGCTCTTGATTTATCAGTTCAGGTTTGTTTTCTTACTAACATGGCAACATATCAAACCCCCATTACTTGGCTCTTTACAGTGTTGGATGTAGATGTATAATGATTACTGATGTATGCTTTTTCTGCAGTCTGCAGCACTATGCATTCCTGCATTGACAACCAAGACTGGAACTGGAACTTCTTTATCAATAGGCTTAAAAATTTGATCACAAACTTTGATAAGTCATCACCATCATAGGGGAATACACGCCCTGCATGAGGCAGTAGTTATGCATGCCCCTGTCACCAGGCACAGATGGGGTTTTTTCACGTTTTTAATCTTGATGATTTTTTCTCAGGGTGGCTACAGCGAAACATGTGCTGTCTTGCTGCAGTTCATGCCGAAGCTGTTCGACAGCCTCATCATGTTAGTACAGAAGGAGGACATCAAGGAGAACATGGTAAAAAGGTTTTTCAATCATATTTATCTCTGTTATGACTTGTAAAAATGGAACTGAAAAAAAGTCCATCGGTGTTAAAAAGATAATTTTCCAGCCTCAGTTATGATGTTTTTGTTACTTTACTTTTTGTGGCAAGATTCGTTTTGTTAGATGTTGGAAAATGTGATATTCACATTAATTTTTTGGGTTCTTGGGCATTTTTTATTCAGCTTTACAAAGTATTGGAGTTCCTTTGTCGAAAAGACAGACAACAGGGAGAGACGATTCTACATCGATTGAGTGAAGTTGCAAGCCATGTAGGTCACGACCTACTTAGGTTAGTAAATCAGTTATTCGTTGAAGTCTCCCATTGTAAGTGGAGGCATGGAGAATAGCAGAATTGATTGTCAGCTGGTGGACTTGCTAAACTGGTACATATCATTATTTTATGATAATTAACCATATAGGGAGCAACAACATGCTATTGAGTTTTCATGAAGTGTAGTTGATTGTTTTTGCTTCCATGAAGTATTGTTTACTGTCCATCATGAGACATCTCAAATATCCTTGTCGAGTTAATAACCCTATTATTTTCCCTTTCCAGTGTTTCAAGTAATGTTGAATGCCAGATGAAGTGCCTGCTGAAGTGTGTGCGTTTTATGGGTGGTCTTTATAAATGTATACGACCTGAGCTGGAGCCAGGATTTGACTCGTACGCCATCAATGGAAATTCACATCTCACCGTAAAAGTGGCTGCTTTATTTAAGGTGAATAGGCTAAACTTCTCTGTGTTTTTGGGGGGAAGGTATGATATTGGTTGAAGGTCAAGTAAGTGGCATGGAAAATCTGAAAACTTTTCAGAACAAATTTTGACAGCGATAGCTAAGTTGATGAGATTTCCTAGTTGCCTAGATCTGCATCCTACCAGCTGCAGAGATTTACTGCGAAATTCTGAAGTATAATGTATATGATACTTTACTGTTTTGACCATTTTCATAGTCAGCTCTATCAGTCTACTAGTGAAGAATAAAAGTTTGCTCTATCAGTCTACTAGTGAAGAATAAAAGTTTGTCAAACATTATTTCAGCCATTGGAGTTATTATGGAAATCTCTAGAGGAATGGTTGTGCATCATACAGACTGAAATTGACAAGATTGAATCACAACAGGCCCAACAGAAAAATAGTTCAGGAAATGAAACGGTCGTGACCCAATCGGATTCCACTGATAAGAAAGGTGGCGAAGAAACCGCAGATGCTGCTATGAAGCTTGAACCTGATTCTGAGTCAACTGCAACTGATGGAGCAGATTCTTCCTTGTTCGGTAGCCGCGACCAGGGACTTATGGGTATCCTCACTCCTACGCGGTTAGCAGGAAAGAAGGCAGCTCATGACATTATCAGCGCCACTGCGCCGAGGATATGTGCTGTGATACAAGCATTCTATATGAGCTGCTCATGTCAAATACAACAACAGTGAGTACCGGTACAAATTATGAAGAGGCCTACACTTGAAATCATAGTACCAGGTAGTTCTTTCTTGCTAAAGGATAGTAGTGCAGGCAATGAGTACCAAAAACAATATTCGTAGGGCACACTAGAACTGCAGTCATCATAGCTGAACAGATAATTGACAATTGACAAAAAGCAACAGGAGCAGGGAAGGTACTACAACTTGTAAATGGAAAACAAACGTTGTCAGATGGAAAGTTGCCAAACATTCTTTCGCTCTGAACATCTGTTGATCATCTTATTTTCAGAATGACCCCTCCCCGTTTTATAGAGTTCGTCTGCAGACACGACTCAACTTTGAAGTTTCTTGTTGCAAGGTAACATGCAGTTGATTTTCATAAAAATATTGACAGAATCTTGAAATATCAGGGCCTTTGGTCACTTTGCCTTTGGACTACAATCAGAAACCAAAGGCGTAGCGATTTAACCCTTGGTGGTTCAAGATGAAGAAAGAGCAAAAAATCAACACCCATGTTGTGTGGTGTTGATGAGTTTGTCAACTGAGTAGAAGCCTGTGCCATCAGCATGCAGTCAACATATAATCTTGCAAGTGGTTGCTCTAGCACGGATGTTCAAAAAGTAGTAGAGGTTTGGAGCTAGGCCTACATGTATCTGACCTTTCTGAAGACAAGTATGGGAATCGTGTCAATGATTTTGACTTCATTGACCCCCAACCCTGTATGATTTCAGGAACCCAAGGGTGATATTTGACCACTTCCATTTCCTTCTCGAGTGCCCTGAGTTGATGTCACGATTCATGCACATCATCAAAGCTCAGCCGTTCGAGGCCAGAAGGGAGTGGTTTTATGAGAATCTCCATCCACCCGATCTCGACAGAGAGTTATTCCACGCTTCAGCCTTGAATGCCGATGTACTGGTCGTGCAGAGAGGTAAGCATCATAAACAAGAAAAAACTTACGCAAACCCAACTGACTTCGGTCTAGATGTAGATTTTGAACAGTTTGTCCTTTGATTTTGTAAAAGTGTTATTTTGTGTCCTCTTCATTGCTAGTGCACTTAAAATCAAGGTTAACCCTCCCACTGCAACCGCCACTTTCATTGAAAACAGAAAAATGAATATGATTCTAAAACATTGAGAAGGCCCTATCACGTACGTATTCATGAGTGCTTTCCAATGAAAACACACTTAACAGGTTTCTGTAATGTACTGGGTAGGCCTATACTCTTTTTTCCCTGTCTTTTTCAGACGAACTTTTCAACAGCAGCTGTAAGGAGGTTCTTAGTATGAATGCAACTAAACTGAAGAAAAATCTCTTGATTAGATTCAGTGGTGAAGAGGGAATGGTGAGTGTCCAGAGAGATTTATATTCATTAAATACAGAAGTAAGGCCTCAACTTAAGAAATATTCAGTGCTAGTCTGTGTGAAGTACCCACCAATATTAGGATTTCTTGTTATGTTGTTCAGGAAGCTAATTATTTGTGTGATTCGTCTGAACTTAGTACTTGTTGTCACTGGGATTTTAACCTTGGAAATTCTGTTCGGTTCATGCTTCAGAAACCTGGATTTCCACCTGGTAGTCCACTCTCTGAATTCTTTTCTGCATTACAGGGTCAAGGTGTGATACGGGAATGGTTTGATGTCCTTTCAAAAGAAATACTCAATCCAGACTATGCCTTGTTTACACAGTCTGCTGATGGTAAGTAGGCCCCAACATTTACAATGCGAGTACTTTCTGCCAGCAGAGGTGAATCTGATGGTACTTTAGGCGCCTTTGGTACACGTAAGGTGCAAATGGAGAAAACTCGACAGAAAGGAACACCTCTACACTGCAAAGCAACAAGTGTCACCTAGCACTTTTCTCTGATTCTTATCATTCTTATTGCAGGCAGCACATTCCAACCGAACAGTAATTCATCAATAAACCCAGACCATTTGGAATATTTCAAATTTGCTGGTGAAGTGATGGGGCTGGCTCTCTATCACAAGCATCTGCTCAATGTATACTTTACAAGGTCATTCTACAAGCATATTTTAGGTAAGTTGAATGCACTTTTGATGTCAACTAACAAGACAGCAACCAGTGTTGGAAGCCAGCTATCCCCTAGTTAGCAACTATTTTAGCAACTTTTTATGAATATAGAGACTAGAGACTTTTCACAGAGGTGAGCACAGTGTCCCTGGACATTTCATTCCTTTTTTTCACACTTAGGTATTCCAGTGAATTACACAGATGTCGCATCTATAGACCCAGAGTATGCCAAGAACCTTCAGGTAAGGATGCACTCACGAGTTGTCCACAGCATCAGTATACAAAATGATCGCATGGTTTCACAGGAGGAGAGGGCCTTGCACCTGTAGCATTGGTCAACTCAGATTCAATGCGTTCTTGTACCCTCTCGGTGAGGCGGGTCAGTCACTCCCAACAATACATTTTGAATTTGGTGCCTCACATTGTCAGAAAAGGTGTCTAATTTTGATTACTTTTGACTCGGTCTCACCTTTCTTAAACACATTTCAGTGGATCTTGGACCATGACATCAGCATGCTAGGCCTTGACCTGACATTTTCTGTAGAAACAGATGTATTTGGTGTGATGCAGGAGGTGGAATTGAAGCCTGGAGGCTCCAAGATACCAGTCACAGAGAAAAACAAGGTGAGAAGCTTTACATCACGTTTCTTTACATTGCATTGAGCGGTCAGAATGGGATGGTGAAATCTCAAAAACTGTCACCACTAATGTTGTGGGTTCGATACCCATCAGGGCTGATTTTCACATCTGCCAAGCAAGCAGCAGGTCATAGGTTTGAATCCAACCCAGGCCACATGGGATTCATCATCCCATGTTTTTCATGTCCATTACCTGGGACAGTAAGCCGTGGTGCTTTGTACTTGCACCTTTGCAAGGGCAAGAAAAAGACCTCATCCAAGTGAGGAACATGAGTAATTGAGATGGCCTCTTCTGTACTTACTGTACTTTTTGCAGACGGAATATGCACAGCTCGTCACAGAACTGAGAATGACACGGGCAATACAGAACCAGATCAACTACTTCCTCAACGGTTTCCATCAGTTTATTCCTGCATCTTTGGTCCAAATGTTTGATGAATTCGAACTGGTAAGTGAGTAAAATGGCATCGCATTCAAAAAATTTGAGAGTGCCACATCGAACGTTGGCCATGGCCGAGAGGTTCTCCAGTTTCAACCACAATTTTATCAGGAAAAGTTTCTAGCCACATCTTCTATTATTCAGGAACTGATGCTGTCAGGGATTCCAGAAATAGATGTCAGTGATTGGAAGTCCAACACAGAGTACAATGGCTATGGAAGCGATTCAGATCAGATCAAATGGTTCTGGAAAACAGTTGAGGGATTTGAACACAAAGATTGTGTTCAGCTGTTGCAGTTTGTAACCGGCAGGTTAGTCACGCACGTTCTGTTCAGATCATTCAGTGCCAGTGGCATACCGTAATTTACTAAAGGCTGGCCGAGATGGCAACATAAGTCGATCAAAAATATCAGAGTTTGAAGTTGGAGACATAAAAACAAGCACAGTGTCCTAGATTTTGGGTGTTTAAAAAAATATGGTTTGACATGAGTTGCAATGCCATTTCAAAATCAGTTGACAGGTCTGCTGTATCACATGTTCATGTTTTATTTCAGTTCACGTGTACCACATGGTGGATTCGGGAATTTGAGTGGTGGTGGCGGTCCCCAGAAGTTCACCATTTCTCATGTTGCCTACTCGCCTCAGCTCTTGCCAACAGCTAGTACTTGGTAAGCAATTTTACCCCTTGGCTACTACCCAACTGAGGGGTATTTCGTCTGTCCGTCCACTTTTTATACTGGTTGGACTCAAGACCCGACTGAGTCGGATACAATTCCCAACTGATTAACCACTTTAAAGTATTCTCAACTACCGGCAAAAGGATTAAGTGAATGTGTTGAAAGAGTTGCTCCTCGAGTTCCCCAGAAAGGTTCCTGGAGAGACTGGGCTAATAATGTGAAGCAATGTGAGATTATTGCAGTCTATTGCAGTGAAAACTTAAGCACTGTATGAAAGCTCTGTATTTTCATTACCGTATTTATATCTCTTCTAATTTTCCAGCATCAACCTACTGAAGCTACCAGAATACCAGTCAGAGGATGAACTCAGGGACAGACTACTCATTGCCATTCAGTGTGGCAGTGTTGGTTATGGAATGGCTTGATATATCTTGATATATACTAGTATGGGTCATGTACAGCTGATGCGCTGGTGCAATCCTTCAGGAAACTTGAGAGGTGGCAAAAGCACAGGAAGAGATAACATTGTTTTATAGAACTCCCCACTCCTGTTGACAAAATCCCCCCCCCCCCCAATTCTTCGCATTTAGAACTGGTGGAAGGCTGACAGTATGATCCTAGGCTGCGCGTTTTCAATTCAGATGTGTTAGAATTTGTTTCTAGAGTTTGGGAAGATTTTCCTCTTTCTTTTTCAAACCAATCAACCTCAGTTCTGAGGGAATATTATGACAGTGTCCAGCCATTAGCTAGTTGTTCAGTTATCAACAATTTATTCACTATGATACTTTAGCCAATTGATACATATAAAGGCTGTGATATTTTTATTCGCTGTAAGTGCTTTTTTGTAATTTTTATTTTGTACCTATAGGTGCTCATTGTAATTAAATGGAAACTGTGTAGAATTTTGAGTCATTTTATAGTGCAATTCCAGGTAGACTGATCTCAGGAGATTTGGATAATTTCCCTTATTTATTTGTGTATCAAACAAGATACGGAAAAAATGCTGTTTGCAAATTTTCCAGAAACCTCCCTGGAACAAGTTCGTTGAGAAAATCGACATGACTGATTCATCAAATACTGCTCTAATGTAAATCAGCATTAAACAGCCATGACTGATTCATCAAATCCAGCTCTAATGTAAATCAGCATTAAACAGATGACTGATTCATTGAATACAGCTCTAATGTAAATCAGTAGAAAACAGACATGACTGCTCTAATGTAAATCAGCATTAAACAGCCATGACTGATTCATCAAATCCAGCTCTAATGTAAATCAGCATTAAACAGATGACTGATTCATTGAATACAGCTCTAATGTAAATCAGTAGAAAACAGACATGACTGATTCATCAAATACAGAGAGCTCTAATGTAAATCAGCATTAAACAGACATGACTGATTCATCGAATACAGCTCTAATATGAATAGATCAGATCAAAAATAGATGTATTTTTGATCAGCATAACAGAGGGATTAAGGACAGATGTAATACTGAACAGTAAAAACTTCTTTATATTATTATGTAGATCAGATAATCATCGTAACAGATGTGATCAAGTAAAGATCTTATCAGTGTAAAATCTATAGAACGGTATGGTCAAATACAGATCAAATGTAATACAGCGATCAAATACAGGTGTGAGGTAAATCAGCATGACAGAGGGATCACATACAGATGTAATAGCGAAGTAGGAAAAAACATCTGTTTTTTTAGAGTTCTTTATGTCAGCTTTTATGAAAGCAACAAAGTGGTGTATATTTTAAGAGCTAGGGTTACTGCGTATGACTGATTCTAGCTGCCAACATGTCCATTTTAAAGGCGCTGGTCCACGTGACAGTTTTCTGTCGAAAGTTTGCTGTCAGATAGTAACTGTCCAAAGACTATCCAGTGGAAGCTGTTCAGCTAGTGACCATATGACAGCTAGCCTAAATTGATTCTAGTTGCCAAAGTGGACTTGCATTCCACCAGTGTTGGTGGATTTTTAGAGCTAGGGTGTGTGACAATCTCCCAATGACAATTTTATTCCCTTCAGGGTAGGACTGACTGTCATGTACATTTTATCTAGGAGCTCATTGGTATACTGAGGAAACAAGTGAAGAGAACTACAGTGGCATCATAGCTGAGTGGACGAGTTGAAATTCTTAACATTTTCATGGTGGTGTTCAGAACTTAGTATTAGTAACACATGGCGGCAGTTTACTATGGATGCTGATTTTTTTTCTATGTATGCTGATGGTCTTTTCTGAATAAATCATTTTTATCAGAAAAAAATGTGTTTCCTACCTTTGAATGTTGGGTGGTGCGTTTTGACGACTTGGCCGGCTGCTTTGTGTCGTTAGCCAAGAACTGAGAGAGAGAGAATAACGTTATTTGTCATTTCTTGAAACTTGTTCACTTTTAAGCAGGTTTTCCTATCCCAGCTTCGTCTATAATTGAAATAAACAAACTGTATCCATAGTGCACCTCTCCACATGCGTCAGACTCTGAAAAAATGGGTTGAAATGATTTTAGAGTCGCCCCTGACAGACTTGTCATGTTTACTGAACTTGCAGCCAATGCCACTAACTAAAATTGATATCAACGTAAACTACATACCATTGACCATGTAGCCCTCCTCCTCTTTTCCAAAAATCTGAGTCCGTTTTGGAATGATTTAAAATATATTCCGCCCAGTCCGAACCTGCCATTTCCTGTTCTCACTGCAGGGACTTTTACCAACAGAAAACTGCCTTGAATCTATTCCAGCTGTCTGCGGTGTAGGCCTACTGTGAATGTTCGGAGTTGGTGACATAACCGTGTCCCAAGTCTATTACAGGCCCGCTTCAATGGTCAGCAGGTCAGCTTTCCTTTTGGCTGCGATTAGGCCCACACAGAGGTAAACGGTATACGGACACGCCTATTGGAGCCCCGGGTTGGAGCCCTTTGTTAAGCAGGGTTCATTAGCACACGGATCCGGTCCGTTTCCAGTCCGTTTCCCCCTATGAGTTTTCCGGATACGACAACGCAAAAGTCAATTTTTGATCGATCTTTTTACGGACAAAATCCGTGTGCCACTCGGAGTGAATCCCGCTTTTAGAGCGGCGATTTAGCGCGCGAAATCGTGCAACGAAAAGTCGATCATGTGTACTTATAAAGAATGCGCTTTGGCGGCTGAGAAAATGTCATAGCCGCAATATTCTACTAGTTTGAAATTATCTTCCGTTCTCTCAATTCGGGCAGGTAGAGTCTGTCCTCACTATTATCTTCGTTCTCATAACACCTTTGTCCAAGAAAACTTCCATCATTCTGTTGAACCAGCAAAGCGGAAGTGGCTTGCCTCATCGATATGGAAATTCAGGGGCGGATCCACGATTTCGGAAAAGAAGAGGGGGCGCACTGTGCTAGAAACATTGAAATCTGCGGTGAATTTCAATGATTTGCTCCAAGTTTCAGAATTTCACGGTCAATTTTACAGATGTCGGCCGAAAGGGGGAGGCGCGCGCCGAGTGCGCCTCCCCCTTGGATCCGCGCCTGAAATTGTCATTTAACGAGCCATGTTAAAGAGGCACGGTATACGATCTCTTACCGGTATTATTTTGACTGTCGACGTAGAGGGAGCCACCTAGCGGCAGCATCACAAACTACAAAAAAAACATTAAAAATGTACTGTACGCAGTACAGCGGGTTCATTCGCCGACAACGTAGTTTCTCTCTGGTGTTGGAGAGTGGCGCACACGGCGATGGTGGCGCCGGCTGTCAGAAAAAGTGGCAATACCGGGCTCCTTTATGATCACTCACATAGGCAAGCGCCACATCACGTTCAGCCCGTTACCGGGCCGTTTTAAAGAAGTGTTTTTCGCAGGTGATATAAAAATGCTTTTTTTCCAGAGAGAGACCATTGCAACATCTTATCTAAATTGTGAGTGAGCCGCCAGCAGGGGGGCACATTTTTTGGCTAATTAGATCTTCAAAAGGCATGTAAATTGTCCATCAATAGCAATTTATATGCTGTTATAGGGAAAAAACACGCTGCGGTATTTTATATAGCCTACAGCCGTATCGATCGATTTAAAGATTAATGTTTTTCACAAGCATACAGTACTGTATTCAATATTCAACACCGGCTTTTTGCGCAATAAGAGTGCACGGAAGCTCACAATGCGAAGGATATGAATCGTCTGGCAACCCGACGGTCCGTCGCAAAACGTGACGTCACGTCATCACGCCTGGAACATGAATAACTGATACGATGTAGTGAAAAACGTCACCGTGACGTTGGATAATCCACGTTCGGGGCTAACGGCGATTGTTCTCGTTGTCGACCGACCGCTGACTGAGGCTCCAAGACGACGGCCGCCCGCGCAGCAGGATTCGTGGACAAGCGGGCAGTGCGGTGATTGCTTGGACATTTTTGTACTTCTTTCTACGGAATTTGTTCTTTTGACCTATTCCATTCCATTCCTTCTAGGCCTACAGCAGTTTGTTGGTGGAAGCGGCGAAGACGCTTGAGTCGGGTAGGACCGTCTCCGTCTGTCTTTGGTGAAGTGACGAGGCGAAGATTTCGCACGGGGAAAGGACTTCTTGCACCGTGATATTTGCAAGCAAAAGGAATGAGTACTCCACGAGAGCAGGTGGCTGCCATGAGCATGGCCTATGGGCGCCCTGTTGATCACCTGATGACCTGGCGTAGAATGGAGGCAATACGACTGCAGAAACTTGGAATGCCCGGCAGGTATTCAAGATATTTTGACAGCATTGCGTATGCCAATCACCTGCGGTACAGCCAGCCACCAGGGAGCGAGAGACGCGATATTAGGCCTGTACCCCCTGACCCTGCCATTGAACGAAGTGCAACGACAGTAATCCCCGATGTTGGCATCAAAAAGAACAACTCACTCGCACCTTTCACGACATTCGGAAAACCAACGTGCGGCTATTACTTCAGCCGGGAGACGCCGAACAAAAAGGTCAAATTCGGCATCCCTCCGTCGGACTTGGTAAAGTGGAGATCGGATCTACATTTTGTATCAAAGTGAGGACATTTTGGCGTCTGTATAAGTGAGGACTTTTTGGCGTCTTTGTAAGTGAGGACAATTTGACGTCTTTGATTCGTCCCAGGCGGAACCTTCTAAACAATTTCAAGTCCAAACTTGCTAGTTCCATTGGCGCTTACCAAACTTTCTGTGATAATGTCCTTTAAGTTAATTTAAGGACATCATCTACTTATAATATAGGATAATGTAGTGTATCATTTGTCGTACCTATTTCATCGGATGAGGACACTGTTTTCCAAAGTGCAGCACCACCTTTCGTCTTTTCGTCTTGGAATAAATCACGTGATATTTTACACGGAAACTTTATTATTTTACCGAATGTTAGACCTACACTTTTTTGGGTCGATTTCGTCTTCGTGATCAGTTTTCAATATCAGACAAGAAGTGTCCTGGGATGTTCTAAAATTGGGTATATCAAAACTGCGTGACACCTCAACAAGACAAAGTCGTTTTGTGGTGTTCGATGTGTGTAAAAGTACCCTCAAACAAGACTCATAATGCCTATTCATATATTTTCTGGTATATTTACAAAGCGATTTTTTCTTGTCTGCTAGTACTTTCACTGACGTACCAGACCTTACAAATGACATTTCACTNTTATCGTATACTGGGGAAACAAGTGAAGACAACTACAGCTATTGGCATCTAAGCTGAGTGGACGAGTTGAAGTTCTTAATATTTTCATGGTGGTGTTGAGAACTTCGTAAAAAGTAACACATGGCGGCAGTTTACTATGGATGCTGATTTTTTTTCTATGTATGCTGATGGTCTTTTCTGAATAAATCATTTTTATTAGAAAAAAATGTGTTTCCTACCTTTGAATGTTGGGTGGTGCGTCCTGAAACGGCGACTTGGCAGGCTGCTTCGTGTCGTTAGCCAAGAACTGAGAGAGAGAATAACATCATTTGTTATTTATTGAAACTTGTTCACTTTTAAGCAGGTTTTCCTATCCCAGCTTCGTCTATAATTGAAATAAACAAACTGTATCCATAATGCACCTCTCCACATGCGTCAGACTCTGAAAAAATGGGTTGAAATGATTTTAGAGTCGCCCCTGACAGACTTGTCATGTTTACTGAACTTGCAGCCAATGCGACTAACTAAAATTGATATCAACATAAACTACATACCATTGACCATGTAGCCCTCCTCCTCTTTTCCAAAAATCTTAGTCCGTTTTGGAATGATTTAGAATATATTCCACCCCGTCCGAACCCGCCATTTCCTGTTCTCACTGCAGGGACTTTTACCAGCAGAAAACTGCCTTGAATCTATTCCAGCTGTCTGCGGTACTGTGAATGTTCGGAGTTGGTGACATAACCGTGTCCCAAGTCTATTACAGGCCCGCTTCAATGGTCAGCTTTCCTTTTGGCTGCGATTAGGCCCACACAGAGGTAAACGGTATACGGACACGCCGGTTGGAGCCCTTTGTTAAGCAGGGTTCATTAGCACACGGATCCGGTCCGTTTCCAGTCCGTTTTCCCCCTAGTTTTCCGGATACGACAACGCAAAAGTCAATTTTTGATCGATCTTTTTACGGACGTGAATCGGACAAAATCCGTGTGTCACTCGTATCCCGCTTTTAGAGCGGCGATTTAGCGCGCGAAATCGTGCAACGAAAAGTCGATCATGTGTAGCTAAAGAATGCGCTTTGGCGGGTGAGAAAATGTCATTGCCGCAATATGCTGCTAGTTTGAAATGAAATTATCTTCCGTATTCTCAATTCGGGCAGGTAGAGTCTGTCACTATTATCTTCGTTCTCAACACCTTTGTCCAACAAAACTTCCATATCATTCTGTTGAACCAGCAAAGCGGAAGTGGCTTGCCTGATCGATGTGGAAATTCAGGGGCGGATTCACGATTTCGGAAAAGAAGAGGGGGCGCACTGTGCTAGAAACATTGAATCTGTGGTGAATTTCAATGATTTGCTCCAAATTTCAGAATTTTACGGTCAATTTTACAGATTTGTCGGCCGAAAGGGGCGTGCGCCGGGTGCGCCTCCCCCTTGAATCCGCGCCTGAAATTGTCATTTAATGAGCCATGTTAAAGAGGCACGGTATACGATCTCTTACCGGTATTATTTTGACTGTCGACGTAGAGGGAGCCACCTAGCGGCAGCATCACAAACTACAAAAAACATTAAAAGTACAGCGGGTTCATTCGCCGACAACGTAGTTTCTCTCTGGTGTTGGAGAGTGGCGCACGCGGCGATGGTGGCGCCGGCTGTCAGAAAAAGTGGCAATACCGGGCTCCTTTATGATCACTCACATAGGCAAGCGCCACACCACGTGCTCAGCCCGTTTCCGGGCCGTTTTAAAGAAGTGTTTTTCGCAGGTGATCTAAAAATGCTTTTTTTGCCAGAGAGAGACCATTGCAACATCTTATCTAAATTGTGAGTGAGCCGCCAGCAGGGGGCACATTTTTTGGCTAATTAGATCTTCAAAAGGCATGTAAATTGTCCACCAATAGCAATTTATATGCTGTTATAGGGAAAAAACACGCTGCGGTATTTTATATAGCCTACAGCCGTATCGATCGATTTAAAGATTAATGTTTTTCACAAGCATACAGTACTGTATTCAATATTCAACACCAGCTTTTTGCGCAATAAGAGTGCACGGAAGCTCACAATGCGAAGGATATGAATCGTCTGGTCTGGCAACCCGACGGTCCGTCGCAAAACGTGACGTCACGTCATCGCGCCTGGAACATGAATAACTGATACGATGTAGTGAAAAACGTCACCGTGACGTTGGATAATCCACGTTCGGGGCTAACGGCGATTGTTCTCGTTGTCGACCGACCGCTGACTGAGGCTCCAAGACGACGGCGCAGCAGGATTCGTGGACAAGCGGGCAGTGCGGTGATTGCTTGGACATTTTTGTACTTCTTTCTACGGAATTTGTTCTTTTGACCTATTCCATTCCATTCCTTCTAGGCCTACAGCAGTTTGTTGGTGGAAGCGGCGAAGACGTTTGAGTCGGGTTGGACCGTCTCCGTCTGTGTTTGGTGAAGTGACGTGGCGAAGATTTCGCACTGGGAAAAGACTTCTTGCTCCGTTATTTGCAAGCAAAAGGATGAGTACTCCACGAGAACAGGTGGCTGCCATGAGCATGGCCTATGGGCGCCCTGTTGATCACCTGATGACCTGGCGTAGAATGGAGGCAATACGACTGCAGAAACTTGGAATGCCCGGCAGGTATTCAAGATATTTTGACAGTATTGCGTATGCCAATCACCTGCGGTACAGCCAGCCACCGGGGAGCGAGAGACGCGATATTAGGCCTGTACCCCCTGACCCTGCCATTGAACGAAGTGCAACGGCAGTAATCCCCGATGTTGGCATCAAAAAGAACAACTCACTCGCACCTTTCACGACATTCGGAAAACCAACGTGCGGCTATTACTTCAGCCGGGAGACGCCGAATAAAAAGGTCAAATTCGGCATCCCTCCGTCGGACTTGGTAAAGTGGAGATCGGATCTACATTTTGTAGCAAAGTGAGGACATTTTGGCGTCTGTGTAAGTGAGGACTTTTTGGCGTCTTTGTAAGTGAGGACAATTTGACGTCTTTGATTCGTCCCAGGCGGAACCTTCTAAACATTTTCAGGTCCAAACTTGCTAGTTTCACTGGCCCTTACCAAACTTTCTGTGATAATGTCCTTTAAGTTAATTCAAGGACATCATGTACTTATAATATAGGGTAATGTATAGTGTTATCATTTGTCGTACCTATTTCATCGGATGAGGACACTGTTTTCCAAAGTGCTGCACCACCTTTCGTCTTGGAATAAACCACGTGATATTTTTTACAAGGATACTTTTATTATGTACACTTTCTTGGATCGATTTCGTCTACGTGATCAGTTTTCAATATCAGATAAGAAGTGTCCTGGGATGTTCTAAAATTGGGTATATCAAAACTGCGTGACACCTCAACAAGACAAAGTCGTTTTGTGGTGTTCGATGTGTGTAAAAGTACCCTCAAACAAGACTCATAATGCCTATTCATATATTTTCTGGTATATTTACAAAGCGATTTTTTCTTGTCTGCTAGTACTTTCACTGACGTACCAGACCTTACAAATGACATTTCACTTCTCATGGAATATGATTGAAGTTGTTCTTTCATCTCGTGTGGCTAGGACCTAGTGGCTTTTGTATCGTCTCGAACGATTTCGTGTCGTTGTGCGGACTCCTCCTATATGACTTTCACACCATGCTGTGGAGACAATTAGCCCTTGCTGTGCCGCCTAAAAGCTGAAAATGACTTGCCATTGACTATTGCAACTGTAAAATTTGATTTTTATCACACTGTGTGAAAACTTTAGGCCTAGCCTACAGGTGTAACTACATGTATCAGAAAAGAGACTAGGACGCGCACCAATAGCTACGACCGTGGTTCTGTAGCCTTTTCTAGTGTCCCATCCCAGTGTTTCCGTTACGATATAGACAGCTAGTCTAGACAGACCATGACTTTTCAATAGGGGAACACAAGGAATGGTTAGGCCTAAGGCTACCACAACCACCACCACCCCCGAAATCCGCCACCAACAGCTTCGGTGTAACGTCTCTCAATGTTCCTAATAATACTGTTATTAGGGAATCTGTTAGGCCTACCACACCCCCCCCCCGAAATTCTCCACCAACAGGATCGGTGTAACGTCTCTCAATGTTCCTAATAATACTCAATGCATTGTGTGGGAAACATTTGAAGACGGATTGACACGTCCGCGTGGGTTTCCCTATGTTGTCAAATCGCGGCTTTTCCCGTCAGTTTATTAACGGGAACACAGGCAGACGGCGAACGACTATAGACGTCTAGATGTTACTGGTTTTCGTGTTGAGATAGCTGCTCGAGACTATACTAATGATAACGTTTAATCAAACAACTACGATTCCTTGCTAAGACCGAAAACAGGGAAAGTAACCTTGTAGTATAGGAATGATTTTCATCAAACATTAGATTTGTACATTTTGATTAATTTTTAATAAACTGAACTGTGATGCTGAATCTGAATCTGAATTTTGTTTTTCGACGTTTTGGGGGGGGGGGTGCAGAAACAGGAGCAGCGGACTTCGAGTCATTGCTAAGTAGAACAGATAGAAATGCACAAATCGGTTTCGAAAAATCTAAGGACGACAAATTAGGCCCACTGAGGGACCTAATATCTGACTGTATGTTTTATAGCGATTTAAACCTTGGTTTATTGCGATTTTCCGATTTGTGAATATGAGCCAAATTTTGGATTAGCACTATGAAAACATGAAACCCATAATAACTACTCCGTGTTGGATAAGCCGTAACCTTTAGCCACGATTAAGGGGAATTTTGAAAATGGAACGTCATGATTGCTGGTTTAGTGTGGTGCTGTAGGCCTATGCACTCAGTCGATGGTGGGAGGCATGTTGATCCATGAAAATGGCAATCCATAGTCGATCTGTTTGTGAGAGTATAGGCCTAAAAAATGAAAAATGAAAAAAAAGAAATAACATGAAATAACAACAGATGTCACTGAAAAAAATGATATGACACTGCCTGGGCCTAGGCCTCTCAGCGGCCTACGGGTTGGGGGATTTTTGTCAAAAGGGCGGAAACTTCCTTCTGAAACTTTTTTCTCATTTCTACAGTCACTAACACAGTACAACAGATATTTTCAGCAATTGATGATACCGATGATCGGTGATATGATATTTTAGGGATCACGCATCACTCATTACGTCAATCAAAGATGGTCGAAACTGTGCAGTGAGACTACAGACTGGTTCTCATCTTTGCCGCTGCACTCCCGCGGCGCTCATTCCACTTGTGGAACTGCGCATGCGTTGTAACTAATGAAGCTTTTGCATGCCAAAAACTCTTCTTCTTGTCTTCATCGTCAAATATTCCAGTTATGTCTCGCACTAGCAGCAGAAATCTTGTTGTAAATGCATCTAGAAAGGTTATAAGGTAAGTTTTCCGATATCAGTGTGTACATTTGCCCGTGCATGTGGTCTTTTTTTGAACTTGAACAGGACCGGTCGGTCTGCTCTGTCCCCTGTCTGCTCTGCTCTCTCTGCACACTGCACTCACATGCTGCCTGCATGCATCATGCATGTGATGTGCATGCACACTTCGGCCTATGCACTGCTCTGCAAATCTGCATACATATGCACCAGGCCAGGGCAGGGCAGGCCAATGGCAATGAACGCCATCATGCACAGATCATGCTAGTACTAGGCCCTAGGCCTACTACCGGTACTCTCCATTCCAAATCCCCTTGGCGCGAGGTTTATCAACGATAGCTCCGCAACGGCTGGGCCGATTTTGATGAAACATACGTCAGTTGACTTATCTTTCTTGGCGGTACAGCCATCATCACAGTCAATTTCCCGAAAAACGTGACAGAAAAAAGTTGTTTCACAAATCACCGTTTGTGCTGACGGCCGAAATGGCGGCCATTTTGAAATGACGCAATGCATCGCGCACGTGTAAACTGCACTGAACAGCATCGCGAAATGAAATGGGTTTTGAGAAAG
>NMRB01000087.1:150689-167888 GCA_002633025.1 Notospermus geniculatus
AAAAAGGCAATAAGCAATGTATAAAACTGAGTAATTCTGACACAAATCTTTTGACACAAATCTTTTGTTAAATCTTCACCACATTAGCAAGATCAAAAAGTCAGGTGTGACGCTGTAGGTATTCCATTTTTCAGAAGCAGACGCACAACAACAAACAGTAGGCAGAGAAGCACGACAACAAGAATGTAGCCTACAATGTATTGACACTTACTTGTCTTTCTCAGCCTCATAATGCCTAACATTATCATCGTACTTCTGCTTCCAACTTTCAATTTCACGTTTGGCATTTTTAAACTTCTCAACCAGGCCTGCAACAGCATTGTCCTGCTCTGCGACTGTGTCTTCTAACTCATTCAAGCGGGCAAGCTGAACGATTGAAAAAGAAGGCAAAAATGTTAGGAAATGGCCAAATCTCACAACTGATGACATCACCCAAAAGCTAGTATCGTTACAATGCCCTCAAATGTATACCCATGTTAGGGCATGTGTGAAAAGTGGCAAATTTTGGCAATTTCTAAAATACTGTCATTCCATAATGTGTCGTGGGCAACGAATACCGGTACACATTTATGCTAAATTTTGGTTTGCAAACCATTCAGGAATGTAGACATCATCGCTGAATCATTTTGGCCTGCAAAAATATCGAGAACGCACCTGTTTATTGGTGGGTAGATTAGGGGATTGTTTGTTAATCAGTTCCTCTGCTGCTTGTTTAAATTTGATGAAGGCAGCGTCGCTTCTGCTGTGCACTTTCTGCTGCATGAGTTGGAGCTCTTCCTCATGGCGTCTGTTCATTTCTTTCATATCCTCACGTGCTGCCTTCAACAGGTCCTGGTACTTGTGGATGGTTTCATCTTTCTGATTAATCCTAGCCTGCAGGAGAAAAACAAACATTGCAAAGCAGATATATTATGTGGACAAGAGGCCCCTGTGCCAGGAACTCAGCTGATATCCTCAATTTTTTTCAGATATTTAGTCAACAGTGGTGCACTCCAACTTGGCTCATTATTAAAAATCCTTACAAAGATGAGGTCACCACAGAAATAAGTGTTGTATATACAGTCACCATATGAACAGCAGAGAAAACACATACCTGGAGACTAGTGACAGTGGATTGAGCAACATTCAAAGCTTTTGACATTTCATATTCATCATCAGGACTTCGCGATTCAGTCGCTTTAGCTGTAGCCCTCAATATGATCTCATCCCTGTCAGATGTGGCCGGCATACGCAGTCGAAGTTCTGATATCACCTTGTCTCGCGTGATCAGATTCCTCTCTGTCTCTTTCAATTGGTGCTCTAATTCTGTGTGTCTCTGTGGAACAGAAGGGAATTGGACAAATTGAAACATATGCTGGAGTACAAACACGGGTAAGACGTCACACCATAATCGTAAACAGAACCTCGGTCTGAAACTGAATGACGACGCAGAGAACCCCACGACAGTGAGGTCGACGACATTGCGTCAGAAAGTCGACCATTGCTGAATCATGGATTGCGTCACGTCAGCTGGTTTCAGGTCGAGGTTCTGTTTACGATTTCGGTGGAAGTGCGCAGATCTGGGAATTTGGGATTTGTCTATCATCGCCACATAGAATAAGAAACCTAAAAAAACCTTTCGCCTGGTGGCGCAGTGAGCACAAGACCCAGTTTTTTGCCATATTACACCGCGTAAACGATGTTGTGATGTGATGCCATTGCTTTGTTTTGCCACGTTTTCAACATCTTATGGGTCTCGTGCTGGCAGCGCCACCTATCCAGTTGCATGTTACCCGAAGTCCCCGAGAATGAATTCAGTGCAGTGTCCACAACTTAAGTATTCAGTTGAATTTAAAATCTAAGAAACAACAAACGTGAGTAATGTCCAACTAAATGCCCGCACTTCATCAAAACGAGCTACGTTACCTTCCTCAATGCCTTAGCCTCCGCCTGCGTGTCTAAAATCGTCTTCACATTCTTCTTGATAGTAGCTATGGCATGCTCTAGTTGGTTGGGGATTGGCAGTGCTGGGTCAGGGAGGCAGCCAGCTGCAGTTTCAAACTGAAATGTACAGAATAAGATTTAAGAATTAAAATGATGTTGAATCTACTCAAGAGCTGAACACCATACGGACCTACAGCATTATTAGCTCCACAGACAACATTGGGGGAATTACATGTAATGTATAGTAGCAAGAAACCGGAGTGCCCAGGGGAAAACCTGCGCTGTCTAAGGGAGTTGGCATCCCTATCACATGAAGAATGGGTCCCACCAAGAACGTACATTTCCCCAAACCACAGAGGTGACCAGTACTGATATTTCCATTACTTTACAAGAATAAGATACCGTATGAGATGAGGTACAACCGAAGTCAAGTAATGGTTACTCTAGGGCAAATCCTTTGGAATAAATCAAACAGTACGATGGACATTACCTCCGAAGCAGCCCCAGCAATTTCATTCTGCATCTGCTCCATACTGGCTATCATCCTCTCAAGCTCCACTTCTCTCTGCTCCCACTGAAGTTGACGTTCCTCGAAGTCTTTTGCCAGTTTGACCCCATCCTCTTCCAAACTGCTGATGGTGTTTTCACTGCCCTTGATAACACCTTCTAGGTATTTGATCTAAAACAAAGTAAGAACAGGCATGAAAGTGACATGCCAAAACCTTGCACAGAATAATTTGGCAAATATGTGACCCATGACAGCAAAATGAGTCAGAGTGCGCACAGAAGACCCAAGGTGAACCAACGGTTTGTTGATTTCAGCACTGTCTGCCCATTGTGAAATTTGACTTTGTCCATTTCTGCAATTGTTCCCTGGTGTCATCTTTGGTCTTCTATCTGTGACATCAAATTTTGTGGCATTCGAGGACCGCCAACAGGCAGCCTCTAACAGAAGTCTCCAACTGGACGGATAAATGTAAAGCAGGCGGTAACCAGAGTGCCCGGAGAAAACCCGTGCTGTCTTTCTCACCTGGTGCTGCAGTCGGTTGATCTGCCTCTTCTGTTTGAGTTCTTCCAATCTCAATCCCTCCATTTTACCGTGCCATTCGGCTACTTTCTGAGCCCCCTTGCCATCCTTCAGAGTCACCATCAGATCCTGTAGACTCTCGTGCTTCAGTTCAATTTCAGCCACCTGGTCCTCCAGGGTGATTTTTTGGTCATGAACCTGAAGAAAACCGCATGCATTCTAAGTGAAGTCTTGTCACAGTCCCTGTCGCTATACCATCAGAAAGAACAAACTTATCCTTAAGCATGATGTGATCGTAGCAGCTGTACAGTGAGCTTAGAAGAGTGTCAAGTATTAAGTAAAGACAGTGGCATCTATTTTGTTGAATGCGCTGTGCACTCAATGCACAGAATGTCCCGCGCACAGAATGCCGTACATGACAGAGCCATACCCTGCAATGCCTTGGGACATTATATAGACAATCATTTGTAGGCCAACATAGCCAATCATCTCGGGGTTACTACTGGCAACCACCTGAAAGTCAATGCAGGTTGGCCAGTTCTTCTGCATTTTCACAAAACTTGTGTTATTAAATTAGTTTCCATCAGGAATTACCTACCTTTCTTAGTTCCTCCTGCATCTTTTTCTTATCTTCCTGAAGCTGTACCATAATCTTGCTGAACTTCTCTTGTTTGGTCAACGGGACAGCACCACTGTACTGACGTCTCAATGACTGAAACAGGGAATGAAAGGGACAATTATTCAGTTCAAAGTCACTGCACGTAAACCCAACAGTCACTGCACATAAACCCAACAGAATCCATCAAAATACTATTAGTTAACAGTCATTACGGTCCATGCGGAAGTCCCGTTTTCCACCATGGACAACAATCATTTACAGAGTCAAAGAGATGTCACTTGAAGTGTTTAGTGTGACGAGGAATCAAACCCACAAAGTTAACAAGTGACAGGCACAGGCACTACACCATTAGGAAAACAATACCTGTATGGTCCTCTTCAAATGTTTTGCCTTGCTCCGACTCTCAACCTTGTTATGATATATCGTCTGCTCTTTCTCATCCACCTTCTGCTCCTGCCTCAGCAGCTGTGCCTCGAGTTTCGTGATCTTCTTTTTAGCATCTTCGAACTTTCGTACTGCTGTACCCTCGCTGACTTGCAGGAGGACAATCTGCCGATGAAGTTTACCTGAAAATGAACAACGTCACATTACCGACTCCTAGAAACTCAACCATTTCACAAAAGTCCGTTCAAAAATGATAAGATTTACTTCCTACCGATAATTGTTTTCTCATCGCTCTGTTGTTGAATATCCAACAGTTGTTGCCGCAGCGACATCACCTCCTTGTCTCGCGAAACCTGAAGAGCTTCAAGTGTCTTGGCTTGCGTAGTGCCAATTTCAGCTATCTCTTTCAATTTTGACACTTCCGATTTCAGATTAACAGTCTCCTCTTCCAACTCCATGATCCGTGCTCGATCAGCATTACTGACGTCCTTCGTCACGCAATCTGACAACTCGTCTCTGAGTTCTCGCTCCACCTTTTGCATTTCAAGGTTCATTCTGGTTAGCTATAACACAGCAAAGAAACGAATTAGACCAGAATAGTCATTCCTCCTGCCGGCATGAATTCCAACTTACATCATAAAACTCCTCACTACCAAGACTTTTCCCATACAGAAATATGAGCCCCAAAATCAAGAGCTCCTTGTAAAATTCAAAACACCAGAAGCAATTGTAACCCGATCTAGCAAAAGCAGGCACACATCGTAACTGAGGAAAGGGTTAATGGCTTTACAACACAAGAGCTGAAATGTACATTTCTGCACGTTGACAATAGTAGTTGACAGCAGTGATAATAGTTGAGTAAACTGATGACCAGTGACGATCACCTGCGAAAAGACCTGCTTTGCTAGATCGGGTCACAATTGGGCCTAATAGTTATTAGAACATGTACCTCTGCAAATTTTTGTTCTAATTCCAGATTTCTCTGTTCCAGGTCCCGGACTGTCACTTTATACTGCTCGTACATTCTCTGGGCATGATCTGCTCGCTGACGTTCGTTCAGTTCTTTCATTTCAAGTGTAGTGATCTTTCTTGAAGTGGCAATCACGTGACTGTCAGACAGGGCTGCGTCCCCCTTGATACCTGCACAACAAGGAAGGGAAGTGTAAATCTGGAGTTAGGGGTCTAAAAGGGGAGCAGGAAAAACCACTGGTCATTCGTGAAGTTGTGATTATAACGCTGCGAACGGAGACGTCAACACAGAATATTTCATCAACCAATTTATTAGTGACACACGTATCTTCCCTATAATTGCCACTTTATCAAGAGATCGATTTGATTACATCTCCTTTCTGAGTTGACTCTGGCAATGTCATATAGGCCAATATGGATGTGATGTCACCTGGGCGACACTGTCGATGTCATATATCATCAAAAATTCCTAAGCTCGCTTATCAATTTTTGATATCATGCATGACAGCTCGTGACGATGCACCTATGCAGCTCTGGTCAGTTTGATGCACCGTCAAACATAACAGCCTCATCACAAGTCCTGACCACACCCATCACACACTTCCTCTATTTCCTTCCCTGACGTAGGCAATACGCACAACTTACCTTGCTTTCTCAACTCATCTAACGCAGCCTCATACGTATGTGATCTCTCCTTCTCTGTTTCCAGCATCTTCTTCAAGTTTTCACAGTCCATCCTCAGGTGTTTTACATCCTCTTCTAACGATGTCAATTCCTCTGACCGTGCCACGAGGGAATTCCCCTTCTCCAGGAGATCACGGTATTTCTCTGTCAGTTCATTGTATTGACGGTTAGCGTGGTCCAGGTCAGAGGACGGCACGGATTCGTCCAGTGCTCTCTGAAGGTGTGCGAGCTTAAATGTTGCCATATCCTGGAATTTATTGAAATACAGACAAAACTGAAGTTTCTCACAACAACTTGAGAAATTATAAGAACCCCTCCTCCAAAATACACAGCTGCCTCCCACAGTAGACATCCCTGCTGAGGGTTTCTTGTGTTAACCACTACTGTGCTGAATTCCGATAAGCGGTACAGCAGGTGGTGACGCAATGGATTTGAAACACGTCATATCATGACACGTTTTTCGACTGAAAGTGCATTGTGTGTCATGGCAATGATGTTGTCGCACCACTCCAGCAGTACTTGGCATTCAAGCAAACCCAAGCAAACATTTCATGACTGTAAAGGTTAAGCTCCTAAGTTCAGTTCCACATCAAGGACAGTATTCCGTCAGTCCAAAGGGACTTCTCAAAAGAGATGTTCTATACCGTAGTTACTGCACAACATGATCCAACTTGTCATACCTTGTATCTCTGAAGATAACCAATTCTTTCCATCACAGCTCTCTCACACTGGATCATTTCATTTTTCAGACGATTGGTTTCCTGGAGAAAAAATCAAAATCTCATGAAATAATTTGATATCTTGCTGTGGAAGCTGCCCAAAATGGCAGCGCATGCTTCATTTTTGGGAAAGGTACTGAAACAATATGCGGTAAACTTACCCTCCTATGAGCAGTTTCCATCTCAACCATGGCATTGTACCTCCTGGTCAACGCTTTCTCATTGACTCTCAGAACGGTGACCTTACGAGTTGTCTCAGCAACTCGCCTCCGCACTTCAGACTCATCTTGAGCGAGGGTGTCAACCAGACGCTAAAATTCAAGATAGGAATCATTATTTACCAGAGTCTTTTCTGAAATCTAGTGTGGAAACGTGCCAGCCTGAAGAAGACCCCGGTTGGGGTCGAAAATTTGCAAATATTCTGGAAATGGACTTTATATACATTATTATTTACCAGAAAGCACTGAAACGGAGACAGACAATTTGAAAACTGTTTCAACAGCGAGTGAAACAAATTGAGATAATGTTGGGATTAGTTTTGCAAATTGCAGAAGGCAATAATTACATCAAATTCCTGCAGTCTGGTTGAGGCTTCTTCAAAACGTCCTTCCATAGTTTTTATCGTGTCTTCAAACTTCTTTTTCTCTTCTTCCCAACTCTGAAAAGATATAAAAATTGACAAAACAGAAAATAAGAGACATCCTCCAATAGCAGGGCTTTGGTCTTACTCCTCTTCATACACTCACACACAAAGTTTGTGTGAGTGGATGAAGAGGCACGAGGTAAAAACCCCTGCTGTGGGAGGATGATAAGAGAAGGTAAACATGAAGCAGATGTAGCAGCCTTGATCTGTACAACGTGAAAGGTTAAGCACTTGTCGTCACACTATTGAATAGAATTGGAAGCTCATGAATTTGACTCCTGGGCCCTAACGACAAAAGTCTAGAGGCTAAATAGAAAGTCTTAGTGTAATTACATACCCTTTTCTCGGTTATGTAATCACCGTACAACAACCCCTGTTGATGCCGTATCAAAGCAAACTTCCTTTTGTACACTTCCACAGCATCTTCCATTCGTTGTACAATATCTTCCTTCAGATGGAGCTCCTGTAGCACCAGGACAAGATGTTCATTCAAACTTGATATCACATCGGAGCTGGTGACGGCCATGTTTTCTGGCAGCGACATGGCATTGACGGGTCCTCCGATGCCAGCACCAAGATCTCTGATTGCCTGAAGATCAGCTTCCAATTTTTCATTCTGAAAGAAATATAAAACATTGATTGAGTTATCAATGATAAATACTGCTCAAACCTCCTGGTAGGTGGGCCGACATGTACAGCAGAACTAACAAAGAATACATGTACCCACCTTTGTTTCCAATTTCTCTAAGTCCACCTTTGCCTTGGTACATTCGTAACGACTTTCCCTCAGTTCCTTTCTCAACTCGTCATTACGGCCCTCAAGGTTATTTACCCTCGCTTGAATATACATGGATGTGTCATAATCACCAGTCACATGCTTGGCATCAATCGCCTGTAATTGAAAGAAGATATGTCTGACATGTGCTTTCTGTAATTGAGAGTTGTCCTGACAACACTATTGTCCGAAAGCGAAGTGACAGGAGGCCTCACTATTCCGAGATTAAATAGGGACTTACGGCTAACATTCTCTCCAAGACAGGGCAATCAATCAAGGTCGTTTCTCCCCCTGGCGCAGCAGACAAATCTTGTATCTGCTCACTGATCTCCCTCAAACCAGCCTCAAGCTTTTTATTCTGCTCCTTTGAATTTTTCGTCTTCAGTCGTAACTCAGCGATTTCCTGACGATTCTTTTCCAACTCTCGTACATGCTTGTCATTCTCTTCAACCAATGATTTATTCTGTGACACAATAGAAAACAAACTGCCAACAATGTATTGTATAGCAAATACTACAACAGTCTGTTGAGCCATCAGTCCGCTGATCTATGTTGGAACAGGATCAAGGGAAGTTTGACAAGCTGCCCCCACCTGAAGAAGTGATATCGAACATTAGGATATAAACTTTATTATGCAACTAGCCAATGTCATGTTAAACCAGTGAGGGCTTGTACCGCAGTGGCAGACACAACATCCATGGCTGCCATGAATGAGGTTACCGATTCTATCCCCAGTCGTGCTAGTGGCTTTTTTGGCAACACCGCTCCTTACCTGGCGTTCCCGTTCATCCTACATTACCAAGTACACAGATATTACCCAGTGCTATTCCACAGTAGCTACAATGCCATAAGATGGCATTTGCACTCATAAAAAAATATTTCCTCACCCGTGCATTCATTTCCTCCACCTCAATATCAACTTTAGTCCTCTTGGCCGTCCCTGCTGGAGCCATGTTCTTATTCTTCAGTTGATCAATGTAATCATTCACCTTCTCTATATCATCATGGTTCAGCCCTTGGGCCACAGCTCTGGAGAAACAAATGAATAAAGTACAGAGAAGCCAATATATTAACAAAAACTGCTGACTTGCTGAAGGCAAAAACGAACAATAGACATCAAAAATTGCATTCGACAACTTCAGTGGATTTGGAAAATGGAGCAGAATAACTGGTTCTTCTTGGTTTTAAAGTATCCACCTACCTCTGGACTGATTGCTGAGCCTGTCTTCTGATTTCCTTTTTCAAGTTGACTCTTTCTTCTTCAAGGTTTTCAACCTGCAAATCATGAGAAAAGGTTAATGTGGGACTGCAATCTGGAGTAAGGCAGAATTGGTTGTAACTTGGGAAATCAATAGACTGGCATTCAAAATGCTGCAGGTTTCGTTTTGCTAAAACTCTCGGGAGTGCTGCGTAAACCATGCCATTAAAATGAGTGTATGACAGATAAAACCGCACTTGTGAACTTAACCATGCCATTGCCAGAGCTTTTTTGCACAGGTCCGCTTGCATGCTGAGTACTGCTCAACTGGTACTACAATGTCATTGCCACCATGCACGTTGTTATGCAACGTCAGTAGAAAACAGCATCATGACATCACTCGTGATGACAAACCATGGCATTTGGCCTCCCTATCCTGTCCTGCCATATCGCACTTAAGTGGCATCACACTTAAGTGGCTAAACAATGATTTTACCTCTTTCTGTAGAATTTGGTTTAGGGCCCTATCCTGCTGCTGCTGTGCTGCCTTCCCTCTCTGATGTGAAACAAGATCGATCGGTTCGGCCGGATCGAGATTAAGCCGACCGCGGAGCAGATCATTCTCATCATACAAGTCGTTGATCTTCAATTCACACTTGTTGACTTGCTGAGTCAGTTCTTCGATGTGGCTGAAAATTCAGGGATGGGAAATAAATAAATATTTTTCGCAGAGGCAGGGAAACAAGAAGGGACTTGAATATTCTGAGAATAAGACGTGATGAACTTGGCCTAGGTACATGTATGATTAAACGATCATATGATCCTTCAAACAGCACAACAGAGCCGTTACATCACGACGTTACGTACCGATCTCTTATATTGATCTGCAACTTCTTCTCTTTGATTTCTTGAACTGCCTCCGGTAAACCAGATTCACCCTGGGATAAAAGGCAGATACATGTAGGGTTAATATTAATACATTGAGACAACAAATAATTGCAGACACTGAGTACATGTATAGAGAATACCCAAACTTAGTTATATTGTGCTGGGTTGGATAGTACGACAACCCCCAGGGGGCTCTCAGACACGATTTCACGACGTACCGCCTCGTACTGTCTCATTCTCTCAATAGCCTCGCTCAGCTGCTTGTCCTTATCAAGAGCATCTTCTTCTGCTATGTTCATCCTCTTCTCAGCATCCTCTAATCTCTCTTCCATGTCCGTCAGTTTGCTCTGTTGCTCCCTGATCTTCAGCATCTGTTTGTCTCCTGGTCCCTTACCAGCTGTAACAGAAAGGTTCATAGTTTGAAGATAGGTGACACTGATTAGCCGTCAATCATTCAATCAAACAATCAAAGAGATAGCACGTCAGTGTTTCCGCCAGAGGGGAAACAGGGGGGATATCCCCCCTTAAAAAGTCAAAAGGGGCTGTTCGTTTTCGTCACTTGAGGAATCTGAGTTGTGATACATGCATTCTCAACTGGTCTGAAAGGATCAAGTGAAGTGCTGAATGGGCAGCTCCTTGAGCTCACGAGAAAGGTTTCTGGAGAGCTGCAAGGGTATTAATGTGAAGTCGGCTGATCAGGCTGATTGCGGTGGACATCAGACAAAAACCTAAACCTTTTGCAGCACCTTTTCAATAAGCACAGAGTACAACTCTCAGACTACATGTAGGTCGGGCAACACTATTCAAAGTAGGCCTACTACTAATGGCATAATACTTACATTTGTTCAACTCATTTCTTAGATCCTCAATAATGCTCAAATTCAATTCAATGTCACTTGTTGCCTGATCCAGTTGGTGTTGCATCAGTTCAATTTGCTTGTCGCGGTCCGCACAAGCTTTCGTAAGAACTGCAACGGAGGTTTTCTCTGTGTCCATATTGGTTGATATGATTTGTTCCTTGAGGCGCCTGACTTGTTGATGATACTCAAGGACTTCAGCATCCTTGTCAGCCAGAATATTCTGCCAAATGAAAGATAAGGTAAGAAGTTGGTAGGACAAGAATCGTTGAACATAGAGCTGAACGCCAAATATCGCATCATTACATGTAGCTCTACTGACAATATGTGACCCACTCCAACAAAAGCAGACGGATAGGAACTTTTCAGCAGGCAAGATTTTCATGGGTCAGTGGGCTTCAGGACCCATATTCACAAAACTACTTAAGTCTAAGTGTGACACTTATCCAAAGTTATTTTTAAGGATGGCCTAATGATGAGTACTCAGAGCTCACCTTCCATTCTTCCACTTTGTTATTCACAGCCACCATGATGTCATCATCAGCATCATTTTTTGAGTGAACTTGTTCCGACAGATCAGCAATTTGCGATTTCAAAATCTCATTCTCCTTCCTCATGCCGTCGATGACATCATCTGATTTTGATATGACTGCCTTCATCTTGGCGTACTCTTGGGTGGTTCGTTCAATTTGTTTCGTGGCATCCTCGAGGTCTTTTTTGATGTCCCCGAACTGCTTTGTCAGGTTTTCATTGGCAACTGTCAAATTCTGAAATGAAAGAGTTTGAGTAAGTGAATTATTCTTTAAAAAGAACAAATGAGAAAATGTGCAGCCTTCATGTAATATGATAACAATACACAAATTTAATGCACTTCTCAGAATATGTACAGGAACCAGCTCAGCAAGTTTTCTCAGCTCTTTCCCTACTCTCCCTGGCAGGTAAACTGGCCAGTTCTGGGACTTGTTCTGAGAGGTGAATAGAGGAAATTAGCAGAAAACGACTCTATTGGGTTTGTAACACCTCTCGGAATATGTAACAACAGTTTTCCCAACTCACATTGCTCATTCCCTGACAAGTGGCCAGTTCTGGAATTTGTTCTGAGAGGTGTAAATGACCACGGACAGAGTGTTTTTGATGCAACTACAACTAGCCAAAGTCCTGATTGGTTCTCCGGATCACAGGAATTACATCTCAAGAACAGAATTTGAATATTTTACCTGCACTTCTTCAAGAGTCTCGACGAGTTCACGATTCTTCTTGGCAAGCTTTTCCATGTAGTCAGAATCGGCGACACGTCCATGCTGGATACGTTCACGAAGAGAATCAATCTGGCTGTCTCGATCTCTGACATCATCATGCAGTCGGTCATTCTGAAAGAAAAAGATTTCAACATTCCAAAATTGGACCACAGTTAATTCTTCGTTCACATCAGTTTCTCCAAGCTAATTAGAACAGGCAATGAAAACAGTCATCATCAAACCGTGGCTACCTTTTCAATAGGACCAGGGTCCATGAGATCTTGCNAGGATGGCATGCCAGGCCTAGGCTATGTCACAGACTACATGTAGCCCTATGGCTAGGCCTACCGTACCGCTAATGATCATGATCAGATGGTGTCAGATGATGGAAACTCAATAACTCATCAGCGGGCTCATCTCATGCATCCAGCATGAGAGGAACTCATGGCCAAGTCAAGCCATGCAGGGCTATACCGACTGAGAGTCTGTATCAAAACAAATCTAGCCTACCTAGACCTAGGGCAGACCCTCTAGCGAAATAAAAGGATGTCCGAAAATAGATACACTGTAGCCTGGTAGCCAGGCAGGCTTGTTTGAGGTGTGGATTTGGGTGGAAACATGAGAGCAAACCAGAGCAGAAGAAAAAGTAATGCGAACAGCTGCCATTCAATTCAATGACATGATGCCCTACCGTTTTATCATTCGGCAGATGCAAAGAATAGGCTATTTTAAGCAACAAAGTGGCTGTTTTTACAGAAATTTTATGCGACAACCACAACTGTACACATTCCTCCTAGGGCGCCATTTTGAAACAATAGTCACGTGATAAGTTGGCAACGAAAATTTTATGGGGTGTTCAATCCGACATAAATGGGTACGCGCCCCAAAGGTAAGTTTTGCGCCCGGTTTGCACATTTAAACGCGATATTAGTGCAAAAGCTATCAAACAATACCTGAGGAAACCTTTCATCAGCATCATCGTGTTCATTGGTTTCATTATTTGCCACATTTCTGGCACTAAAAATGCCATCATTCCATTTTCCGGGTTCAGAACTTATACGAGAGCCACCTGCTCTTCGGCAATTTCCGGGAATAATCGGTATTGTTTACATGTTGCTAGACATGGTGGAATGCACGTTTATTTTTATTTTCCTTTTTCGTACTGCGTTCAACTGACTCTTCCCTTGTGAGATCTGACATCTAATTGCTCTGAATACAATAGGCCTACCAGGATGTCAATAAAAACATTTGGGCCTGGAAGATGTAAGTAAAGCATTTAATTTCCAATGGCTTGGTGCAGTGCAGTTTGACAAGCTTTTAATATATGGAGCGCCATTACTGCAACAAATTCAGTGTGCCTCTTTCAAATTCATGTAGGCCTATGATGGTGTGACCAGTTTTTGTGGTACCGGTACTATAGATGTGTACCGAAAATTGCGGACGACGTGACGTGACGCCGTAGTGCATCCAACACATGCTGATGCATTGCGACGTCACTGACGCCATGTAAACATGGTCCGCAATTTATGGGACATGACTATAGGCCATGTAGGCCTAAGAAGACTTTACCGCCCAATTGCGGCGTTACTCACTTTGCGTCCTTATTTTGTTATGTATCGAAAATAGATACTGAGTAAGATCATGCTGAAGTGAAGCCAATGGCAATGTTTCTTTTACGAGAATCTAAAACATCATTGTATTGACCTTATTTTCAGCTGGGCAGAACTTTAGAATCCCTGGGGCTGGTCAGAAGTGGCACGCAATGGAAATCCTATTGTACAATCGTAACAATGCGGCTTATTCCGTCAATCAATGACCAGGGATTGTAAAGTCGTTCCTTCAGCTGACTCAACTATGAATTTTGAACATTTCTTCTTTTCTAATTTCAGAGTATGACGACAAGAATTTTCAGAGAATGGGTTGTGGGGCCTCGGCAGCAGCTGTGATCCCGCAAAACACACTTGGACCTCCAAAGATCTACAAAGCAACCGCAGTACAGACTGATCCAATAAATTTTGCTGACAAGACTGATGGAATAAAAGTTGGTGATACCGGGACACAGAAAACAGTTGAATCTCACGGTGGAGCTCAAACAATTACAGTCCCTGATGGATTAAGCCATCATGGTGCAGCGTATGGTCTGTCCGGAGGATCTATTTTGAAATCACCAGAGGACGCCTGGTAAGGATTCAGGACTGAAATTAGTGAAAAAAATAAGGTTTGGGTTCAGTAGCCACTAAAAGCAGTGTTCAGACTAGTGTCTCAAGTATTTGGAGCTGTTTCTGAGTGGAAAACCAAAAAAAGTGAAAAATCCATTTTTATGTCCTAATATTATCCCAAGACTCACCCAAACTGAAATTGACAGGATGTTAATGAAAATAACAATGTTCTTTTTTTCAATTCATTTTTTACTGATCCAGGCCTTGCTAACTTGGACAAACATTTTGAAATTGACCATACTGAAGTCTTTTCTTCGAGTGCTATTGTAGACACAAGTAACCCAGGTAGCACAAAGGCATTGGGCCTGGCTCGGCCCAAGCCTGGCACAAAAGTCATGCCTGGACTGGGCCAAGGTTGGCATGCCAAGCCAATGCCCGGGCTTGCCAGCCCAGAGCCAGGTGGTGCCAGGCCAGGCCCAGCCTTGCTAATGGCAGACTTGCCATGGCTGGGCCAAGGATGGCAAAGAACTGGCATGAATCTGGTATCCACTGCAGAACCATGGCTGGCCCAATGATGGCAAAGAACTGGATATTAGACATTTTTTTGCAAGGTCTGAACAGACCAAGATCCCAGCTTGGGTTTTTGCTTTGCTCCTTTTCAACCACTGAGTGGTTGAAGAGGAGCCAGGAGTGGGAGACTCCTGTCGATCAAAAAACCCTGATCAGGGGACTCTGTTAGGCTGAGTAAGCCGTAACATTCAAGTTACCATAAATAGTATGTAGGGGTCAGGGATTTCATTCAAATAAAACTTTTTCATATGTGTGGTGCAATGAGGCATCATTTCCAAAAACTTGACACCCCACAAAAATACTGAGCGAGGTTTATTGTACAAAAATATATTGTTACCATGTTGGTATAGGAGGAGGCAACATTCCTATATTTTTTATTCGCCATATTTTTTATTCTACAATTAGTTATTAAGATTAGTATTAGAAGTACGTTGACGTCTTTTCCACGTGATTTCGACGTCTTTTGTGGAAATACTTTCTGAAGTTTTAACAAGTTGACGTCGACTTTCTGGATTGTTATACATTTAATTTCACTATCATCTTAATTATGAATCGTTTTTTTAAGGATTTGAGACTGGTTAAGAGAAGTCGTCAATTTCATGTTTTAGGGTCCTTAAGTTCATTGACAATGTTGGGCCAGTCCTGGTCCAGGTCTGGCAAGTCCTCTTCAGCTGTGTCAGTGGAGCAAGCCTTAGGCCAGCCTTGGCCTTGCCTTGGCAATCTCATTCAGAATATCTCAGTCGAGCCAGGCATGGGCCAGCCCTGGCCATGCCCAGGCATACCTGGTGCCAGGTCTTGCCAGGTCATGCCGAGTGTATGCCAACCTTGGGCCAAGGCACCTGTGCTAGCTGGGAAAGGACACAGACATTCACATTATTGACTAAATAACCCAAGAAAAATTTTACAACTCAAAAAAAATCACAAATTAACAAAATAACAAATTAAAATAAAAACGATTGGGCAATAATGCCAGCTGCACCTGACCAGTCCATGATGTCATTGATCTCAGTAAATTCTCTGAAAGGCATCCATCGCTGTATGCTACGTGAACAAATGTCGCTAGCATTGTGTATTGATTTTCCATTTGACTTGCTATGGGACAGGATTATTAGCAAGTTAGCAGTGGCCATGACTGCAGAATAAATTAATCATCTGCCGTATCGAAAATTCATGACTGGTTGCATGCAGTCTAGATACGTTAGTAGCATTGATATACCAGTCATTCAGCCCGTAAAGCTTGGAAACAGTGTCAGGGATTTCTCTTTTCAACAACCCAAAGGGTGCTTCGCTGTGACAGTTATTCATGTAATCGTCTATATCGTTCTATCTCATTTCACTTCCAGGTTAGCAGTTTGTCAAGATATGGAATTCCAGGGTGCGAAGCTTCCTCTCAAGGACCTAGTCATTAAACGATCTGGATGGAAGACAGTTCGTGTGTTTGTCTCGTCAACTTTCAAGGATTTTCATCAAGAAAGAGAGACTTTGGTGAAAGAGGTACAAAATGCTAGTTGTAGACACCGGTTCATGTTGGCTTTGGCTCGAGGTTGTGGGTCAATTCCTAGTCAATGAATACTGAGTCAAGAACTGTGTGCCCCAATTTTCTCATGTACCGTACACTCTTACAGAAACCTGCGTTCTTCAGATATTCTTTCTTCTTTACAGATATTCCCAGATCTCCGTGTTTGGTGTCAAAAGAGACGAATACATTTAGTAGAATGTGATCTGAGATGGGTAGGTTGAAAACAAGAAGTTCTAGTTTCTCCAAAGGAGTGGTTCCAAATGTCAAAATCTATCTGGTTGACTGATTTTGCTCCCGATGTGTTGTTCAAACAAGGTGTATACGGCAATGGTAACTTTGACTTATAATGGTGATATGAAGCTTTAGAACTTTCCATTGTTCAGTCTCAAAATGCTCTTCCCCTATCCTAACCAACATTTGTTTTCTTTAGGGAATCCCGAAAGATTCCACATCAGAGTTGACACTCAGAACATGTCTCGGCGAAATCGACCGATGTTATGCCGACAATATCAAACCGTTCTTCCTGAACATGAGCAGGTATGAAAGATACGACGTTGCCCCAGTCGGTTGAACTTTACAAGTAGTAAATGTAATGAAACACAACTAAATGTTGCTTAGACAAAAGCTGAAACAAAAAGACTATAGACTACGGTAGTTAAACACCACCATGGTCAGCCTTCAGCGTATAGATACAAACTCTGTGAGAGAAGTGTATTCAACAGCATGCTCTTCCACATAATCTAAATTGACTGCAATCCCTTCTTACAGCGAGAGAATTGGCTGGATTCCATTACCGGGGGAGATTCCACAGAGCCTCGTTGACGAATACAAATGGGTGTTCGGCCTTTCCGTAACGGAAATGGAGATCGTCCACGGTGCCTACAGGAAGGACAATCCAAATTGTAAGGCTAGAAATGATATCCATTATCTTTCTTATGGATTCTTCTTGTCACTGTCAGTAGTCAGCCAATGGAACTGACTTTTGCCCACTGTACATAGTCAGATTTTACATCAAAATTTCTGAGTA
>NMRB01000087.1:168772-195941 GCA_002633025.1 Notospermus geniculatus
TTGAAACAATAGTCACGTGATAAGTTGGCAACGAAAATTTTATGGGGTGTTCAATCCGACATAAATGGGTACGCGCCCCAAAGGTAAGTTTTGCGCCCGGTTTGCACATTTAAACGCGATATTAGTGCAAAAGCTATCAAACAGTACCTGAGGAAACCTTTCATCAGCATCATCGTGTTCATTGGTTTCATTATTTGCCACATTTCTGGCACTAAAAATGTCATCATTCCATTTTCCGGGTTCAGAACTTATACGAGAGCCACCTGCTCTTCGGCAATTTCCGGGAATAATCGGTATTGTTGACATGTTGCTAGACATGGTGGAATGCACGTTTATTTTTGTTTTCCTTAATTTCGTACTGCGTTCAACTGACTCTTCCCTTGTGAGATCTGACATCTAATTGCTCTGAATACAATTGGCCTACCAGGATGTCAATAAAAACATTTGGGCCTGGGAGATGTAAGTAAAGCATTTAATTTCCAATCATGGCTTGGTGCAGTGCAGTTGCATGACTGACAAGCTTTTAATATATGGAGCGCCATTACTGCAATAAATTCAGTGTGCCTCTTACAAATTCATGTAGGCCTATGATGGTGTGACCGGTTTTCGTGGTACTAGGCCATGTAGGCCTAAGACTTTACCACCCGATTCCGGTGTTACTACTCGCTTTGCATCCTTAGCCTATTATTTTGTTATGTATCGAAAATAGTATAGGCCTAGGCCTGCCTACTGGGTAAGATGCTGAAGCCATGGCAATGTTTCTTTTGCGAGAAGTCTAAAACACCATTGACCTTATTTTCAGCTGACTCAACTATGAATTTTGAACATTTCTTTTCTAATTCCAGAGTATGACGACAAGAATTTTCAGAGAATGGGTTGTGGGGCTTCGGCAGCAGCTGTGATCCCGCAAAACACACTTGGACCTCCAAAGATCTACAAAGCAACCGCTGTACAGACTGATCCAATACATTTTTCTGACAAGACTGATGGAATAAAAGTTGGTGATACCGGGACACAGAAAACAGTTGAATCTCACGGTGGAGCTAAAACAATTACAGTCCCTGATGGATTAAGCCATCATGGTGCAGCGTATGGTCTGTCCGGAGGATCTATTTTGAAATCACCAGAAGACGCCTGGTAAAGATTCAGTAGGACTGAAATTAGTGAGAGAAAAAAATAAGGTTTCGGTTCAGCAGCCACTAAAAGCAGTTCAGACTAGTCTCAAGTATTTGGAGCTGGAAAAACAAAAAAAGTTACCATCAATCCATTTTTATGTCCTATTAATATTATCCCATGACTCACCCAAACTGAAATTGACAGGATGTTAGGGGCAAGAGATGTTAATGAAAATATCAATGTTCTTTTTTTTAATTCATTTTTACTGATCCAGGCCTTGCTAACTTAAACAAACATAATTAACCATGTACTGACATCTTCTCTTCAAGTGCTATTGTAGACACAAGTAAAGCAAAGGACACAGACGTTCACATTATTGACTAAATAACCCAAGAAAATTTTTACAACTCAAAAAATCAACCAAATAACTTAAGTGTTGTGTCTTTGCTTGAGGATGCAATAAAAAATTATTATAAAAACAATTGGGCAATAACGCCAGCTGCACCAGTCCATGATGTCATCGATCTCAGTAAATTCTCTGAAAGGCATCCATCACTGTATGCTACTTGAACAAATGTCGCTTTCATTGTGTATTGATTTTCCATTTGACTTGCTATGGGACGGGATTATTAGCGAGTTAGCAGTGGCCATGACTGCAGAATAAATTAATCATCTGCCGTATCGAAAATTCATGACTGGTTGCATGCAGTCTAGCTACGTTAGTAGGATCAGGAAGATATTATCTCTTCCTGGTAGGATTGATATACCAGCCATTCAGCCTCTAAAGCTTGGAAACAGTGTCAGGGATTTCTCTTTTCAACAACCCAAAGGGTGCTTCGCTGTGACGGTTATTCATGTAAACCAACACTGATGAACGAACGTGCTTAGATAGGGGCTCTCTAGTGCATAACTAATTGCAACTAATCGCTCGCTTATCTATTTTTGCTAAATTGTCTATTGCCTGTTTATAGCCTATACATTTTTCAGGCTCAAATAATGAATACCCCCACAGTAAAGTGCTGTAGGCTGACAGTGCCTCTAGTCAGCCTGGTACAAAAATATTGATGATAAACAGGAAGTCAATTTCCAGAATTGACTTCCTGTTTATCATCATTTTGTGTGTCAATTTTTGTGCTGTCTCTTTCTTTGTACAAAAATATTGAAGGTGTTGGCCTAGTACCGGTATAATATGGGACGAGATTTTCTGTGATTAACATGCCAGAGTGGTAAAATGAATCTCTGACTTGAAAAATCTGAATTTTTAGGAGGACCTCAGAGTGTAGTGGGATTCAGAATCAGAGCCGATCTTACCCTCTATATACCGTTCTCAAATTGACATAAACGACAAAGATCTGCGTACTTCCGCCGAAATCTCAACCACAACCTCGGTAACTGAATCGATGATGTAACACAGACAACCCCATGACAGTGACATCGAAGACATTGCGTCAGACTCAACCATTGCTGAATCGTGGACTGCATCACATCAGCCAGTTTCAGATCAAGGTTCTGGTTGAGATTTCGGCGGAAGTGCGCAGATCTACGAATTCGAGAATCGTCTACATGTATATTGTTCTATCTCATTTCACTTCCAGGTTGGCCGTTTGTCAAGATATGGAATTCCAGGGTGCGAAGCTTCCTCTCAAGGACCTAGTCATTAAACGATCTGGATGGAAGACTGTTCGTGTGTTTGTCTCGTCAACTTTCAAGGACTTTCATCAAGAAAGAGAGACTTTGGTGAAAGAGGTACGAAATGCTGGTTCTGGAAACCGGTTCATGTTGGCTTTGAGGTTGTGGGTCAATTCCTAGTCGATAAATACAGAGTCAAGACCTGTGTGCGAGAATTTTCTCATCTACCGTACAGAAATCTGCATTCTTCACATATTCGTTCTACTTTACAGATATTCCCAGATCTCCGTGTTTGGTGTCAAAAGAGACGAATACATTTAGTAGAATGTGATCTGAGATGGGTAGGTTGAAACAAGAAGTTCTAGTTTCTCCAAAGGAGTGGTTCCAAATGTCAAAATCTGTCTGGTTTATTACTGGTTTTGCTCCCTGTTGTTGAAACAAGGTGTATACCGGTACCTTTATTCAGCTGTAAACAACTTTGACTTATAATGCTGATAATAATATGAAGCTTTCCACTGTTCAGTCTCAAAATGCTCTTTCCCTATCCTAACCAACATTTGTTTTCTTTTATAGGGAATCCCGAAAGATTCCACATCAGAGTTGACACTGAGAACATGTCTTGGCGAAATCGACCGATGTTATGCCGACAATATCAAACCATTCTTCTTAAACATGAGCAGGTATGAAAGATATGACGTTGCCCCAGTCGGTTGAACTTTACAAGTAGTAAATGTAATGAAACACAACTAAATGTTGCTTAGACAAAAGCTGAAACAAAAGACTATAGTTAAACACCACCATGGTCAGCCTTCAGCGTAAAGATACAAACTCTGTGCGAGAGGTGTATTCAACAGCATGCTCTTCCACATAATCCGGTAAATTGACTGCAATCCCTTCTTACAGTGAGAGAATTGGCTGGATTCCATTACCGGGGGAGATTCCTCAGAGCCTCGTTGACGAATACAAATGGGTGTTCGGCCTTTCCGTCACGGAAATGGAGATCGTCCACGGTGCCTACAGGAAGGACAATCCAAATTGTAAGGCTAGAAATGATATCCATTATCTTATGGATTCTTCTTGTCAATGTCAGCATAGTCAGCCAACAGAAACTTAACTTTTATGCCCACCCTACCCAGTCAAATTTTCAAAGTACGCTTATTAAAGGCTTACGTCTGCATTCGCATGATTATGCATGCAGTAGGCCCTGAACCTGAGTTCCCAAAATATCATTAGAAAAATTTGACTGTGTGAAGCTGGGTTAGGGTGGACTTTTAAGTTTTATGAACCTCATTCATTGAGTCAGTGATGATTGCATCATAAAGTACTCAGCGTGATTTAAATTTTTAATACTGGGCAATTAAAAAAATGTCTCCCTGCTCCTTTCAGCCCTCTTCATGCTCAGAGATGACAGCTTCCTCGATACAGTGCCAAAGAAGTACAAGAATCTGTTTGTGGATGAAAATCCTATTGCAAAGGACAAAATGAGTGTTCTCAGGAATATGCTTGAAGCTCGGTTTCCTGTGAGTATCATATCTGGCAACTTTCAAGGAAATCTTTGCAGAAAATCTAAATTCAGGCCCTCGCAGGAAAATCAGGATATCATTCTTGAGTCACTGTCCTTTTTTCATTCCAGCCAAGTCGCATTGTCAAGTATGGCTGTATGTATGAAGGAGCTGAAGAAAACAGAGTTAGGCTGCATTTGGATACAAATTTTAGAAACAGAGTAAGATCATGGATTTCAGTACTTTGTCTAAACTCTGACAAGGGAGAGGGGTTTTGACATGTTTTACTTCATATTCTTGCAGGCAAGGTTCGAATTAATAAAATGCGACCCTGAACTACACAAAGTGGAACGAAATTTTATCCATAATACAGGCCATTTCAGTGATCTTGTCTTTTGGCAGACGGCTTTGTTGACATTTGCCTAGAATATGTCACAGGTTTCTTCCTGCACCCAAACTTCCTCCTGCTTTCTGGAAAACTGCCTCTGTCAAAAATTCAGCCGTGCAGCAGTTCCCACAAATTCAATTCAGAAACGTAAAACATGGTTTACTTTTCAGATCTTTGAGTTCTTCAAGGAGCGTATATCTATCCAGTATCCTCTTGACCAAGAGACAGCCAATGATCCGTATTTCATCACCAAGGAATCCCATGAATCATTCATGAAGCAGAGGTGTCAGAATGTTTTTGGAAGAACTGCAATGCTTGAGAAGGTGAAAACCATTCTTGAACTTTCTTTTTCATCTTTTGCAGGAATTTTTTCTTTGTTTTATTTGTAATTACCCCGGTATATGCCGGGTGTGACTTCTCGAGTGAATTACAATTGCGATTGATTTGATTTGGTAAGACAGTAGTCTATAGGTGTCATCTTTTTGTGTGTGCAACTTGGTCAAGCAGAACGCACTTCAAAATACATGTATTAATCTGCCGCCATTTAATTTATTTTGCCTTGTTACAGATCTATGAATACATAGATGCACCAGACACAGATGTGCCCATGTTGGTGTTGGGTGGACCTGGAGCCGGCAAGTCCAGCATCATGGCCAAAGTAGCAGACGACACAGTGGAGAGGGCAATTCTGGATAGGATACCAGGGTATGTTCGATTATTGAAAAAAATTAACAAAAGGTGGAAAGATGGTGCCAAGAAAAATTGATGCTGGAATTCAGTTGAAACAGTTTTTATGGAGCCAGAGCCAAAAAGCTGGTCGGATTTAGCCAGCGAGGGAGTTTGACATGTTTCGTGTGACCCGAGGGGTGTCACGTCGCACGAATTTCTGTACATTCTTCCTGACGTCATTTGCACTATTGGCATAGACGGTTGCTGATGTATTGCCGATGCCTGTATTGTTACTGGTTACTGATGTACATGTATTGCCAATACCTGTATTGTTACTGGTTACTGATGTACATGTATTGCCAATACCTGTATTGTTACTGGTTACTGATGTACATGTATTGTCAGTGCCTGTATTGTTACTGATGTACCACCGAAGCCTGTACTGTCTTTTCCTTTACAGTGGGGGCAAAACTGGTTGGCATGTTTTCTATCACTTTGTGGGAGCAGTGCCTGGCTCAACTGATCTGGAAACTTTGTTGAAGAGAATGATGAAAGAGATTGATGTTCTAAATGTAAGCTGTGTCTTTCTTTTAAAAATACACGTCTTCTGTTACAGGGTTTTTGATTTTCTGGAAAATTCACACCAACCAGCCCGACTCTGTAGCCCCTCTGCAGTTACCACTACTGGTACTAGTAACCCCTCTCACTATGTCAACTGGAGAATTCCAATGAAATGTCCACACAATTCAAGTACCGTACACTACTTTGCATGTGCAAATGTTGTTTACCGGTATATGCATGCATTCGATTGGTTGTTTCAGGAATCCAATATGACCACCGATCTGGAAGCGACAGCCCAGTTCTGTTGTAGCATCCTTGCTAACACAAACACAAAGCCTGTTATAATTCTCATAGATGCCCTCAATCAGGTAACAATGCCACTGCCGCATTTAAACTTTCTCATTGAAAACAGCTTAGCTTAGCCTTACTTCTGTACTTCCATCAACTATACTCCTTATCTGATCAATAGAGGAGATACCGTCTCTTGAAGGGCTGCCCGGCAGAATGCTCCTGTAGGCGCTCCTGTGGGTTACCACCAAAGCCAGAATGCTCACCTATATTTGAAATCCTTGAAAAACAAGTGTATTATATAATATTAAACTGTGTTCCTATTTCCAGTTGGATGAAAACCCCATATCTCAATCCATGACTTGGTTACCGAGAAAGTTGTCTCCCAATGTACGTGTCGTGATCTCAATGATAAATGACACACCCCACCATCTGAGCCTGTTGTCAAGAGAAAGCAAGCCAAAAGAACTCTATGCTCCACCTCTCGATCTTAAAACTCGCAAGGTATGTAAAGACCCCATTTGAAAGTGCGTTCAGGGTAAAATTGTGTGTGCACTGTGAATTGGACCATGCACATTAGACCATGCACTGTATAATTCATCCTTAAAAACATTTCGATCAAAGAAAATACTTGTAGTACGGTACTTCTCAGATAAAAAATGTGAGGTATGACCTCTTCAGGTGAATTTTTGCCATGTTCAAGTATCTATTTTTTCTAGGAAATTGTGAGAGAATACCTCGGCATGTACAACAAACGTCTGGATTTGGACCAGATGATCGGCTTCCTTGGAAAGGAATCCTCCGCTAATCCGCTATGGCTGTCGATCGCATGCGAGGAGTTACGAATGTATGGCGACTATAAAGGCATTGAGGACAAAATCAACAGCTTTCCGGATGACTTGCTTGAGTAAGTATCTGAGCCACTGAGAGGGGCACCTTGAGCCTCTGAGTGAGACCAACTTTTCTTCCTGATACATTTCATTTTACATCAATTTTATGCCAGCAGAGACAGTATATTGCATGGGAAAATAAACTCTCCAATATTTTCTCCAATTTCAGATTACTTGGTCAAGTTCTCGGTCGGCTAGAGAACGAACAAGGTGGCAAACTCATCAATGCCACCCTTTGCCTCCTTGAAGTTTCCACCAAAGGTCTTCTAGAGGGAGAACTCCTGTATCTTCTGGACGATATTGAAAATGTCATGAAGTCAGGAATGAAGGGTGGCACTGAGAAGGAAAAAGGGGAAAAAGAATCATCAGAAAAGGAGAAGAATCCGTTCATGGACCAGCTGCCGGCGTTCCGATGGGCGTCGGTCTACCGTCATCTCTGCCAGTTTTTACGTCCGTATGGTGATAGCGGTGAAGGAAGGTTGGATTTCTACCACAGGACTCTTAGCAAAGCTGTCAGAAGGAAGTAAGATATTTGGCCCCAAGTTTCACTCTCTAAATAGGCCTATACGACATTGTTCTGCAAATAAGGGAGGGAAAGCTAAATTGGTATTTGCTTGATTCTTTATTTCATCAGCCCCAGGATTAAACAGACAGTTTATTCTTGGGTGAATTTTATAAAAGCCTTGGAAGTATGTAGTTGAAAAGAACTTGGCTTCACATGGCTTCATATACCAGATGTCTTTTCTCTTTTAAAGGTACTTTAAAGTCACAACCAATAACCCTGACGGTGACGCAGACATGTACAACTTCTGGTCAAAAATCCTTGCGCAATTTTTCAAACATTCTGACGACTGGGATAGGAAAGTGGAAGAATACCCGAATTTATTGCTCCGGCTGAAAGAGGAAGATGCACTCGCTGAATTCTTGTCCCGATGGGAGGTCTTAGACAGACTGTACGACAAGAATTTCAGCACAACTCTCTTCTCTTACTGGCGAAAGGTTAGTTTTCAAACTAAATTGACAAACTAGTGGACAGAGACAGTTCTGAATGATTCCAAACTTTGAGTGTACATGTATTCAATACCAGGAGCCCCAATTAAGAGTACCAGAAACCAGCAAGTTATACACAATGCAGCTCTCCCAATGCTGGTTGACATGCTCGTATTTGAAATTAGCCAGTAAATACATGTACCGATACTAAGTGCCCGATTGACTGTTTCCTTTTGTTTAGATTGGGGATCCCAAACGGATGCAGGAATGCTACATGACAAAGTTGAAAAATATGGAAAATGACCCTGATGTGACGAAAGAAGAATTACTGATGAGGATGGAGAAAGTTGGTTTTCTGTTGTAAGTGATCCTCTTCTTCGTTCATAGGGCCATATAAAGAGCCCAGCAATTCCAACTTCATCTTATTTGGCTGCTACTACAGTTATGCGCCAGTTGGGATTATTGGCCCTGTGGCTCCATCTTCAGCCAGGCCCAAGAGAGGAATCCATCACAAGCTTTTCATGTTTCTCACTCGGATGGGTTGTTTACATTGCCCTTGCCTACAGGTAGCCATAAGAACAAGACACAGTGGTTTACTATCCCATGTGGTGGACGTAAAGAACCATGGATGATTAATCCTTTTGGCCCGGGTGAGAGACGAACCCGGGACCTGCCGCTTAGTAGGCGAACTTTTCCCTCACCAATCTCGTATGTCTGTTCATTTTCACAGGTTACAGGAAGGTCAGATAGACGGCTGCAGAGAAATTGCAAGCAAGTGTGAGAATATCATTGAGGAGGATCCAGAATTCGAGGACAAACTTGAAGTCCGAGTAGAAGTTTACTACTTGCTCGCCCAGCTCTGGGATGCGGTAAGTGGCAAAACTTAGAGATATGCCGTATAAATGTTTGGTACTGCTTAAACATGATCTGCGTTGGACGCTGAATGAGCAGCTCCTCCGAGTTCTACTGAAAGGTTTGAAGACAGACCGAGGTTAACGTGTAAAGTCGGATGACACCCCTCTTCCATAGTTGCCAGCGGAGTATAAATGCAGACTTTAACTTTTAACTTTAGAATATGATCCATGTCTTTTCCAGATTATCAAACTTCATGAATTTATGACTAGGAGTCAGGTACCAGAGGAGAGAAACTGTTTGAAATACAACCAAAAAGCAATTGAATTGAGGAGACAGCTTCCTGGGAAGCACCACAAGGTCAGTATTCTTCAACTGAATCTTCAATAGATTCTTTTGACTCTTCCACAGATATTCTATAGAATCTTCAAAAGGTATTTACAGAATCTTCAATATATACATGTACGGTATTCCATTGAAACTTCAGCAGATATTCTGTTGAATCTTCAACAGATATTCTTCGACAGATATCCTGTTGAATATTCGACAGATATTCTGTTGAATCTTCGACAGATATTCTGTTGAATCTTCGACAGATATTCTGTTGAATCTTCGACATATTCTGTTGAATCTCCAACAGATATTCTGTTAAATCTTCGACATTTTCTGTTGAATCTTCAACAGATTTTCTGTTGAATCTTCAACATATTCTGTTGAATCTTCAACAGATATTCTGTTGAATCTTCAACATATTCTGTTGAATCTTCAACAGATATTCTATTGAATCTTCGACAGATATCCTGTTGAATCTTCGACAGGTATCCTGTTCAATCATGCTGCCCTAGAGGATGTTTTTGATCAAAATGATGCATGCATTTCATGTTGTTGAATGTTCCGTCATACGTGTAGACCTGAATCTGAGTTAGAATTTCAATATCTAATTCTTGAATGACAGTCATAAACTAACTTGATTTGATTCACTGCAGATCATGTTGGGGAAACATTTGATTCAACGCGGTTTCACTTCCTCGTCATTTGCTTATTGCGGAGGTGATGAAACAACGCCCCCTGCTCAAGCCAGACAAAATGGGAAAGATGCAGTCAAAGAGGCAAAGGAAATATTCGAGGAGGTATTAAACAATTTGTCTTAATTTTCCCTGTTGCATCACATTTTTTCATTATCAATGAATGAGTCTCTTAGCACCGTCTCCAATCCACTTGGATCTTTCAAGGTGGCGCTTACCCAAGCTATGGGCCTGTATCAAGTCAGATCAAGCTCTATTTCCTGCTGGGAAGTATAACAGTCCAAATGCAACGAAGCACAAATGATGAGATATCACCCAGAGTCTCACCCTGGCAATGGGGATCAAACCCGGACCTTCTGACCACTTGCCTCTGACCTACAAAGATTGGACAACCCTAATCTCCCATGCAATTCACAATTTACAAATTTTTTATCTAAATTTCAGCTTGGTGATAGAGGAATGGTGGCAGAGTGCCTGATGACTGAGGCAATACTTGTTGGTAATCCAAACTCGGAGCAGAGAAATGTATGTTAATGAATTTTTACAAGACTTGTTTGAAAGTAGGACCCTTACTCATGGAATACTGTAGGCTACAACTTTCACTTTCATGCCTTCTTTAAATATAAGTCTGTTGTTCTCACTTGACTGGCAGTGGCCTATAATTATTTGACATTTATCTGTCTTTCAGTTGTACGAAGAATCGATGAAGATGAGCAAGGAGGTGTACGGCGAGTACAGCGTCTTGACCGGGCGTCTCTACATCAATACGGGTATCTACTGGGAAGAAGTAGGAAATTACACAAAGGCGTATGAACATTTCTTGAACAATTACAAAGTCATGAGGGATGTTTTTGGAGAAAATCATGTGAAAACACAACGGTCGAAGAATATTCTGAATGAGCCGATGTACAAGAGAATGGCACAAGAAAGGGGGGATGTTATTCCCTTATAAGTTATTGTGCGATAATAATTTCACTGACACAGAACTAGGATCTCAGTAAGGGAAGGGCCGAGCTGACTGGAGCGCAGTCAGGTACATGTATATGGTAACACTGGGATAGCTCTGTTAATAGCAACATGTACAGTACATGTACAAATCGATGCATTTTGCCTCTTCTAACACAGAATTAACTGAAGCTGAAACAGTACCTGTAGATGTCGTCCTGGGTATACCTCCAGTTTGAAATTTGTGCCATTTAGAAACCAATGTTTTGGTACGCAATCGACATTAGGTTTAGGATTACCCAGGTTGGTACTGCATATATCCTGGATGACATCTATCATTTCAGCCTACGTAGGTTAGGAATTTAGGAATCAACTCTGTTTAAGTGTTTGGGAATTTATGGGACTGGTGTTCATTTAGAGATTCATGTATTTTTTATTTGCCTGCTGTATTTGCCAAATTTTCAGTTGAGTAGGCCAAAATTGATCACCTTGTAATACTGAGCAACCTACATCAAAAAATAACACAACAAATATTTTTCAACCAGTGTCAAGTGAACAAGAAATTTTGTGTTTCTGTCCCTATGAATCATGAAAATCAGGGGAAAAGAGACATTTCAGTTGTCCGCCAAAACCAAAAGGGATCCATCGGGACATCCAAGTTCCGTAATAGGCTCCGAGCTACACATCCAGCCATGCGGATCGCTTGGGCAGTAATAAGAAACCTTAAATTCATTTCTTGCTTCCACATTCCAATGGTTCGCCATTCAAAGGAATAGGTCATGTGGGACTTGGCATAGTCATACCGGTGGGTTTTATTATGCCATTTCATTAATCTTATAGTTTTCCCTGACAATAAGCAGGATCACATGATCAATTCCGTCCATATTCTCAGGAACTTTTATTTCACGTTTTAAAATCTTATTTTATCGTTTTATTTTGTTATTGTTTGCTCAGATGATCATGGTTGAAGTGCTTATGTCAAACCTTAGCATTATGCCTCTATTTTTTGCAATAAGTGTATTCATTTGTTAGTGTATGTATATACTCTTTAAGAAGATGGTTAAGCAGGCCTCAGGTCAGCTAACTGCAAGGCCTATAGACCTCTAGTGTTTATAGCATTATTCTCTCTATCTCACTGTGATAGGATACATACTGTTCTGCATGTGATGATTATTTCAAGATTCATATTTGAAACTCCGTCCAAATTACGTAACTGAAGTCATTTATTGTCAGGTGTAGATCTCAACTTTTCCAAAACGACAAAGCTAAATGTTGTGCAATGATTTATATACCGGTACATGAAGGTCATGTTTGCTGCACAGGTCAATAGGAACCCAAACTGTGATGTTTCTTCATAATCATGTTGCTTTTTATACATGTATCATGTGTACAGGGAAATAAATTAAAATTAAAACGCATCAGCTTATCTTCGTTTCATTCTGGATACACAATACACAGAATGATGAAATGGTCCATGGACCATGTGCTCACCTGGGTGAACGTACTACCAGAAAAACGTGAGAAACGTGCCCTGCTAACGGACGACGATGACGGATGCACAACCATTGTAAGAGCTCACCACAGGTGAGCTAAAAATTGTGGGGGCAGGTGGATAGATGACAGACAGACAGACGCCATGCATGACAATAATACCCCGCAGCCCCAGTGGGCTGCGGGGTAAAAATTGCATTTATACAGATGAGACAAGCAATGGACAAAGAAAATATGCATGACCACCATAACATTGACCAAAATCAAGATAACATGCAAAGTTTGAGACAATTAGGGCCAAAAATACGACAGACACACAGACGGACGGACGGACAGATATCACAACAATACCTGATAAACATTATCCGGGTATCACCCATGTCATGGGCACAAAAAATTTAATGACGCAACTTAAAATTAACCAACAAAACAAGCTGGCTTCTTAAAAATAGTCATAATTCTTTATTACAACATTCCGTGGTTGTGAAAATAGATACAGACATAACTACATGGCCTGATAGTAGCTGAACAAAGCATATGATCTAATGTGTACTCTAGAATGGATCGATAACAGATTATATGTATCTACAATTCTCTCCAAATTATGTGGCATGATATTTCTTCACGTGCTGTTTTAAGTTAAATGTAACTAAATATTTACAGGTCAATGCGAGTCTGACTCTTAAAGTTCAATGTCTTTGTGGCCCAGCAGGAAACAGGTCTAAATTTCACAAGGAGATGGTTGCATAACTATGCAACACCAGGATATATCAAGGCCAACAGTCACTTTGCCCTTCGTCTAGGCGTTCCCTACCCTTCAGCGAGGGTAGGGAATCATTTTCAGGCAAGATGCTATGCAACATCCCTGGAATATTCAATCAAATAGGTGACCAGCACATGAGGTTTTTTGCATATACCGGTAATGGTTCCTAAGTTAGTGCTTAAACCATGCTTGCACGCTCCAAATTGCATTGAGACTTACACTTGTAAAATGCAGTATGCAGTGGACTGGATGGGAAGCCACACTATTAGTGTGGCATCTTCCCCTCCACTGTCTAAGAATTTAGCCAAAGAATCAATGCCACATAACCACGATAATTATCCGTGGTCATTGGTTATAGAAAACACATAAAATGAATCGGCCACTTCACAACCCAACCATCATAAAATCCACCTCTTATTTCAGAACGAATGCAAGTTTATTATAAAACTTAAAAGCACTATCAGTACTGATTATTAAAAATATCAACCATGATTTCAGATTTGCATAAGTTTACTTTTAAATGAAGATTACCTTTCCAGGTAGGCTGCCAAAGCAATAAATTAACTGTATATCTTTAGAGTTAAGAGGCGTACACTTGATTTCTGCCCATTCTGATCACCAACGTGGCCAGTTAACTCAAGAACTTATCTCAAATTATCAAACCATGAACATGCGCATCAGAATGTCATCCGAATAAACAGGACAATTCCTCCTGTCAATCAGGCCACCTGGTGGAAGACCAGAAAATAATGGATCACTTGTTGTGCACTCTAGAAAAACTCTAGACTACAGGCATGATCAAAATACCATCAACAGTAAACCTCAACGTGAGGTGGAGACCATTCGACTGCTAGCAGGTTTGAGATNGCCTGATAGTAGCTGAACAAAGCATATGGATCTAATGTGTACTCTAGAATGGATCGATAACAGATTATATGTATCTACAATTCTCTCCAAATTATGTGGCATGATATTTCTTCACGTGCTGTTTTAAGTTAAATGTAACTAAATATTTACAGGTCAATGCGAGTCGGACTCTGAAGTTGAATGTCTTTGTGGCCCAGCAGGAAACAGGTCTAAATTTCACAAGGAGATGGTTGCATAACTATGCAACACCATGATATATCAAGGCCAACAGTCACTTTGCCCTTCGACTAGGCACCCTTCAGGGAGGGTAGGGAACCATTTTCAGGCAAGATGCTATGCAACATCCCTGGAATATTTAGTCAAATAGGTGACCAGCACATGAGTTTTTTTTGCATATACCAGCAATGGTTCCCAAGTTAGTGCTGAAACCATGCTTGCACGCTCCAAACTGCATTGAGACTTACACTTGTAAAATGCAGTAATGCAGTGGACTGGATGGGAAGCCACGCTGATCTCCCCTCCACTGTCTAAGAATTTAGCCAAAGAATCAATGCCACATAACCACGATAATTATCCATGGTCATTGGTTATAGAAAACACATAAAATGAATCGGCCACTTCAAAACCAAACCATCATAAAATCCACCTCTTATTTCAGAACGAATGCAAGTTTATTATAAAACTTAAAAGCACTATCAGTACTGATTATTAAAAATATCAACCATGATTTCAGATTTGCATAAGTTTACTTTTAAATGAAGATTACCTTTCCAGGTAGGCTGCCAAAGCAATAAATTAACTGTATATCTTTAGAGTGAAGAGGCGTGCACTTGCTTTCTGCCCATTCTGATCACCAACATGGCCAGTTAACTCAAGAACTTATCTCAAATTATCAAACCATGAACATGCGCATCAGAATGTCATTCGAATAAACAGGACAATTCCTCCTGTCACTCAGGCCACCTGGTGGAAGACCAGAAAATAATGGATCACTTGATGTGCACTCTAGAAAAACTCTAGACTACAGGCATGATCAAAATACCATCAACAGTGAACCTCAACGTGAGGTGGAGACCATTCGACTGCTAGCAGGTTTGAGATGCACTCCTCTATCGGCTGTTCTGTAAACACAGGGGCCTAGGCTCCCGAGGTCTTTTATGGAGTGTCACACGCTGGTGGAGGGCAGCGGCACCGTGGTGGAAGAACAGACTTGGCACATAGTTGTCACTCTTCTGGCTTGATGTTTCACCGGTACAGTCGGGAGAAATCTCTAAAAGCAATCAACACCTGCTTGGCTTCTTCAGCGCTAAAACGAATATAGAGTGAAAAATTTTTATAATGAAGCGTCGTGGAAAGTGACCTGTAACTTCTGGGTTGGTGGCCTACTCCACAACACCAATGGTTTAAATAGGACTGATGTATCATGAAATCAAAATCACGTAATTTCATGAAATCGGCACTTCAGAGGTCAAAAACAAAACTGGCAACATAAATTTACTTGTGCTACTAGGTCTACTACACTTACGTTGTCACAGCCTTGTGGAAGTCTGTCAGTTGTTTGTGGGTAGCCGTCACCAAACCGCCCGTACTTTCTGTAGGTAACGCTTTCAGGGCAGCCTCTAACCACTTGCACACAGCCTAAAATCATGAACCAAAAAAAGTTATTTGAGCGAGAAAATTTGTTGTAAAGCATTCCTTTTTCTCAAACTTCAAATGAGGGCAGCCAACACGAATGATCCTTGTGCAGATTCCAGGAATTAATGCACGATCATTTGGACTTTTTGGCAAGATTACATGGGAAATGGCCACTTTCAAAGGACTTGAAAATCACTTACAGGTCGGTCAACCACCATGAGTTCATGGATAACATCAGCAACATCTACAATCATGTAAGAAGGTAGACAGAACACACACGCATTCACTATGGCTTGCATCAGTGCTTCACCGTGTTCAGTTAGTATGTCAAAGACCAATTTTTTCCTAACTGGGAAGTCCTCTTTGTCCTGTAATGGAAGAAAAATGAAGAGAGTAGTACTTGCTACCAGTGTTGGTTCGCCAGAGGAGGGCGGGTACAGGGGTGTGTGACCCCTCCTTAAAAAGTCAAAAATAGTCAAAATTTGTGTTTTTGACCAAGAATTCTGTCAAATGTTTTCTTTGCCCCCCCCCCCCTTAAAAAAATTCCTGGCAGAAACACTGGCTACATTTGGAGCGAATGCAGAATCCCAGACACACTGAAGTAGAAATCCAATACATCAAACTAAATCCTAACCCTCAACACCAACACACTAACAATGAATAACCTAACCCTAACCCTAGCTAAACACTAACACTAACTCTAACACTAACCATATAGCTAACTCTAACTGCGTCAGGGATTCTGCATTCAGGCTGGATGTTCATCTACAACAGATCAGATCATCACCTCAACTTGACACTTAAGTGCCACATGAACATGGTAGAGAAGAAACAGCGAGGAAGGACAGACCGTTTTCTGAGTAAAGAAACTTAAGTATTCACCTCCCGATTGCTTGATGCCTTGGTTAACTCTGTTAAAAACTTCATGACTGAGGCGTTGGCATCTCGATGGTCGAGAGCACAGGCAGCAATAGCACAGCAGATAATGGGCTTAATCACAGAACACTGGAGGAATGCAACAGGACTCCTCTGAATGAATCTGCAAAAGACAAGACCTTGCAAAACATATTGATAACATAAGAAGGACAATCTCAATGAATAACATGGATGAAGACCAACTTGTGAAGTGCGCAGTGCCACTTACTTTGTGCATAACCTTAACTGGTGCCAGGCATGCCACTTAGCTCGTGCATAATCTAAACGGATGCAAAGTTTTAGTGCCAGTCATGCAAATTGGTAAGCAGGATAAAGTTGCATGTCTGGCACCAAAAATTTCATCAATTTTGATTATGAACGAGGTAAATTGATGAAAATTACCTCGTGCATAATCAAAATTGATGAAATTTTTGGTGCCAGGCATGCAACTTTATCCTGCGTACCGGTGATCAAACACTGATGAAAAATTTGGTGCCAGGCATGCAACCTACCTTATGCTTAATGGAAACTGATGAAATGTTTGGTGCCCGGCATGCAACTTGCATAATCCGAACAGATGAAACGTGCGGTGTGGTGCCAGGCATGCAACTTACCTTTGTCCATAATCTAAACTGAAGAAGTGTTGGTGCCAGGCATGCAACTTACCTCGTGCATAATCTGAACAAATCATCCACAGTATCAGGATGATACTGGAGGCCTCGTCTCTCTTCTAAAATGCTAAAGGTGGGTCGGCAGAATGCTTGCAGCATGTCTAAAAGTCCCTGAACACAACAAGTCTCTGAGCCATACTCATCGACTAATATACTGCCTAGGTATAGAAAACACGAGTGTGTGTGCTTCTCATACAGTTGAACCATCTGAAAATAGATAATGCCAGTATTATTCGAACCCGGGACCTGCTGCTTGCTGAGCAAATGTGATAACCACTCAGCTATATTCAATATTTAAATGAGAAACAAAATATAAGGTACGTGTAATTCATACTTACTTGAGTAACTAGTGGAGTTAATAGAGAGGCAGATCCCTTCCCAACGCAACGTATAGCAAACCGTATACACCGACAACACCGTTCAATCACACGGACATCATCTTGATATCGATCACATGTCTTTGACAATAAGGGCCAGACCTCTTCCACTACGGGTTGACACGGATGCACCTCACCATTCATGACCGTTGGATTCGTATGACGGAAAATTGCTGCTAATCGATCCAGCCATAACGTTGGGTCCGTTTTTGTGCCCGCTAAGTATTGCTGTGCGGAATCCGTTTCTAATAATTTTGAAAGACAACTGGTTTGAGTGTAGCAAAGTTTTTTCAGGCCTTCCGTGATCTCATCGTGGCTGAGACGGGCCAGCATCATAGCAGCACCTGTAAGGAAGAGGAATAAAAGGATCAGTTTAACTGCCATCGGACTGCCATTTCATCGCTGGCTGACAAAGGAGAAGGGTTGAAGTGGAAAGGTAAATGTATATGTTCCGGAACAGAAGTCAGAATGCCATCTTCTGGGATCCATCTTGTTCATCTCTGAATTATCCGATCATATGACACAATGGGACGAACGACTGCACCATCGCCTCAGGAAGCCACAGACACATACCTTTGAGAAGTCCGATGGCGGCATTATTTGACACATTGAATTCCTCTATAGCTTGGACTGTCTGCAGAATGCCGGGAAAGTGAGACATGCCCATCCTGTTACGACACACTGTACATACGTTCTGTAAAGCCGTGGCCGCGACCGTCGCCAAGAGAGGCTGCTTTAGAGAGGATAATAGGAACTGGATAACCGGATCTGTGGAAGAAACATTCTATACATATAAGACAATATCTTGATATGAAAGACACCGGAGGGTTGTCAAAGTGACGCAGTGGCAATATCAGCACATGCCACCTCGGCTTCCACGTTCAATCCCCGGCTGGACAGAGCGATTCTATTTGACAGCACAAGTTTTCTCCAGGTACATGTACTCCTGTTTCCTGCAACTCTACATTAAAGCCACACTCTCTTGAATTCAGAAAGTGCTTACCTCCTCCGAAGTTAGTGCAGTGTAAAATATACTATGCTCTCTCTGAATAGATTAGAGCACTGCCTGCAATTTTTTTATGTGTACTGAAAACTAGGGCTTGATTTTCTGAGGAAGGCAAGCATTTTGAGGACATTCCCGGGGCTATGAGATCTCAACCTGCATTTCCGGGGTTTACACAAGACCATTAAGTCTTCCTTACCCCGAAGCATTCAGGTAAATTCTCCTAACACTTAGAAAATACCGTAAAATTCAATACAGAGGGGCTTTAAATTCCCCCAAATGTTATTGATTGAGCTATGCCACACTTTGAGCTCAGCTCTTTACCACAGTCAGACACTGTCATTCCTCTGAACATGACCACCAACACACATGAGCCTTGAGGACCTACCAAGTCAACGAAGGTTTGAGAACTCACCGATGCATTCTGGATGCTCATCAATCCATTCTGATAACTCCCCAACAAGTTGTGTACTGGTATATCTAACCGCTATATGGGCTGTTTCTGGCATTGTGAGGATAGCCTGAAGCACCTGTGGAACGATCTCTTTTTCTTCCCTGAAATAACATTATTTTGATTTCTCACAATCCAAAAACTTTCGACACCCACACGTCAGGCATATACTTTTTCCCTCATTGCACCTATGACAACTTGTGCCTGGGAGAATTTCAACATCTTCCGATGAAAACACTTCATTGACCTTCTTGACATGTTTACTTACTTTACAGAAGAAGTTTCTTAAAATTGATACAAATAGTCAAGAAAAATGTGTCAATTTATCTCCTTTTTTACACTTACAGCACAATATTTTTAGCAACAGCACACATTACGAATAAAGCAGCCTCCGACTGGTCCCATGAAGCACCGGATGTCTGGTTCTTCAAACTCTCAAACATCTGAGCGAAACATGACGAAGAACCAACCAAGAACACCACATCTTTGATAAGTTCAGATACCCGCGTTCGAAAATCACTGAAATCGCCCGACTCTTTTGGGATACCATCCTGAAACAAAGAAAAACATTGATTTTGTTTGGTTTTGCCTCAAATAATGATTGGTCAGGGAAAAAAAATTGTTACAAGCTGAGGAGGACCAAATATGAAATCGTTAGGCCTACTTGCAACAACAATTTATATTATTGATTAGGTGGGATTAGAAATCGGGTTTCAAAGGTGAAAGACATTGCTTCCTTGTTGAAAGTTGATTAGGTGGGTCTCCAATAGAGGTTGACAGCTTATGGGCAGTACAGGAACACAAACAACTCACATGATCTGGATCAAATTGACAGTGTCTACATAGAGCTACGATCAGCCTCTGTATATATGGTTTGAAACATGCATTCAGTTCATCTCTGTCTGCTTGGTAGAGGAGTTCCGACAGCCGGTACCAGAAGTTGAATGTGATTTCTGCAACCTGAAAAAAAGACGAGTTTCAGCCTCTATTGCATGTACCAGTATATATATTTAGTAGCAATCTTCTGAAAAATTTCAACCAAACATATTTAACTTGAAAATACATCAAAGCCACAAACACAATATAATTTGTATTGGGCCCATCCCATGTTACATTTTGTTCTCACTTTTTGTATTTAGGGTACAATGAAATTTCTTCCAATTCAGACTCATTTCATTTTAAAGCAGAAAGCTACAAAGAAATGTCTCTGCATGCACTAACAGGAATATAACCCTAGAAGTCACTGATTCTACTGTCTAGTCCTTTACCTCGTACTGATGATGTCCAACACACGTCAGTATCAGTTCTACAGTTCTCAGATCTCCAAGGCCTTGGTTGGGTTGGTAGGCAATGGTTTCTAAGAATGCTTCACCCATCTCTGTGAATATTCTACAGTAATTTATTGATCTGGAAAAGTGAAAATAATCGTAAGATGCCCTGTTACTTGAGTTCCAGTTGAGATGCAGAGGTTACCAGTCTTCGTCACATTCATAACAATATCCTGAACTCAAAAGTGAAAAGAGGAAAGCATGAGAAGAGATATATGACGTTGAGCCTGAGGAAAAGGGCGAGAGACGGGTTTCCACTTTGGTCAAATGATACTGCTTTGCTTCAGTGGCCGCCGTCCACCGATGTCATGCAACGTTACACAACTGCAATGGATCTGTGGACATTGCTGTCCAGCAACAATTTCCGACCTGTGTTTGCGATAGCTTATGAGAGGAACTGCAAAAAAACGTTTTGGTAGTTAAACGATAAACTTACTTGTCGAGATCCTCATCATTCACAGACATGTGGTAAGCCTCTGGTAAATTCATCACACCTTGGAAAAGAGCCTGGGCCAGCAGATTAGTCTTTCCTTGGTCTTCAATTGAGTACAAAGCTGAACACACAGAATCGCAAGCGGCCTCGTGCAGCATATTAGGACAGTCTTTGTTCATCTGCAATGTAAGAAGATAGGATATTGAAAGCACAACTACTTTGAACTGCATGTTTGAAGACTCAGATTGAAAACAGATCCTACTCAAGCTGATGAAAGGGTACCGGCAGTCAGAGTGGCCTAACCCCTCACCCTTTCCACTGAATACTTCAAAGGAAGACGGGCAGACTGCTTTGGCTTTTTCATGCTCTCTAAAGGAAGCAGTGCCTGCTATAGATGAGTCTTGAATTCACAGATCTGCGCACTTCCGCCGAAATCGCAACCACAACCTCAATCTGAAACCATCTGATGTGACGCAATCCATGATTCAGCAATGGTCACCTCTGATGCAATGGCGTCGAAGAAACTGTCATGGGGTTCTCTGCGTCACGTCATTCAGTTACAGACCGAGGTTGTGGTTGCGATTTCAGTGGAAGTGTGCAGATCTTTCTCGTTTACGTCAATTTGAGAATTGTCTTTTGGCAGTCAGTCGTGAAAATCACACATGCACCACTTACCAAAGCTATGAAAGGTACCATCAGCAGTTTACTATTGATGATCTGCTCCTGTGGGAGAACATTGATACTAAACCAGCTACCCAAACATCGAAAGACCTTGATCTGAAGGCGTACGTCGTTCGTACATGAACCATTTTCTGTGCAAGCAGTCTGAAAATTGAATAAAAGGTGAAGATAACATAACGAATACAAGAGATCACCACAACCATTTAACATTTTGTTAACATCAGGAATTTTTTATGGTGATTCCCATCAATCCTGTAGGCCACATACTCTCCTTTATAAAGGCAAGCTAAAAGAAGACTCAAGATCTTACCAATAACTGGAGCACCAATGGGGCAGCGGTAGCCAATTCTTCAGTTAATTCTTTTCGTCTGTTAGCACCAAGACGCAAGGATCTGCTATTAATCTGAAAGAGTTGCATTTCATTCGTTAGAGATTGAGAAATAGTGAATAAGACTTGGACGAAGCATCATCACAGCCCTGCATTCTTTTCTCCTGAAAGTCTGGCAGCCCACCAACTTGGATTTGGGTTGGGGAATTGATTTTTTAACACAGGGTTCGTACACTTCCCCTGAGATTATTTTCAAGGACATTTCAGGGTAATTAAGACCCCCTTTTTAAGGGTTTTTCAGGGTAAAACGTATTGAATTCGATCGCTTTTCGCTAAAATTTGCCGCCATGACATATCAACACACCACGCGCATGCGCAGACTTATACTCATCACTTCATTTCTGAACGTAAGATGGCGCACGGAGGCTTGAGATTCCTTGGCGGGAAACCAAGGACAGCATGGTGATTGCCGCGCGGCGCGGGGGGGGGGTTGATAGCGACCTGGGCGGGGTAGAATCTTGAAAAAAACACAAGTAACTTCTTCAGTTTAGGGAAGAACGGCAACAAACAAACCTTTCAAAAGCTTTATTCAAAATTTAAGGACTTTTCTGCGGTTTTTAAGGGTAACCTTTGAAATCTAAGGACATTTTAGGGTTTTCAAGACCAACTTTTTTTTTCAAGGACATTCCCGGTTTTTAAGGGGGCGTACGAACCCTGTAACAGAAAGGGGCCCCTCAGTATTCAATATGACTCAAAACTGANGGTGGCTAGCTACATGGAAGCCAGATCTCATCTCACCGATCGCTGCAATTCGCCAAGCCAAACAGAGGCCTTTTCCTTTCCAGCAACATCTGGATTGTGGTAGAGAGCATTAAGAGCTTGTAAAACAGTATCTAGGGTAGGTGCAGTTTCCATGACGAAACGCCAGGCGTCCAAAATCCGCACGAATCTCGAACAAATTTTGAGGAAACCGGCGACCCACACAACACCACGAAAATAGCCCCGCAGTAAAAAATATTTTTATCAATATTTTACACGGGATGTAATCGAATCACAATATCACAAAGATGAGAAATAATACATAAGGCACAGAAAATTAACCATTTAGAAAATTTTGTTTTATAGTTTTCTGATTTTGTTTTAATATTGACGAATGAACTACGTTTCCATTCTAACCTGGTGTCGTGGGCGTCCGACGGTGGCGCTGACTGACCATTGGTCGGTCAACGCCCATCAGGGCGAGGTCCACTGTACGACTCGTCTTATCGAATGCACATATTTTGCCAAATAATTAAGGCCCGAACCCACTGACGCGTTTTCGCGCTGCGGGAAAACGCACCGGCAGAAAAGTCTAAATTGTTAAAAGGCAGCGGACCGAGAAAATAACAAAGGATGTGATTTGTCGGGCAGTGATAAAACCGCGGCGGAAAAAGGCAGTCGGTCAGCTGCCGCAGGCCCGTAAGACATTCCACTGAGACCGGTTTCCGCAGCGGTTTTGCGCCGCCGCGGCGGTTTTCACAGGCATTGGGACAATAAACTTACGCGCCATGTATTGTTAAACCATCCAAAACAAATCGCAAAACGCAATCCGGGAAACCGGTCTAGTGGAAAGCCCTGTTTCCACTACAACGGTTTCCGGTGCGGTTTGCGGCGCGGGAGCGGTTTTCACAGGCATTGGGATAATTAACACGCAAAAATTGTTAAACTATCGAAAGATTATCCAAAACCCTGTGAAAAAATCCCGGCGCGGCAAACCGCACTGAGCGGGAACCCGGCCGGCCGGACTAGTGGATACAGGCCTTTAGGCCTCGGGCCACTTGTGCGTTTTGCGCTGCGTGTATGCGTCAAATCTTGTTAGAACGGCGGAAAATAACAAAAGATTTGCCGCATCACGCAGCGTAAAACGCACAAGTGGCCCAACACCTTTTGTTGACGGGGGCGTCTTGCGATTAAGCCTGGCCGCACACTGGAGCTATCTGCTGAGCAAAAAATCATTCGAGACCGTTTGCTCAGCAGATAGCTCACGTGCGCGCGTATTTTTTGGTCAGTTTTCTGCCTGATACAATAACACACAAGACGAGACTCGATCATAATGCAATTTTATTTCGCATGTTTTATCTCACTACAGATTATTCGCTGTTGACTTATCCCTGGCTACATTGCCTGCGTACCAATGCTGCCACCTCGTCAATCTTCTGTATCACCTTGTTTATAAAACCCTCTATTTCACGATACGTCACGCGGTGCCTCCTGAAATGATGATCAAGCATCTCGACATATGGCAGATTGTGGCCCTCCAAGCAACTGAAGGGCATGAAGAATCTCGAACTAAGGGCCCACACGTCAGTGTCGGTGTAAGGGCTAAAATTCAAGGTGAACCTGATTGCTTCGTTTTCTACAGTCAAGAAATTGCACCAATGAATTGCAGTATTTTACAGTACAGGTATTTTACTGAAGTTGCGTCGCCACCGAACGGAACCCGTTTCAAGTCAGATTTCAGATTTGGTAATTTGCAGCTTACATGTACTTTTCTCTGGCCAAGTTTTCTTTCGATACAGGGTATGCTTCTGAAACAAAAAAAAGTGAAATTATGACCTAAGCCTGAAGGGAAGTATTGGTCTTTATGAATGCTAAAGGCAGAAATCAATAACTTTACTCGGAGGTACTCGGATCAGCGGCCAAATTAACCGTCTACGCACCGGGCCAGCGGCCTCTTGAGGCCGGTACCACTGAATACTCGTATTATCACAAATTCGGTCAATTTTCTGGCACATTCATTCGATTTTATTGAACGGGGTATTCGATTTTTAGCATGCGGCAATTCGGTTTAAATCAATTAGGCCTACTCTAATTGCCAATCGATTTATCAAACCGAGTAATATACTCGGCTCAGAATCGGAAAGACGCTGCAAAAGAATCGAACGCAAAATCGAGGGTGTTTTATTTGGATGCGTTGAACCACAGGACCAAGTATTCAACGAGTTCATTGGGGCTCATTTGTTAAGTCTGGAAGTAATAATAACTTTACTTGCCTGTTGCCATCACCGCGATTGAAACCAATATAACTGCTACCAGTATCGCACAGAAGAATTTCTTCATCTTTACAGCTGAAAAATAAAAATCGGTGGAGCCGTCACACCACCATTCGGAACACCTCGGGTCTTTCCGTCATTGTTCGGGAAAGCCCTGGCAAAGTTTCAAGCTCTAAGTTGAGAATGGTCACACCACGTCCCGTTGTAACGTTTTTGAATGTTCCCCACCTGTGAGTGCTCCCGACGATTGTCTGACCGAAATACTCTAAAGTTGCGACTTGACAATAGGGAAAGTCCACGGTAAAATTCGTGATTTTTTTTACTTGTTCAGTGCGGTCTCTGCAACACATGGCACTAAAGGACCATGAAGTACCCTGCATCATGTCAGGCTTGTGTCCTTCTATGCCCCTGGTATGAATTAAGTTCGTTGTGATTCATAATTAGTGCACTGTTTGTCACGGACGTAAGCAGAAGATTCAAGAAAAACTTGCCTATACGGTGAGAATAAAATCGAAGATGTCCGGTAGCCAAAATCGACTGCTGTCTTCCGTCCTGGATCGTGATTATAAAAGCTAATCAAAAAGTTAATCAAGTCTTCGCCATCTGGAAGAATCCATCTGATTCTCACCAGTCTATCTGGCCTGGCACCCATCTAGCCTGGTTTGAATCCATCACATTTCCCGCTTCTGATGAGCTCATACTGAGAGCCTCAGCCCCCTCCGGATCCGGGCCTGATGATGGCACGTCTTCAAACGAACTAATCCCTACCTTAAAACAACCTCCGACGTGGTTTAAGTTTTTGCTGGGTTTAAGCCAGACTTGAACCTAGCTTTAATCATCAAGTTCAGTTCCAAATTAAGCTCAATTCTGGCTTAAGCTACACTCTTAGCCAAAAAGGTTCTTTAGGGGTTCTTTGTGCCACACCAGAGGAACCCCAAGGTTCTATGGATCCTTCTGTAAAGAACCCGAAAGGGTTCCATGTAGAACCTTTCTGTCGCCAAAGAACCCATAAAGGTTCCAGTTAGAACCCTTTTCTGAGGGAAAGGTTCTATCTGGAACCTCTAAAGGTTCTTAAACAACCCGAGGGTTCTTAAATCAGAGGGTTCTCCTGGTGTGGCACCAAAGAACCTTTTTGGCTAAGAGTGTACAGTGGTGCATACGGGCCTAAATGTACATTAGTTGATTTGTGACAGGTAGGAACGTTCTCCAATTTAAATCTGTTTCAACCCCAAAATAGCACTAACGTCACGTTTAACGTGGCGTTAGTGCTATTTTGGCGTTTGGCGTTATCTCGAAGCCCTAGTGATAAATTGAACAACCTGGCCCTGATAGCCGATAAATACTGTATTACTGGGTGCCTTCGCTCCCTGCTCGGGTACCGTGAAAGTTAGTTTGATTTAACTCAATCAGAATGTGCCGTTCGTGACATGAAATGCAAACAGGCCGGATCCCGGGGGCCGGATATGCCTGTTTGCGCCAGGTTTTCACGGCAGCTAAATTCTCAAAATCCACAGCCTCAGAAGCGCGCCCAGAATATAAAGTTTTTAATAACTCTGTAAAATACGGCGAAATTTGGAAAACCGTACCAGCTGCGACACCTTCCCGAGAGCCGATACCGGTGTGATATACGGGAGAATCCAACCTACCTCGACGCGAGTCCAGGTCATAAAAATTTTGTAAGTTCAAACACGTTTTTCCTTCTCAGTATTAAAGTGAATAAATGTATATATGAAAATACATGAACCGTGGTGGTATATGGTCATCCTGGTGGAATGCATCCTGAGAATCGCAGGTCATTTACAGTCGTACTGTGGAGGGGAGCGGTTGTAGTGAAGACCCTGATGCGAGGATGGGAATAACTCCTCAAATGTCCCCTCGAATTCTTCTATTTTTGAGCAAGTTCGGCAAGGCTGACTGTTTTCCTGTGTCAACGAAGCATCATTCCCTATGTTCAAAATGATTCAAGATGAAACTCACTTGATAATGTGATTTATTTCAGCTCTCAGTACAGCATATTCGGCATGTTAAAGACTCAGCTTATCCCTGTTTACACTGGCTGCGTATCAATGCTTGTATATTTTTATTCACTGCGTCAATCTTCGCTATTACCATGTTTATCTGCTGTCTGACGAACCAACTCGGTGTGCCGCGCCTGAAACGTAGACTCGGGACCCAGTCGTTGTGTCGCTCCGGCCGCCGCACTACACTCCACAAACGACTGGGAAAGCAAGCTGCAAAATCAGCGGCTAGCGTACCGACAACAACAACGAATGTGAATGAGTTCAGCCAATCAGAAACTGCGTCTTCAACGGCCGTCGTCTGCTCGTTGCAAGATTCAA
>NMRB01000087.1:196633-228647 GCA_002633025.1 Notospermus geniculatus
CCCTTGACGACCACCGTTTGTCATCCTGCTCGCAGACAGGTCGTTCCATGGACCGCACACACCCCCACCACTGTCAATGATAAATGCGTGTAATCCAATGTTTTGTGAATAAAACATGCATTAACGTATTAGATTATTCTTCATTTTGAGATTTTCATCGATCCAAACCTCACAATGTCCCTATCTTCGTCATAAACCGCGCTTTCAGTAACGTTTGGCTGCTTCAGCCGCCACGCTCATGGGCGGCAAATGCGAGCGATAAATGCTACGGTGGTCGGCAAGGGTGGATGGAGCGATAGTAGGAGTGACAGGAAGCCTTGGTTTGGCAAGATGTAATGAAGGCGTATGACTCGTTCCAGCAAACAGATGGAAATCGACATCCCGATCTAAGGAGCAGGCCGGGTATCGCAGGCCGGAGTGGACACAATTCATATTTAATGTCCACATGGATTAATTCCGATTTTATATCCACATTAAATCAAGAATTTATGTCCACACTAAATCAACCAATCGCAGCTGAGTTTTTATTGTGGATATAAAATCGCACTTCTTATTTAATGTCCATATAAATTCGTATTTTATGTCCCCATTAAATCACGAATTAATATCCACATAAAATCGACCAATCACGGATAAGGACTTTTGGACGGATGTGAGTGTTCTCGATCGCTTCCGTCCGCAATCGTTTTGGCTTAGCCTGCTGTCTCTTAGCATTGATGAGGGCTAAAATTCAAGGTGAATCTGATTGCTGTTTTTGAACATGGATTAGAGTCCCATCTTTTGGTCCCGAAGCTGCTTCGGGCTTAGAAATTGCTTGTGAAAACTCTTTTGCATAAAGATAGAAGATTTGGGCGTCACCTACCAAACTAGAACCTGTAAAAAATCCTATATAAACCCGGAAGGTTAGTGTCTCACCACAGGCCTAATCGAGAATTGGAGATTTGGTATTGCAACTTACCTCTCAATGGCCAACGTTTCTTCCGATGTTTGATATGCTTCTGAAATAGAGAAGGTAAACTTGTGACAAAATGGAAGAAACACATGAAGCAGTCTAAAAGCAGAAATCAATGGTGATTTTATACCGATTTAAAAGGGCCCGACTGGCAACCTCCTCAAAGGCAGTTCGATACGATATACGCTCATATCATTTGGCATGAGAAGCTAACTCTGACTGATGTGTAGGTATTGCAAACACTCTGAACATCAACATTCGAACCCATATATTCGTAGGTTGTCAGTTGCTCACTGTTAGAAATTATTAATTTTACAGAAGTAATTTTGCAGTAATTTTACAGAAAGTGCCTGCAGCAGAGTCCCCAGCACTTTCTGTAAATTTACATCATTTTTTAATGGTATGATTCGTGTTTTCCTGTATTGGTTGGACTCCATTGGACATCCCATTATGATGCCTTCTGGGAGCAGTATGAAAATATAATTTGGTCAGCCTCCAGTCAAGTCTCTGTTAACATTTATTTAAGTCTGTAGTTTTACAGATCACGCTGTAAGTTTACAGATCCAGTGCTGGGGACTCTGCTTCAGATTTTCTGTAAAATCTTCTGTTATTTCTAACAGTGTAGCGCCACCTGTGATGAAGTGACTGAACTTATATGAGCGCAAGCAAAACCTGGCTATTGCATCTTTCAGAGGACACTTTTGAAACTTTTTTACAAGCCTGGTGGCGACAAGGATTCAAAAGGTGACTTTAGGGATGTCACTCAACGTTTGGTTGTGGATAATTTTACTGAATGTTGATAATAGTTTACGAAGTGGTTATTTGCACAGCTAACTGCTGTGTATGCAGTACGAATAATTTTCTTGCATGCACGTTCAGCTAATTAATATTCATGCCCACCGATAAGCATGTCTCGATGTAACCCCGTCGCAGCATTGTTTTATTCCCCGTCGCTGCCAGATGTCTCGGTAGCTCAATCGGTTAGAGCGTTCGCTTTCTACACCGCAGGTCCCCGGTTCGACTCCCGACTGGGGCGATTTTTTTTCGCCGCTTTTCCTGTCTTTTTCTTTTCCTGTCTTTTTCCTTTGGGCTTTTTGTTTAGGCCGGGTTTATTTGGCAAGCATGCTTGCCGAGCAGTTCCCTTTTTCGTCCAGTTATTTAGCAAGCACGCTTGCCATCTAATGCTGAAAAATGTCCCTATTTGGCAAGCATGTCACGCCCCCTAATGAATATTAATCAGGATATGTGCTTGCCATATTATTCAGCACGTTTGGCTATTGGGCAAGCAAATATGCCATTTGTTTGTTATATTAACCTTGGAGGAAGTTATAACCTATCCAGGTGCAAGCAAGGGCCAAGGGAGATCGGGNAGGGTCGATAAATAACCACTTTCTTCTGAAAATCGCTTGTAGGTGGCTCCTTTCCGCAAGGCCCCTTCCACTAAACGATATTTTCTGCCCTGCCAGCTGCTCTACGAGCGCTGCATAATTAATGAGCTAGACGTGCATCCAAGACAGTACGCTTATTGCATACACAGCAGGTAACTGTGCAAATAAACATTCGATGCCTTTAACGCCGTTAAAATCTTCGTTGGAGGCATAACCTGCTCCCAATCGCAACTTTTCGATGCCTTTTGGCGAGGGCTGCGCCTGCGAGTCGGAGGACGCCATCTTCATTTTCTGTTTGCATAATTAATGGGGTCTAATTAATATTCATTATTGTCTGCTTGCCATCTAAGACCAAATTTCTGTAATTCGGCAAGCATTTGCTTGCCAAATAACCACTTCCTTTTGTTTACTGAAAGTACTCGGAATCCACCGAACGGCCCAGGGAAAAAATTAGCGGACGGGACGTAGTCCTTGTTAGGCAATTTTAGTGGGCAATTTTCAGGGTGTTTGTGTCATCCAGGAAAATTAGGAAATTAGAATGAATAATCTACTTGGCAAACATGTTTGCTGCTAGAAACTCGGCCGCAGAAAAAAAAGACGTGGATGGGGGACTGCGAAACAAAGTGGTTTTCAGAAGGCCCTGGCGATGACGAGGAGCAAGATTTTATCAAGTTCGTTGCCTGCCGAGCTGTCACGCCTTTCGTCAAGCACATAAGCTTCCGCCGTCATACAGTATGACAGATTAGGTCCAGATGACCCTAATCAGGGCTAGGCCTAATTACTGCGTGGTGTGCACAATGAAAAGACCTATACGACCCTAACCCAAATTGGGGTTATGATTCGACAATAGGCTACCTGCCCTTTTGTCAAGTGTAATTACAGAGATGGTGACAAAATGTTTGAAGAGTGGTACCCTGGGCAGATTACATGTACCGGGTAGGTCAAAAACACCTCGCCATGCACGTAAGGGCACTTGCCGATTAAAAAACCCTGATCTATTGAGCTAAAAATGAACAGGTTTTTGTCTTTAAAGGAGAAATTGGATTTGGTAACCCCCCACGCGAGCAATGAAGCACCACCATGCTGTTTAGAATCACAGTTTTCTATCAAAGACAATTCCCGTCCTTATTTCTATAGCGAAAGTAGGCGGAGTCTGTTATTATACAGTAGGCGGAGTCTGCTGTGCACATAAGAAAATCCGTACGTACTGGACGCACAGCAGCTGTGCCTCCAAGCGCTATAACCTGCCTTGCATACACAGCTGCTGTGCAAATAAACCCGGCCAATAGTTTATTGATTGGTTTTGTTGATACATGTGGACAGGGGACAGGGGTGGTCTTGACAGAAAGTCTTAACAAAGTGACTCGTTGTCCCGGAGGAAATTTCATGTCTGGTTCGGCTCCAGTCCTTGCTTATCTATTTTTGGCAAAACCTAATTTGCATTATAGCGGCAGAAATTCGTCCAGTTTTCCACTTGAGCGTTTTCCGCTGAGGTGGCCGCGGAAAACGGTAGTGACTCCGTTTCCACTAGCGTTTTCCGCGGCCACGTCACCGGAAAATGCTATAGTGGATAACCGGGCGAATTTCTGCCGCTATAATGCAAATGGGTTTTGCCGAGCTTGGTTTCCACTAGAGCGAAGAGGTAAAAATGGTCTATGTTCCGCTGCGGTGCTCCCCCAGCGGGGGAAATTCGATACCGTAGCGAAAATAGCATTCGAAGCGGTTTACCGTCGGATTTTTTTATCCACTGCAGTGTATTAGATCTCTCATCAGTTCAACAAATCCGCGCGGCCACCAGAAAACAACGTGGAAACAAGTGGAAACCCCTCACGAAACATACACAAGTACGTGCCGCGGCGGATGTCCATCGCGGGAATTCGCGGCGTTTTTCTGGTAAAAGGCCCGTTTCCACAGAAGCGGTAGCGTGAGCGTTTTGACGCTTCGCCCATTGTTTGGAAGCAGAGCGGCGGAAAATAACAAAAGATTTGACGCATCACGCAGCGTGAAACGCGTCTGTGGAAACGAGGCTAAATTGCTGATGAAAATTGACGGCCGGGATTTTGCACGCCAAATTGCTAAACATGAACAAGACCAACGGAAGGATTTAAACGCATTATTCTATCAGAAAATAATGGGTTTCAAAACTTTGTCGTATGATACATCCATAAAAACAAGGATGGCAAGTCGCGGATGTGTTTTCAGCCTCAGCTCCAGCACACTTATTTAAAACAGTAACAGAAACGTCACCGAAATTCCCAGGGACGAATACTTACCTGTTTCAACGACGGCGATTGAAACCAATACAACTGCTACCAGAATCGCACAGACGAAATTCTTCATCTTTGAAGCTGAAAAACAAACATCGGTGGAGCAATCACACTACATCCTGTTCATGATGTTTTCAATGTTCGCAATCTGTGAGTGTTCCCGTGTCTGACGGAAGCTGCGACTTGATAATAGTGGAAGAAAGTCCTCACTTCAACGCTTGCAGTTTGCTGTGAACGCCACAAGTACCCTATTGTTAAACCAGCGAAATATCATCCAAATCACTGTGTGAAAACAGCACCACTCGCCGCAAAACTCGGTGGTGTCCGCTTTCTTGGAAAAAGGGCTCAAGGTCCCTTTCGACTAAAAGCCGGTGACAGATTGGCACGTACGTGACGCGTCGTGCAGGCGTTCCGCCAATCAGATTCTTTGGTAGGTGTTTCGGTCCGTATTACCGCCTCCCTGATTGGTTGAACGCTTTCCCGACGCGTTGCCGCGCCAGTCTGTCACCGCTCGATTTTGCATTTACTGTATTATTTGATTGTTGTGCCCTACAGTTTAGGCCTACGGGTCAAAAGCCGTTGGTTTTGTATTTGATTCACTAAGTTGGGCGGCTTTCCGAAAAAAAGTCGATTCGAGACCGACCTTTTTCCGCGCCCGGGCCTCACGCTCGCGAGACAAAAATCCACTCGCGCTTGTCTCTCGATTGTTGAAATGCGTTCATGGAAACTCGCACATCATAATGCATGAGACATTGAGACATCAAAATGCACAGAATTTCACGCGCTGAACGCTCCGCACCCCCGCGCATGAGAGATTTTTGCCGCTCAGCAAAGTGTCAAATTTCTTGTGTGCGGCGGGCTCAGTGGAGGGGAATGCGCCGGAATCTGTGGATCAAACTGGCTAGGTCTGCAAATTCACTAAGTTGACCCGTAAATTGTAGGGCACAACAATCAAATAATACAGTAAATGCAAAATCGAGTGAGAAAAAGGCGTAAGCAAAGAATGCAACCAGAAACTTACTTCGGTGGGAGTCCTGAATAAAATCGGCGGGAGATGTGGGTCTCTGTCAGAAGCCAAAACCGACTGCTGTTCCGCCGTCCTGGATCGTGATTATAAAAGCCAATCAAAAAGTTCTTCGCCATCTGGAAGAATCAGGAGATCGCGCGTTAAAGGTAGAATTCCCGACGTTTCATTTTATGCAATTCTTCGCTTTAAATTTAAAAAAAAAGGAATGAATGCGAAATACAAAACAGTTTTGACTCCGGTTTCATGTTTTTCGTTGCCCCTGTATTGCCAATACGACGCGTGGCAATGAGGGGAGGCACTGACCAACATGTCTCTCAGTTTTTGAGTGTCCCCCAAACAACCTGGCGGACAGGTGTGGCCGGGAGGCATTCCAAGTCTTGTACCAGCCCTGATACAGGAATCTAGTCAACGATTCTCTAAAAAAGCGTTGATTTGTGACGACAGGGTAGGCCTGAGCGTTTCCTGATTTGTTTGAGGGTACTGGCAAAAAGAGTATATATTGCCAAAAATTTATTTTTAATATTTGCAATATACCGGCGCCGTGGGCCTTGTATTGGCGTTCAGGGCTGGCTGGGTTGCTCAACCGTTTGTGCTATTTTGGCGTTATCTCTAACGTGGCGTTAACTGCATTGGGCTTCAAGATAACGCCAAAATACATGTAGCACTAATGTCACTTTAGTGACAAATTTAATGCTCTTTTGAACAACCGGGCCCTGATAGCCTTTTATTAAACGGGCTTTACTGGTGCCCATGTCCAATTTTTGTTTCATTTTCCGTTTGAGAAATGATAACACAGTCCAATTTTGGGAAATATCCCCCATTTGTGCTCACAAATTGAAGATGCAAATGTGTGGCATGGGTCGATGTTGAATGTGAGCACGTATATACCAATATAATTGCCCCCGGTAATTCTCTTTCCAACGATTGGCATCGGTACTCCATCATTGATCACTGCGCCACTAGTGGCAGCTCGAGCGTCAAGTGGCGCGGATTGACGCCGAGTCTGAGTTTTGGCGCCAGTCTGGTGCAGTAGGCTATCGACATAGTTTTCACAGGACTAGTGTCTGTACCAGGGTTTGTACGATATATGTCAGGCCTATTTTGTAGGCCTGTGTATGGCCAGGCCTATTATAGCGACAGCTAGGCCAATCCCGCCACGAGCTGCGCGGTCAATAACTTTTTTTTGGGGGGGGGAGGGAGAAATGCGGGGTCAAATGACCACGACAGTCCTCTAACCAAACAAGGCATAAGCCTATTCAACATGGTGTTTATATAGTGGAACCACGAAAAAGTAAATTAAAATAGGCCTACCCCTCATCGACTTCCATCCGGTGACGTTGTAGGACTTATTCTTTTGTAAACCTAAGTTCACGATCAGATTACTAGTAAGCCAAGGTTTTGCTACAGACGGAAACGAGTCGAGTGGTTCGGTTGTTTTTCGTCTCGTTGACCTGGTGTGTCGTATGTCAACAGTCACCGACTCGGTCCGGGAGTTCCCGGGCGTACATGTAGTGGTCGAGCGACACTTGAGGACGGGAAATCGATTCTCGACGAGAGGAAACTGGCGGAAACGAGTAGGCGTGCGCTCTCCTAGTTTGCGAGTGTAGACGAAGATCGGAAGTATCGAGATGCGGTACGGTATGTAGAGGTTTCTGACTTGGAGTGCGCACGAAACCGGAGTTGTCGCAAGACGACGTAAACAGACACCTGTCGGACACGCTGTCACTGTGGGCGACCATGCTGGGTGCGACCGTACTGCCCATGTCCTCCGACGAAGAGGAGACGACATCCGCAAGGCACAGGAAGTCCACAACGCCAACAACAGCAGTCTCAACAGCAACAGTAGGGGTGACGAGCGAGGTGATAACGAGTAAGTATACAATTAATTGATATATGTCGTCATTAATATGTGTTCATTTTCGTAATTTCACTAGCACGTCAGCGTGTCCGGACAGACATGTCGCTATGGCTGGGTGTTGGGCGAAACATACCAGGCACTTCTCCTCTCGTATCTTTTCAGTAGGCTCGGAACATTCGGATTCGGAATCGGACTCCGACACCTGTGCGATCTATCTAACGTTGGATAAAAGACGACGGGATGAGGTGGGACCGTCGTACCTCGAGGATTTATTCGTGTGGCCCGTGGTGAAGCAGGCGGACTCGTCTCTGTCAGACCTGACGCGTGTCATCCAAGATATGGAGTCTAGGAAACTCAAGGAGTACATGAAGACGACTAGTATGTTACGTGACATTATACGACGAAAACGAGACGGAGGAGCATAAGACGTGCGCTTCATTTCTGTGCGGCCACGACAGGATCCGCATGACATGACCGTGGGAGATGGCAAGTAATCAAGAGCTGCGAAGAGACGAGAGACAGAACCTTATATTCGAGACCGGTGGCGCCATCTCAACCGATATCGCTGGCCGAAGTAGGAACTAAAAGACGCACACGTACCACAGGTGTACACGTTTCACACGGTGTATATTTGAACCTCGCGTGCCGAGGTTGGTCCAGATCGAAAGATCGAAAAGATCGACCCAACGTATTTCCCTTTAGCTGTTTCACCCGCATCCGCGCCCGCCTCCTATTCCGCGCCCGCAAACGTCTCGTGGAAAAGCAGCCTTAGGTCTGTTCACACCAAAACCGTGCCGTGGGCCGCGACGGCGAAAAACGACGTGCGTTCACCGCCGGGAAAATAGTTCAATGGATTTTCAATTAAAGGGTCACACATTTACCAGATTTTATATTGCATTTTCGGTACAAAAATAACGTTGTCGTTAACGTTTACGTTTATCGTTTGATTTCTAAACCTCCCTAATAACAATAACATACAAAGCGAGACTCGATCACTTAAATGCGGTTTTATTTCACATGTTTTATCTCAGTACAAATTATTCGCTGTTGACACTTATCCCTGGCTACATTGCTTGCGTACCAATGCTGCTAAATTTGTATTGACCTGTTCAATCTTCTCCATCAAATCCCTTACAAAACGCCTCATTTCATATGTCGTCACGTAGCGCCTGAAATGATGATCGTCGTACAGTGAAATGAAACTGACAAAATGTTTTGTACTGAAAGAAACCTGATAGTGACTTAAGGTGGTTTTACAGAGTCAAGAAATTGCACCAATGAATTGCAATAGGTCTACTCCAGGGCCGACCGCGAAAAAACTCTGATAACACTAACAGAGAGGTATGCAATCCTTTTGAAAATTTCTCTGTTACGCCCTGTTGGTGCTTCGGAGGTTCGTGGCGGTCGGCCAACTATTTTACTGAAGTTTCTACAACAGTGTCGGCACCGAACGGAAACCGTTTCAGGTCAGATTGCCAATCTCTCCAATCTGATTGGAGATTTGGTAATTTGCAGCTTACCTTTCTCTGGCCAAGTTTTCTTCCGATACTGATGCTTCTGAAACAAACAAGGTGAAATTATGACGGCGTAGGCTAAACCTGAAGGTAGGGAAGTATTGGTCATTTTTATTGATGAATGCTAAAGGCAGAAGTCAATAACTTTAGTACTCGGAGGTACCGGTACTCGGAGCAGCGGCCAAATTAACCGTCTACGCACCGGGCCAGCGGCCTCTTCCACCTATCCCAAACCCACTAAAACCCCAGGGCCCGTATGCATAAAGGTGGATTAAGGGAGGTATAGCTTATTCCAGGTGTAACTTCACGGTTGTACCACCATCGGTATGCATAACAGTGGTTTAAGCAAAACTGTGGAATAACGCTATCCATGGAATAGGCGGTCGAATGCATAAAGATGGAATAGCTTATTCTGTGGTGTTAATATGCCAGATTTGCTGATGTAACTTAAACCTACAAAGGGGTATGTTTAAGGAGTAGAGTAAGGCAGAATGAAGCACTGTGCATCATCAAATTGTATTCTGTTGAAGGGCTGCTGACTTCAAATGACTGAAATAATTGCAACCATTGGCGTGGTTGTTCAAAACTACTATTAACCCTAACGTGGCGATGATTTTGGATTAGTGCTTGAAGGAGATAACGCCAAGAAGACCTAACGCCATGATAGAGATAGTGGGACTTTCGAAAAACCGAGCCCTGATAANAAAGCATCATGTTGGCAGGTTCATGTACCTCTTCACCACAAAAAAAGTTGAAGCTCGTGCCTATTACGTAAAGCCAAAATTCAGGCAGTGAGAGACATCTGGTGGCAACACAGGAAGTGTATCCCTCAGTAAGCTCATCGTTCGCAGTTAAACCTTTATGGTTGATTCCTTTATGGTTATACACAGAATTGTTAAACTTTGTTTTACGCATACCGAATTTTCTAAACCGGGGAGAGAAGAATAACAATTCTGAGAATAGGCTAAACCAGGGTATAGTTACCACCTCCTTTATGCATACGGGCCCAGAGGTTTCTTGCGCGTTCACCTATTTGTTGCCGTGTCTAATAGACCCGTGTTTGAAAAACCATCATGTTTGAAAAACCATCGTGTTTGAAAAACCCGTGTTTATTGGACCCGCCGAGTTCACCGGGGCTAATTCAGACACGTGTGTCACACGGGCTTTTAGATTAATGTGAGCGCAAAATAAGCTCAGCAATTACTAGTTATAAACCCGGCGACAGATGGCGCTGTAGGTGTGTTTCGTATTGCGCATGCGCCATAAACCAAAAACCCTGCGAAATTCGACCCGCAAGCGCGACCTCTCTCGCCGTGTTTAGTAACTAATGAAATGTACTGAAAATAGGTGTAAGCGCGTCGGGTTTTTTTCATGCCCGGGTCTCAAAAACCCGGCACCAATTTGGGAGAGGTGGAACTAGGCTAATATCACAAATTCTGTCTATTTTCTCGTACATTCATTTGATTTTATTGAACCGGGCATTCGATTTTTAGCAAGAGGCAATTCGGTTTATACATTTATTAATCAAGTAAATTGTACTCTATAATTGCCAACCGATTTATCAAGCCTATAGTTCACACTGCAGGCGCGGGGCGACGCGGCGCGATCTGAACAAAGGAGCCTTCTTACCGCATCGCGTCGCACCGCTAGTGTGAACAGCTAGGTTTAACAGTGGAAACAATCAGGCGCGAATCGCACCGCGCCTGCAGTGTGAAGCCTAGTTCACACTTCAGGCACGGTGGATGCGAAATTTTTCGCGCCTGATTGTTTCCACTGTTTTAAAAGCCAATAGCTGTTCACACTTGCGGTGCGACGCGATGCGGTAAGAAGGCTGTAATCCTTTGTTCAGATCGCGTCGCGTCGCACCGCGCCTGCAGGTGAACTGGGCTTTAACTTGGCTTTGTATACTATACTCGGCTGAGAATCGGAAACACACTGCAAAAGAATCGAACGCAAAATCGAGGGGGTTTTATTTGGATGCATTGAACCTCAGGACCAAGTATTCAAACGAGTTCATTTGGGGCTCATTTGTTCAGTATGGAAGTAACAATAACTTTACTTGCCTGTTGCCATCACCGCGATTGAAACCAATACAACTGCTACCAGTATCGCACAGAAGAATTTCTTCATCTTTACAGCTGAAAAATAAAAATCGGTGGAGCCGTCACACCACGTCCCGTTGTAACGTTTTTATGTTCCCTGTACCTGTGAGTGCTCCCGACGATCGTCTGACCGAATACTTTAGAATTTTGAAAGTGTCCTAATACTTCTGTCGCCCCACGATTGAAATCGTGGTCTTAATCGTGGAATAATAATCGTGGTGATCCTATCAGATCTTATCAGATCTTGGGGCAGTCGTGGCAGCCGTATTGATCGTAGAAAAGTTTTGAACGGTTCAAAAATTTTCTACGATCAACACGATTGCCGTCACGATTGCCCTCAAGATGTGATAAGATCTGATAGGATCACCACAATGACTCCACGATTAAGACCACGATGTCAATCGTGGGGCGATTCGTGATATGATGACATATGCAGAAGATTCAACAAGAAACTTACCTATATACGATGGGAGTCCTGAATAAAATCGGAGATGTGGGTCTGCCAGAAGCCAAATAACCGACTGCTGTCTTCAGTCCCGGATCGTGATTATAAAAGCTAATCAAAAAGTTAATCAATTCTTCGCCATCTGGAAGAATCCATCTGATTCTCACCAGTCTATCTGGCCTGACGCCCATCTAGCCTGGTTTGAAAACCATCACATTTCCCGCTTCTGAGGAGCTCAGAGCCTCAGCTCCTTCCGGATCCGCGCCTGATGATGGCACGTCTTCAAACGATGGTTTAAGTTTTTGCTGGGTTTAAACCAGAGTTGAAGCTAGCTTTAGTTGGTGCATTTCAAAAGTTCAGTTCCAAAGTTAGACTTATGCTCACCCTCCAGAATATCTCTAACCTCTGGCGTTAACTGCATTGGGCTTCGAGATAACGCCAAAATAGCACTAACGTCACGTCAGATGTAGAGACTACTCTGTGGTCTACGTTTAACGTGACGTTAGTGCTATTTTGGCGTTTGGCGTTATCTCGAAGCCCAAGTGACAAATTTAATGCTCTTTTGAACAACCGGGCCCTGATAGCCGATATTACTGTTATTACTGGGTGTCCTCGCTCCCTGCTCGGGTACCGTGATCTGTCAGCTATCATGCCCAATTTTTGTATCAATTGAATAGGACTCTAGAGCGACCACGCAGGGGACATCAGGAGGATGCATGGGGGCATTAGATTCTATCACACTACCTGAAGAAAGTTAGTTTTCAGAATGTGCCGTTCGTGACATGAAATGCAAACAGGCCGGATCCCGGGGCCGGATATGCCTGTTTGCGCCAGGTTTTCACGGCAGCTAAATTCTCAAAATACCACAGCCCAGCCTCAAGCGCGCCGCCCAGAATATAAAATTTTTAATAACTCTGTAAAATACGGAGAAATTTGGAGGGGGCCTACCCCTCATCGACTTCCATCCGGCGACGTTGTAGGACTAATTCTTTTGTAAACCTAAAGTTGACAACAGAAGGTTTTTGCCACAGAGGGAGGGTTGCGGGGCCTCGGCCTAGGCCTAAGAAGGTGTACCAGAAGAAAGAGTCCTTGGGATGTAAGTCCGGGACACATTAGTCTGCTATTGTATGGTTTTGCTGGTCATAGTCTCTAACCATCCATCTTAATCTCTCGTTGAAGAATAAAACCGGACTTAGATTCCAGGGCAGACTTTTTCCCTGTCACACCGGGGAAAGACCCGAGTTGACCGCGCCCACGAATGACGTCATCACAATGTTCCGATGCTAACCGGAGAAGCGCAGTGCTCGTTCCATGTTATATCGAGAATAGATAAAATCGCTTTGTGGGAGGAACATCTTCAGAAAACTCGTAAATTGACAGCTTTCCCGATGGACGCGGATGGGTTACCCCTTGTGGGGCCTGGTATTGATTACACTAAAGTAAGAAAACCTTACAGAAACAATGTTCATATGCCGTAGTTGCTGAAGAAATGCCACAGCCGGAAAGGAAAGGGCCTACGACTCCGANGCTCAGTCCATATTAATATAATATTACTGATGGTATGTTATGTGAGACATTTATGTGGCAGGTTTTTATGATTTGGCAGATTTTAAAACATGCTGTACATCAATGGTGTACATTCACTGTACATTGAGTGTTTGTTATTACCCTGTGAGAAAAAATGGCCGACTTTGGCAAGGTATCTATTGGTCGATTTGGACCATGCCGGGGGATGGCACACAATCATTGTGACAATGGATATCCTATTGTGTAATGCGGCTTATTCCGTCCATCGACGACCTGCTTTGGGCACTGATCGGGGACTCGAAACTTGTTTCTTATTTTGAAAATATATTTTCTCTTTCTAGGTTGGTGCAATACATCCAAAGCGAACTCTTGCATTTCTGAACCACTTCATCACTCACACAGTCCGATTTTTGAACAGATTTTCATGTGTCTGTGAAGAAAAATTGTCAACTTTAAGTCTTCGAATACAGCGACTAGAAACTACAATGAATGTTCTTGAAGCAAAGGTGGGTAGTCATGTAATAAAATGCTAAGAAATGGGCAAAATAGGCCAAAATGTCTGCCGTTTCCTTCAATACATAATTTTTTTCACGGTTTTTCCAGCTCTCATCCATTCCTGGTCTTGAAAATGTCACTGCTCCCTCTTCACTCACTGCAAGTGCTGCCCCTAGCCAACCAGCTGCCTCGAACTCATCAAGTGCTGTGCAACCTGTTGACAGTCAGCCGGCTCCTGCTGCTGCTGCTGTAGCACCAGCTGCACCTGAACCAGAACCAGTCTTACCAGAAAATACTGTGTCTCAGGACCCACGATACCAAAAATATTTTAAAATGGCCAAAATGGTAAGTTGAAATAAGATCTTTGAATGATAATTGGCAAAAAATCTCACACTCAGCAGAAAGTAAGATGCTTCATCTTCTGATGCATGTGGATCATATTGGTATTGGAGTGATCTCAAAATTGGCCGAAGGGCAGATAACTGCCAGGAGGTCCACCCTTGCTGATGCTTATTGTGATCTCAGAACACACATGCTTGTACTGGTCAGATATTCAATTTTCGCTCTTAGGACTGTATTTGATCAATTTCATAAATTTCTTCCTCCAGGGCGTGGCAGAAATAGCAGTGAAAAATAAGATGCGAATGGAAGGTGTAGACCCAGATCTATTAGAGTGAGTATCAGTGAACTTTAACAATGGTCGCAAATGGCCTGCCACCTGTAGGGCATGGCCAATACTACTTTTAGATACAAGCATGAGTTGACCCCATTTCCAGGTGCACGACAATCATATCTCTTGAATGCATCTACTTGTAGGTTCATGCGTGTAGCAAGTGTCGGTCGTTATTGGTGCTGTGACAGCTGATTTACCGAGTTATTCCAACTTCACAGACTATGAGTGTACTGTTTTGAGGGCGGGCCTAATGGTTAACATTATATGAACTTGATTAGATGTCTTAGTCTATAGCATTTGGGTCACTAGAATCTATTAGTATTTGTTGTGATTTCTAATTTGTCGTTTCTAATATTTCAGTGATCCTAACGCTCCTGCACCACCAGCAACTGCAGCAAATGATGACGATGATGAGCCTAATTTTAGCGATAGTGATAAAGATAATGACACTGATCATAGTTTTTCTGACTGATATGGGATAGTGGCAATGAGTAGAACCCAGAACTGTGATCGTTTCCTGATTTGCCAAAGTGATGACTCACATTCAGGAGACTCAAATTGACCAAGATAAAGGATAACTCATTCGATATCGATTTGTAATCCAGCAATTTTCAATGCTGTTTTGTGCTAAGACATACTTAAACTTGTATTTGGGAAACTTTCTAAGGAGTTTCCTTTTAGATTGTTGACATAAACAAACTTTTAATTTGGAAAGAAATCGACATCAAAAAATGGACATGTATTACTCCACAGGAGTTAGATAGGCCTTTTGAATGGATTTCAGCCTTGTTGCGTATTTCCTATTGATTGTTTACGAAAGAGATCACAAATACAAATGTGTATATATTATGTAATTAGGAAATTGTTATATTGTACAATAAAATCTTGTAACTAAGATTATTATGTCCTCGTTGGAAAAAGCCAGTATCTTGCTGGATGACATATTAAGACTCCTAGTAATAGAGGCCTTGCAATGACGTCATCTAGGCGGCCATGCTGAGGGGCAAGTGGGCAGAGGTGTGAGGTGACCGTGACGTGGCCTGCGTGAAATGCGCGGCGCCAGTGTTTGACGTAACGTCATTGGGACATTTCGCTGCGCCTCTGCAGTATGTGCCCCCCAGCATGGCGGCTTGTGACGTCATTTGCAAGGCCTCTATAGGGACTTTTGTCAACACTCCGTATTGTCGATCCATATCACGTATAGCATATGAGTTTAATTTTGTTTCTTTTTTTTAAATGAACAGGCAAAAAGCTTAAAGGTCTCTGAAACCTGTCACATAGGTATTCACTGGAAAGCTCTGAATGAGCACTTTCCATTAAATACCTATGTGACCGGGTTTCTGTGAGATTACAAGATTTGGTATGTTTAATGATTCCATTAAATTGCAACTGGCAGTAAAAGGGTTTTGAAGCTCGCCCCAACATTGCCCTACAAGGCAGTTGTTGCCAACGAAAGAATTTCTCCGTCCTGTGAGTTCATGAACTTATTCTTTGGACTCCTACTACAAGATACCCCACCACTGGAATGTTTTAGTCATGAAATTTCCAGGGGCCTGTTTCATATAAAGTGACTTTAAGCTAATGGTACCATTTACGCAATGCATTTTCCATTTGGTTAAAGGTACCATTAGCTTAAAGTCACTTCATGAAACAGGCTCCAGGACTCTTGCCGCATAACATGGCCATGCATACCCCAGTCAGCTGGTGTCTTGCATACAAGAGGGAATACATAATATTTATGTATATCGTATGAAAAGTAGTATTTATTGACAAACTTTGTACAAAAACGATACAGGCCATTTCAACAAAATTGCTGGTTACGTTTAATTATACCAAGTAGCAGTTATCACAGAAGAATAATACACATACACAAATAAACATACTTTTAACATGGACGAATGCTGTGACTCAAAATAGAAATCAGGCTCAACAAAAACAACTTCTGAAATCAGTATAATATAGACGTTTTGAAAAGTCGTCGGACGGATTTGATATTTTGGAAAAAATATATTATTGCTATCGAAGTGGATTTGGAATTAACCAAACTATGGAACGTTCACAGATGTCTGCAGATTTCCATGCACTAAATCTGCGAATCAAATCAAAGGCAGCAAAAATATATCACTGGTAGGATAGGCCTATTAGTTCATGAGAAAGACCTCCATTCATTTCAAAGATCAGTATGCAGCCCATGTACATGTACATGTACCGGTATGTAAGGCACAGCAAACATAGTTTTCTCTCAGAATCGGAAGATGGACAAGCCAAGGATACGGAAAAGAAATGCGTGCAATGAAATTCTCTCAAAATCTGCTGAAAATACCACGAGTTTCTTATCCCGAAGAGCAACAAGGACATCATGTTGCATCCATGTTAGCAGGACCTCCTTCAACTTGTTTCAGCAATTCATTGCATTTCTAGACAGCACTCGCCTCATCACTTACGGAAAGCTCAGGGTATTGAAGTGAACCAATGAGGCAAGTCTTGGCAAGACGATAAATTCAAATCATTAGCATACATGTTCAAGTTCAAAAAGAGGCTGCCTGAGGAAAGCTGTTGGCATGAAAACCCTACAAACACAGGACAGATTTCTTTTTCTGACAATAGAGATGAATAAGTTGCCCCTTTCCAATTCTCACTTCACGTTGTTACAAAATCTAGTTTGAAAATTGGTGCCTCAAAGCTTGAACTAGACTGGTTCCCTGTTCTCGAGGACCGGGGACCAGTGTAAGCTTGAACAAGACATACACTACGGGAATGGTTTCATAGCTTATTCTTATGCTAATCTATAAATTACAAATTTTATTCATTTCCTAATCAAACTTTCAGGCACTTCTGAATTATACGATACTTTTCCTCCATTACAAGTTCTATTGGTTTCATTTCATACACACTCAGTGGGACGGATTATATTTGTAGGTCGCAACCACAGCTCTCAGTGGGATTGAATGAAAAATTCTTGCAACAAGTACATGATTTATGAAGAGTGTACATGTATCTTCAAAACACTGACATGAGTTGATTCTATGCAATCCAGGTAGTTGTTGGGGTCACGTCTTTGAGGGCTAAAAATTCTTCTAATTTCATATCAAATCCCATTGGTCGACTCCCCGGGTCTGTATACTTGACTGTCATCTTGTCGCCGAGATAATTGATCAGTTTACACGTCTCCTCAAATTTCTGAAGTTTCTGCTTGTATTTCTTGCGAACGTAATCGGAACTTTTTGGATTGTATGCTGAGAAGAAAGAAAAGAAACTGAAGCAAAAATGTTAAAATCAAAAAGCACAGTGGACCTCTCTTTAAAGGACACCCTGTTGTCCTTGAGTAAGAGACATTAAGAGGCGAATAGAAACGAATAGAAATGGTCGATTTTGGACTGAACTTTGGTGTCCTTAATAGAGAGGTGTCCTCCTGGCAGAGGTGTTTGCTGAGGGAGGTTCCACTGTACATGAATACCTGGCATATACTGGCAGTTTTAAAGAAATCTAAGCAGTTAATGATTTTGACAGATAACAAAAATTTTATGCAACGTAAAAAGTACCGGTAGGCCTGGTACCGATATGGACCTGGTAATGCTCATGGTTTATTACACAGATTGCATTGTGGTGAAAACTACTGTGTGAAAATAAAGAGATTAATGAAATGTACAGACCTTTTAGGTGATAAGCAACGTATAACTGAGCAGAACGAGATGCTGAGATGAAGGGATACTTTGGCTTGAAGCATCCGACAGAGCAGTGAGGGCTTTGGTCAATGCAGTGGCAACGGTCTGTTCCATGTAACCCAGCATTGGAAGGCTCACAATTGGCAATGGTGACTTCTTGGGAGGCAATTTGTGTGGGAGCTTCAGGTTTGAATACTTGTCTGGACGCCTGGAAGAGCAGAGAAATATAAACCATAGCTAGTTTCTCTGGTCAACTCTACGATATGACATGGAGAACAAGACTAAAAACAGGTAATAGTCATTTTATGGGCAGAGCCTGAGGTGAGGAAGTGTCGGTAGGCCTAGACCAAAAATCCCAGTGAAACCTTAAGTGCAAATCCCGGTGGGATCTGGGGTATGAATGATATTCCATGGGAGTCTGTTGTCCCAAATGGCTGCCACCGGGATCCCAGTAGAAAAGTGGGATTACGCTGGGATTTGTCCATCCCAATGGGACACCAAACTCATATTTTATGGGGTAGGTAACATGGCATTGGAAGGTGATGTATAAACTCTACTCAGAGGCTGTTGATTTCAAGGCTTTTATTTTAGGAAAAGCACAAACCAAAGCTAAATTATCAATATATCGTGGGAATGCACAACATCCCTGTGTTTTGACTGGAAAGGTGGTGTAGCCCAAACAGCCTTTTATGCAGTACACAAAACTGATCTGCCCACTACAACATATACGTGACGTGATGCATGCTCACATTGAAAATCCCTGAAGTTGCTCAGATTGTGAGGTGATATGTCACAGTGGGTTTAACTTACTCTCCACAATATGAACTGCCATAAGAAATAAAGTGAAAACAGACACTTATAGATTGAACAGCCCAACTCTATGATTGAAATCCTGAAAATTCTTGAAGGTTATCTGCCGTAGGTATCAAAACACTGCACGACACAGAATGCTAAATTCCCAACAAGAACAGCTAGTAGACGTTGCAAGAGTAAACATGTAAGTAGGCCTACTACAACTGCAGTCCAAACATTGTTGATGATTTAAATTATAACTCACCTCAGGAACTTCTGTAGCTTCTCCTCAGTCTCCATACTATAGAACTTATTGCAGTACTCGGCAACAAATTCTGGACTACCAGGGACGATAGCCTCATATCTCAGCTTCCCATCCAGGTATGTAACGGGACAGTAGCCGAGGATCTCCATCTTGTCCGGGTAGGAATTCCGCATCTCCTCCGGAGGAACTCGCCGAGGTAGGAGTTCTGGAGATGGGAGCTCTCGTGGAGCGAGTGGAGGCACATATTTGTCAGGTTCAGCCAGGAATAACTTGAGTTCTTCAGGACCAGCCATTTTGTAATAATAACCTAAAGAAAAGAAAATCCATCCACTTTGACTTCGATTTACATGTAGTTGCTGCAGTATCAGATATTGTCGACTGGAACAACTGTTGGCCCTTTCAATTTCAATATTGCAGCATTTTGAGAGAAAACAGTCAGTTCACAAAAATCTCACAGACCAATTTCTCAAAGAAAATATCGATTCAAGGTTTATCATGCGATAAGCAACTGAAAAGAGAATCATACTCACCTCTGAACTCAGCAGCATATTCCAGTGAATCCGTCACAGAGCAATCCACCAGTTCGCCTCTGAGAGCAATGCTAACAGGACAGTATTCACCAAAAGATCCGAGACGAATCTTGCATTCACCCGGAGTGATACACAGTCCAAAGATACTTGCAGCTTTACCTGAAATCACAAGAATAATGGCCCGTTATGAATTTTGGCCCTGAGTGCTTACATCTAGGCCTACCACTCTTCGCTACAAATGTACAAAAACATGCTCTGCCTTTCTTTGAAAAACACTGAAAACTGTTCCACTTACCGTCTGATATTCGCTGCAAATACGTCTGAATCTTTTGAATGCTGTCCTTAGCTTCATCAAGTGCTGAATTCCAGACATGCCATTTGGACCTCTCGCCATCAACCAGCTTGTAATTTTTATGCTCCTTTTGGTACCATTCTCGCACTTCACTGACCTCCTTTTGCCAACATGCCAGACGAATGGCCAATATTTTAGCACTGTCATGGTACGGAAGTGCCCTGGATTCAGATAGACGATCCTTCGTACCACGGACCATTAATTCCTTGCTGTCAACTTTGAGTTCAATGACTTTGGTTGCGATTATACCCCTCTCTTCCATCAAATCGACCTGTTTCTTTGTGATGGGATATCCATCGAGAATATACCTGAAAATAAATAATAAGATTGTATAATCCATTTCAATTCATACTGTAGCTCATAACTGCAGGTGAAAGTTTAATATGGCAGAGTTCATAGGAAGAACCGGTTATTTTGTGATTTGAGATAACTGGTTCTTTCTATCAGCTCTACCAGCTATTTCGATGAATTGTAACTGAATCAACAATGAGCATTTTGGATGTCACTGCAGATCATGAAATGGATCCCCCCCAACCAAGACGGCTAGGGACATCACCATCACAACTTACCCTCTGGTCTGGCACTTCATATCAAGCAGGGCTACTTCAAGGGCTTGGATTGCTAGTTCGTCAGGCACTGGCAAACCACGGTGGAGGTGTGAGTTGATAAGAGTAGCCAATTCCGTCTTTGGTTGGAACGTCAGAATATTTCGAATCGCTTCACCTATGGACATTCTTGAACAGCCATACTGCTCTGCAAATCTGTTAGCCACTGTAAAAAGACAGACATTGGCAATTTATGCACAAAGAATGTACACATGTTGCATGCATGAATGTAGAGAGCATCTCTATAGCAAACAGGCTAACTTGTCTGAAGAAGTCTTCATGTTAAGCCTCAAAACTGCAATGCACATGATAGGAATTGTACTACCTGCTACTCTTTCCTCCTATGTGTCTATAAGTCTGTTTTAATTTGGCTTTATTTATATCACTTGAAAATGCATAAGGACTGTAAATTTGGCAACCTCATATTTGGTATAACTCAAATGTCAACTGGCTAATGATCTGGCTAAAACTTGAGAGAATTGCTCGCCAATCCCTGGACTACAAGGGCCCAAGTATAGACAAAATACCGGTAACCACTTTCTTAACACTGGTCTTGCGAGATCAACAAGGGCTTCACAACGGCCACTTACAGGTAGTTTTGCCTGACTTAGGGGGCCCGATAATCGACATCTTGATCGGTACCACTGGCTTGGGTGTCGGCTGCTTGAGATAAGTGAGGGGATCCTGACAGAACATTTCCCTGTTTTGCGACGTCGACAAGAAGTAGATGTGTTGCCGGTAAATGGCTGGGAAGCTGTTATAGCCTGGACCGTGCATGGGTTGGATGCAGTCACCGTCATCGAGCTGAAATATGAGAGAAAGACAATTCTGCTGAAGACTGTACTCCAGAAATAACATAACGTCTGCATCTATTGCCATTGGTGTGAATTCTTATCTAACAATATCACCCTGCACTTTCAACACATTCTGCATACCTGCTCCATAAAACAATTCNNNNCCCCCCCCCCCCCCATGTCAGAAAGTCTGGCTCAGTGGACAGCTTCAAGGTGGCTCACGAACCTCATCTTTTTACAAACTTATCATTTCTACTGTTTTTTCCATACTTTACTTCATATGGAAAGTTTGATACAGGCCTACATATATACAAACTTTACTTACCAAAACAGGATCCCATCTTCCAAATCGACTTGGCTGTTTGTAACCCATCTGTAGCATTTTCTTTGCAAGTTTTTCACTGACAGGGTAGACCCTCTCAAACAGGCTATGACGGTAATGAATGTATGGTTTGAGTTTCTTGGTCAGAGCATAACGAACGATGTGAGGCTTTCGACCACCTTCTAGTTCTATTCTTGGAATCATCAGCTCTTCTAAGGTGTCCTGGAAAGGAAACACTTTTCTTGATTAGAACACAAACAGATTTGTATATGATAAGCAAGTAGGGTCCACATGCTACTGAATTTTGTCTGATAATCTCGCCAGCCACTCCACAGAAGAATGGAGAACTGGGACAGAATTTTTTTGTCAACAATATAAGGGACTGGAATACAATGTTTTGTCAACAACCAAAAGCAGATGATATCCTCTCCCATCTTCAGTACCCTCCTTCTGTATCGTCATCTTGCCGAGCGGGAGAGTATCACCTTCTTGAGGGTACGAAACCCTATCCTCAACTCCCGAGGTGCAGACTCCATACCCAACAAATCCTCTGGCAGAGAGACCCCACACCTACCTGACAAGCAGCCAGCCTGTTGGTGTCATTATCATACACCTCCTCCATATCATTTTTGATTCGATCATGAGCATCTTCTTCGAGTTCTTCTTCCTCTTCCTCCTCTTCTTCTTCCTCTTCAAATTCCTCGGCCAAGATTCCCTCAATATCCATCTCCTCTTCTTCTTCCTCTTCCTCTACTTCTTCCTCTGATCCTGACTCATCGCTGCCGCGCTCTTCAGCTCTCTGTGCCTGTATTGGAAAACGCCAAATATGTCTGCATTCACTTCAGTTCTGTTTATTATGATTTTAAACTTGGTCCATCATCACAGAAAATATGAGCAGAAGTTGATTATCACGGCCAAGGGCCAATCTCCAACTCATCTCATCTCATTTCTGCTCAATCCATGGGATTATCCAATGAGGAGTTTAAGTTCAAACACTGATCATTCTTAAAAACTTAAAATCACTTCACTACAGAAATTTCATCATTATGACCTCATGTAGTGTATTTAAGTACCGGTACATGATGCCAGCGCTTTTAAATATAGAATGCCATGGACCACAGTTGCATCAAACTAACTGCCGCTAGGTTTCTGTGCGGTCGGCCCTGGTCTATTGTAGATAAGTGGTCAGAGTATTTATTTCTGACTTACCGCTTTCTCGGCTTTCTTCTCAGCCATCTCCTTCAGAAGCTCATCTCGTCTCTTGGCAATCAAAGCATCCTGGATAAAAGCAGACGACACAGTATAAGACAGTGCAAGTTCATGATAGCCTACTTTGAGAATATGTCAGAGAAAGTCAAAGAACTTGTGAATGGAGCTCGACATGTAGTCAGAAATTGTACCCACCCTCTTCTTCTTTGCCTTATCCTTAGCTCGTTGTTTCTTGGCCAGACGTTTATCTCTCTTTGCTCTCCACTTGTCCATCTTCGGTGGGAGCAGACGCGCGATGACGTCTGTGTCCTCAACTGAGAGAATCAGTGCGGCATCTGGGAAGAGACCGGTTTCTGCGAGATAGCGAGCCTCGTCTGGCGTACGGGGAAATCCCTCTATGATGAAACCAGTTGACCTGCAACCCATTGAAATAGTTAACACACAGTAAAGACATACTACAGATTCTGATATCTTCAGTGAAGGATGCTCCCATTTTGAAAAGCCTATGACCACATTTTATACCTCTAAAGCCAAAATTACAGATGTTCATAAAGATTTGCACAGAAAATTGCTGACTTACTTAAACGGTTCAGTATTCCACCACATCGGTACGATGTTGTCCAGCGTTTCATTAGGCAGAGCCTCATCTGATTCTAAGTTGGCTTTGATGTTTTCCTCATCTTCAGTCAACTCTGGCTCAGCCTCCTCTTCCTCCTGAGCCTCCTCGGCCTCCTTACTTTCCTCCGCCTCTGCTGGTTTCTCCTCCTCCGGTTTGAACTCAGTACCATCGGGTGCTGTGATGGCTATCTCAATATCTTCATCCCTGATGAAGAGGAACATAGAACCATGAAAACATCATCTAAACGATGCTTATGTTGTGATGTCAAAGATAAAATCTCCGAGAAAATTTTACAAATCACCAACGTTTACAGGTAGGAATTCCCGCATAACTGGAATTGAACTGTCTTTCAAGTCTTTTCCAGAATGTCCAGGCATGTTCATACACTCATACAGTCTCCCATTGCACAACTGACTCCCTTTGACTGCAACCCATGCCAAACTACTCAGCTAGTACTCCGGCAGGTGAGTCAATTGACTGCGTTTCTGGTACTCATCTGCAGTGTTCTCCAACTCCTATACCACGGGTACACACCGCCACACCAAATTTCTTTGCCACCAACCTAAACCTGGAACAGACCTTCCCTACCACACCAAAAAAATCTGCCGCCACACCAAAAATCTCCCTCCACAGCTGACAAAAGTAAACTTAACTCCCCAGTTACGCTCTGTCTGAAAGCAACCATACAGCAGGAACTGCATGCATACGACATTCTCGAAGATTGGCATGATGCTGCCACTGAGATCGTCGGGATTTGGCGGTTTTCTGGCAGTATGAAAATGATATTTCTCGCAAAATTGGACTGTGTTTTTCGTTCGCCAGAACGCAGGAGATCGCATCTTAGCCCAACTTACACCAAATTTTTCTGGGGGGCTGCTGGAGCCCGGATACCGCCACACCAAATGTCAGAGAAGTTGGAGAACACTGCATCTGGTTCCTCAACTTACTCATCTGGTTCCTCTGGCTCATCGGGCTCCTCCTGATCCTCCTCATATTCAGGTCCTAACTTCTTCCCCTTCGTTTTCAACATAATCAGCTCCTGTAGGCGCTCTTTGAAAGATATGTGGAAGATACCGAGTTTCTTTGCCAGGTGGCGGCCATGTAGACTCTTGCCGGATCCTCTGGCACCAAGGATTAGGAGTCGTAGTGGTGGAGCCTGAATACAAACCATAATATGATAATGAAATCTTGAAACTGATAACACATGAAGTGCCAGAGTGGTTGCATCATGACGTCATGGACCAGATTTTGGGTCTATCACAGTAAAATTGTTACCCGGTAAACATCCTTACCGTGGGTGGCCTTCCCTGTGGCATGAACTCAGCCGGATTAGCAAGGAATTTATCTCTTGCTTCATTTGACGAAAAGTAGTAGGATTTCTCGCGGAATCTGGCAGCAACTTCTGGGTTACCAGGGAAGAGCACACCGTTCTCTTTCAAGGTGACTGGACAGAAGTGATTGTAATCTCCCAACGGTTTTTTCTTGTTGCGGTTAGGATCCTCTTCCTGTGGGTGATATGAAATCTCATAAGAAACAAAATTCACCTGTAAAGTTTCATAATTCATACTCAGAATTGTAAACTGCTGCAATAGTCAACATCACCAGTAAATCCTGTGGATATGGGCTTATCTACTAGACACATTGAGACATTCTGAAAGATATCCCGTTTGACATGTAGATGATGATGAGTGGTCACAAAAAGTGAGTGAATTTCAGGACCGGTAGATCAACATATATTATCTTTCAATTTAATGCATATGAAATTCAACTGTGACAAAACCAGACACAGGTTGTAATGCCAAGTGAATAGAAAAGAGCATTCGCTTCCAAATTTCAGGTGAAACTGCCTGCACACATGTGAAGTGTCATCAAATGGACCCATTCAGAAGAAGACGTGAAAAACACAAGAATTGATGAAACAAGTTCAAACAAAAATGTGACTGTTCCTTGATGCATAAAAAGTCAAAGAAATAAGAAGATATTTGAATACACAGCACTTTTGGTGATGGGCAATCTGTGACAACATACTTCCAGTAACCTTGCACGAAGTGACCTCTTTTGAAATTTGTGGAGCTGGAAAGCTGCAAGCGACTCCCACTACGGGAGAAAGACAATAACACTTTCATATGAAATAGTCAGACATCGTTCAAGTCATTTGGAACGGAGTGTAATACATGTAACTGAGTCAGTATTGAAATGGGGCATGAAATTCACACTATTTCAAGGTAATTGGGCTGGCTGAAATTTAACCACAAATCAAAGAATTCCCGCTAACAACTGCTTTTTGTTGCCAGTGTCTGTCGATTGAAAAAAAACAGAAAAATAAAAACAGAATTGGAGATGGTAATATCCAGCAGATGCTCAAATAATTTTTACCTCTTCTCCGTCAGCCTCTTCTTCTTCTTCATTATCAGCATCAGCATCCTCTTCTTCTTCATCGATATCGATGCCGGAAAGTTCCCAGCCCTGGTATGCATATGGACCTAAAAATGAATGCATTAAATGCATCAGAGGATTATCTGGTTGGAGTTTCTGTGGAGGTCACTCTACCTGCATCTTTCCTTCGCCTTCTTTTACCTTCTAAGATGATTCCACAAGGCACAAGCACCAAACACCAAAGTCCAACCCCTTAGAATTCAAATCATATGGTTTGCTATTCCTGTTTGTGACTTTGACATCAGCAAACTAGCCACAGGAATCACTGACTTCTTGCCAGAAAAATCATTCTAACTGTGGTAGCGAACGTTTTGAATTTGAATTACAACATACGTTCAATCTGCTGGGCAGCTTCCTTGATGACATCATCCTGTGTCTTGCCCTCAATCTCAATCTGCAGTGGCTCCACACCGGTACTACCCGTGATGATAGCTTGGATGCTGGGCCACTCATTTTCCCAGTCTTTCCTCTTTTGTTTCTGGGCATCAACTTCAGGGCAGTCAGGAAGAACTAGCTCCTGGGAGGAGAAAGGGTGGAAGGAAATTTAGTAATGTGGAAAAGACAACCAGTCAACTGTTTTTTTCACGTGTTGCCTCCATTAAAAAGCATGGAGGCTTACATACACCTGTCTAAACCTCAGACAGGGGATCACAGTGGTGCGTTGGGCTCTTGTCCCAGAGCACGAGGGTTCGGTCCTCGGTCAATTGCCACTCTACACACCCTATTGGTCTGAGCTGACCCCACAGAAAGTAAGTCCAATAGTGCTGTCGGTGCCTATCAGCAGTTTAGTTAATGGGAAAATGCATTATAACCAACTGCCGATTGGCACCAGTTGCACTATCGGACTTTCTGTGTGGTCGGCCCTGATCTGAGAGGATCAAGTGATGCGCTCAATGAGCTACTCCTTATCAAATTCTCTTCACAAATTCGACCCTGGATGTTTGTTGTGAAACTGGCAATAATCAGAGCTACCTACCTCTTCGGGTGTAGGTGGACGTTGCTCCTCTTCAACTTCAGCCGGTGGCTCTGCTGCCTCAGCTGTAATGAGAGAAATGAACATATAGAAATTAGTAGCAGTTTTTTAATTTTTTTTATTAGACAAGAGTGTTTCATTTAATCCTAATCTCAGGTGCATGATTTTCATCAGTTTGAAACCTCTGTCATGACTGTACACATACATGACGTCATCAGAGTCAAAATATGGAAGACTTAATTTGGGACATGAGATCTTCAAGTCCTTGAAGGTTCATGTTCTTATTGCTGACTGATAAACTTTCAACGCAAAATTTGATTCACAATTCAACGACATACATTGTATATGACAACAACTATGAGGATAAACAGGCAATGAATAATACAATGGATATTTTGGATTTCTCATGTATGTTTGATAATTAGGAATGGATGAAAAGTGAAGGAATCCTAAAAAGTGATTTTTTGTCAGCAAATTCCTGTGGAATTCAAATTTAACTGAAGAGGTTCAGGAAAGTGTTTAATCCTGGAATTAATCAGCTTCTTATTTCTTTTATTAAAGCAGATCCAGTGGTAAAAAAATGCTATTACTGATAATAAATGCAGTGAAAGTCAGATTTCAATTTTTTTGGCAAAAACAAAATGGTGATATTACATGTATGATATTACTTTATGTGAATATTCCAACTGAACAATGTTTTTATATCATGCAGGAAATCACAACAGCCAGCATTGCAAATGCATAATCATAGCCAAAACTATACCAGCTTTCACCAGATCTCAGGAGTCAATCAGAATCCTGATGACATCCAAACAGCACCTGGAACCTGGAATAAACATCAACAGAGCGTAAAGAAATAAAACCGGACAAACATCGACAGCATTTTGTGCATACCTTCCTCGGTTGATGGCACTGGAGTAGGGGCCTTTGGCTCCCCTGCGGGTTCCTCAGTCTCCCCTTCAGATTTTCCCCCTTCCTCTCCCTCCTCTGTGAGTGAAGAAAGACAGATGTGACATCATGCACAACATGCAGTGATAACAACAACATCATGCAAGGCAGGTGATCAGACGAGTCATTTCGCTTACGGTAAATAAAAGTGAGGTATTTTGTTCATAGAGACCTCAAGTGAGTCACATTAAGTTGATATAGTGAGTCATTCAATACAGAGAGAAAGTAATAGAGTCATATAAATGAGTAATTTTAATGAGATAAGGTAACAGAGTATGCCATATAAAGAGTCATTCCACTGAGAGAAAGCAATGGATTGAGTCGTATAATGACTCATTCTCATGGGAGAAAGTAATGGAATGAGTCACAGAATGAGTCATTCCAGTGGCAGGATGTAATGGAGTGAGTCATACAATGAGTCATTATAATGGGAAAATAATGGAGTGAGTCATGTAATGAATTGTTCTATCTCTAGGATAACAAGAAGGTAATGGAGCAAGTCGTTTTGCTGAAGTCATACATGTTCAAAAAATTATTTTGAAGGTGACATGCATTCATGTATGTAGTTTTACTGCTTGTTTTCATGAGTTAGAAATACGCAAACACGAGAGAATGTTGCATTATTTTATGGACTCTCCATCACAGAGCTTGTGCACTCAAAAATCAAATTCTCTTTCAAAGTGATGTCAGAAAAATAGAACAAACAGCATCAAGAGTAAGATTGTCTTACATATATACATAGACACTTGAACATACATTTTATCACAGAAAGATTAGTGAAGAAGTTATACATGAAGTTACACTTGTAAAAAAAGAAGAGCAATGACAAGCAAAGCATTGGTGATGGGTTTACAGGAAGTCAGAGGGGTAAATGGTAGTTTCTATCATCTAGAGTAAGTGGAAACAAAGGAAGTGGAAAGACAGTAGATGCTTCATAGACCATTCCATTTCCAGTTTATTAGTATCTGCTTCACAAATTTTTGTTTTGGTGGAGAAACATGGCTACAGATATGACAACTTCTTCAGAAGATCCAAAATAACCGAGTATATGTTGTTGTCCGGCAGGCAACCATACTGCATAGTTTTGATTGACAGACCATGATTCAAATATCCATTGCCGGTACAATCTGGAGTACCATACAGTACCGGTATTTGTGATTGACTGATCACTATGAAATTAGTCATGGCTATCAGGGCATCTTGAAGTTTTTTTACTGACTGATCACGTGATAAGCCATTGATATCTGAAGGTCCATGCAGCAGTTTTGATAAATTGATCATTCTAAAGATAGTCATGAGAATCTACAGTAGCATACAACAGTTTTGACTGTGCACCATGAAAAATGTCATATCTGTAGACATGTCAATGAGCAGAAAGCGAGAGAGTATGTTCCCTTTAACAATCACCTTTAATATCATCAACCTGTAAGTCCTGTTTGAGATCAGGACTATCAACAGGAGACTGTTCTTGCTCATCAGCTTGTTCAAGTTGTTCTGTTCCAGGGTAAAAAGGAAAATTAGGATGACGAAAGAAGGCTGGAGATGTTCCCAAAAGGTCATAAATGAATCTATTATTACCCACTTCAGTACCGAACATTTTGTCATTATTAGTTCACAAAACAATCGTTTATGTGGTTTGCAAAATTTTAAGAGGGGGAAACATTTGTTTCACACACAGTCACAGGTAAAAGGTATTTCAAGACAACACAAGACTCAAGTCAAATTCAATACAACAAGATTAGAGTGTGGATATGCATACAATGGGTAAGCGGGTAAAACATCCAAGAAAGAGTGCTGTACAGAGAGCAAGCTACCTTTCTGTTCAAGAGATGATGTGACAGGGCCAGGGGCTGCAGTGATGGAGAATAAGTGTGAAAAGAATGTATTCACATCTCATGCAGATAACATAATATATTGTGTCGGATGTGAGGATGGCAGAAATATTGTGCAAGATTCTAAATTTGTGGGAGAAACTGAATTTGAAAGGGTCAGAAAAGTGCTGAATATTTCAAAAACGGCCATTTGAGGAAGAGGAATAATTATTGAACTGGAAACTGCAATAAAGGTTTCATTAATGGGAGTGCCAAACAGTCAGAGACAAATCCTCAATTGGTAATTTCATGCAGTTCAGGGCCCATATTCATAAAACCTCACTAGCTTAGTTGGTTGCTAGTTGTGTACACTGGCCTGTACAAACTGGGCACTTTAGTAAGTAACTAAGCTTAGCAGGGTTTTATGAATATGGGCCCTGTACTTCAAGTACAAGTCTAAATCATCAAACATCTCTTTAAGTCATCAGGATACCTTACCTTCACTCAGTTCTTCACCAGCTTCAATCCTTCGTCTCCTCTCCTCCTCCTCTGCCACTTTCTTTGCCTCTTCCTCAGCCCTCCTCTCTTCCTCTTCATGTAATCTAAGATACAAAAACATGGACTTAGATACCCTCTCTTGATAAATCAAGCCAGAGCAAAGTCATTTTCAAAACTATGGCTGACCTTTAAACCCATAAAGCACCACAGGTGACAATCTTCAACTGTAAAAGCTTACAACATGGTGAGCGATTGCAGTACTATCTTAGGAAAATAGGCCAAACTAGTTTGATGGAAAACATCCGTCAGCAATTGGGCAAACTCAGCTTTGGCTTAGATTTGTCCCAGTGTTTTTTTGCAGCAAAATTCTTGAAAACTTCTCAAACAAAGAGTTTCACACTGGAAGGTGTAAATTTGATTTGTGAGCCGATTTTTCCCATCAATTTATACACACCTTTGTTCCTCCTCTTTCCTTGCCTTTTCTGCAGCAGCAGCATCAGCCCTCCCCTTTACAACTCCATCAATCTCCTCACGATTAACACGGTACCATCTCTTCATCAGGAAAGTGCTGTTTTCGGTGGGATCTTTGAGGCAAATAACCTCATCAATTATGATACCCTTCTCAATTAGCGTCGCCCATTGTTCTCTGGTGCGAGGGAAGTTGTCAAGGACCCAGCCGCCATTCCTAAAAAAAGATATACATGAATTTCTTGATAAAATCTAAAGGCAAAAGGGACTTTACATTTCTGGCAGTGACACAACAAAACGGTTCAGCTTGTAGAAGTTAAAGTTAAATTTTAGGTTTATCGTCTGATGTCAACAACAGTATGAGTAGAGGTGTTATCCAACTTGACACTTTATATGTCGTCAATGACTGAATCAACCAAGCCAGGACCATTTTAGTCTCACCAACCCTCCCAAAACTCACAACCCACCCCATCCCAAACTCACAATGGGCCATCTGGATTAGCCAGCCTCATCTCCTTCTCCACCTCCTTCATTGCCTCCTCCATCACTTCGATGTACATCTCGACGGAAAGAGTCACCTCTTGTTTCTCAGCCTCGGCGACAGCAACATCCACAATGGCCGCAACCTCGGGATGCGTCTCGTCCACCTCGATCGGCGGTGGCTCTGCCTTCTCCTCCTCTTGTGGCGTCTGCTCAGTAACTTCTGGCTCATCTAAAAATTTATAATAAGAGGAATGAGTGAATGATTTGAAACAGTTCAAATGTAGGCCTCACAAAAAGAAAGTATTGACATAGTCCAGAGTTTCTGATGGAAGCCAGGGCATATATCACTGTGCCAGAAATATGCTATCCAAGAAACTCTTCCTGAAAAATGTCAAAGGTTTTCCCAATCAAATTCCGTTGGGAAAATTATCACCTTTTTTGTCGTCTGATTCGACAGCTGACCCAGCATCCTCTGCCGTTTGTTCCGTCTGCTCATCAGATCCTTTTTCATCTTCTGTCTCAGTTTTTTCCTCAGATGTTTCTGTCTCATCTTTATTTATACAAATGTGCACAGCAGATTGGAGTGGTGACGTAAGCAGGGGAGGATCACATGCAACAAAAGGACATTAGAGGACATTTAGATGCTACCTACAGGCAGACATGTACTACCACAAAAGCCAAGTTTGCGCCATTTTATGATAAGCACTCAGGCAGAATAAGAACAGAGCGAAAAAGAACAGACTGGGCCTTAGAATGAACTACAGCTACAAAGCCCCTTGATTAACCATATCTGTCCATTTTCTTATTTCATTAATCGCGTTGTAAAAGGCTGCAACGTTTTGTCCAAAGGGTCAGTCAAAGATCAGTCCAAAGGAAGTTGGGAGAAATTGTGTTCCAAAAACAGGGAGTAGCAGTGCAGATGGCGGCAGAGAGAGAATATGTGTAATCATGCAATTGGGTGGGGTGGGGGTATTCATAGTAAAAAGCTTTACTACA
>NMRB01000087.1:239575-281783 GCA_002633025.1 Notospermus geniculatus
TAATGATTGGACCTAGATCTACACAAGAAGAAAGAAAATCAAGCATGTTTTCTATAAATTCTTTATTAATTTTCCAATCACAATCTTACACCCGATCGATAGTTCATTCCTTTCTTGAGCACTTCAAGTGCCATAAATGGGTCAGGCTCTTTCATTTCATGTTGTCACAAAGTAAACATATACATGTACTGGGTGTTAGTACTTGAATGATATTGGACGATTTTCATTCCACTGATCACTAAAGGCTTGACAATGCCAGATTTGTTGGACGTAATGTCAGACTGATTCCTTCGTAGAAGTTGCAGATAACTGCACAACTACATGTAGTAGAACCACTACAAGAACAGAGGACGGAATTCTAAATGTGGCATCAGAAAATCTCAGGGGTTTCAAAATGTTCAGCAGTATCAGAAAAGCTGACATATGATATGAATTCTGACCATGGCTTTAAAACGACATCAACATATTAGTGTACATGTACTTGTATCTTAATAATCCTATTCATCTGCAAAATTGCCCCAAAAATGAATCAAGATGCAGATTGAAAAAATACTGCATCAGAAAAGGACTCAATATCAAGACAAATCTCAGTTTTTGAGATGTTGCAATAAGTCTGTACAAAGGTGTGTAAAATGTGAATAAATAATCATTAACAAATAAAATGGACAGCAAAATATGCTTTGCCACAGTTAATTTTCTATGTACAATAAATTACAGGAATTACCCCATTTCATCCACTCATGTACGGTACAATCTCCAATGGCTCGGAAATCTGTCCTGAAGCTTTTCATATGAACTAAATGCTGATATTATTCTAACCGCCTACATACAATGTCCTTAAAACAGGCAGTATAAGAACATACAAGGGTGCCAAGCTGATAAACAAAATGTACGGTGGACTTCTTCAATCAAAACTTTCTCGTGCTACTCCCCTTCCCCTTCTCTGATGATTTCAGTCGAGCACAGTTCCGGGACCATTACTTCCAAGGAGTTATCTGCACTTCTTCAAACTGACGGCTAAACCTTTAACATTGATAACAAAGCACATGATTGTCACTTAAAGACAGTAGGCTTAAACTTCACTATCTTTGAGCAATTTCATTAATTTTTCATTTTCATTTCGCATTTCCTTTTGCCAAGTTTATCATAACTTGAATTTGAAGGCCACTGGTACTTGTATCCTCATTAAATGTGACAGACCATAACAAACAAAGATATCTTACCAAATTTTAAAACTTTATACTAAGACATCATGTGATAAAGCACTGTGTTGTACAGACAAGTGTCAGAAATACAAAGATACATCGTACATGCAACATACAAACAGTTCACAGCCATATAACGTAAATTAAAAGGCCCTCTTTATATGGTAGATATGTCAAAGCATGCGAGTGACTACACTTTACAATACACAGATGATCAGGAACAGAATTCATAACTCTCCAAAAGTTGGGTTTTCAATGGAGAATGTAGAAAATAAAGTGACAAAACCTGAATGAAGACAATTGCCAAACCTCACTCTCACGCCTCACCTCTATAAAAACATTGAAATTTTGATCACAGATTGGCCCCCTCTCACTCTAAACCTTTCAATCAAATATAGAACTTGTGCCCCTAAATCCTGTTTTGGCTATAACACATCCATGTGTATTTGACATGGATCAGCACAGATTCATATGCTTTCAACATCAATTCTTTCAACATGTAAGGCAGGAATAGCAAAACACAGAATAACAGCCCACACTCAGATAGCAAACTTTCTGAGAGACTTATGGGCGTGGTGGCTACACACAGCGTCAATAATACTGATTACAAACTCACAGAAGGCAGATAGCGGATATCAATATATGATTTATTACGCCAAATCCTCCACTAAAAAGGGCATTCAATTCTTGTGACCACACAACTGCTCAATCAGTCGTCTGATTTGTAACTCTAATTACAATATGACCTCTTCAAGGTCATCTGGGTCATCTATGGCCATTACTGCCGGTTTCGTTATTGTAGTCGGCTGCTGGCTCTGACGCCTTGGCAACAACTTCGAGTCACTGCTGACATTTTCACTTTTACCACGATTAGCAGTGGAGAAGGTGAAGGCCAAATCAGCATCTTTGCTTGGCCGACGATTTGATTTCGACAAGAAGAAACCATTCCCGTCGTCCAAGTCCTCGACTTCTGGCTGACTGGTGTCGCGCTTTGTCGACTGATCTTTGTTCAATGACACAGTGCTATCTCCAAACAAATTCTTCATGAGGTCAGCCTTCTTTTTGGCTTTTTTATCACCGTCATCACTGAAGGACGGCTGATACGGAATATCTTCATCGATATTATTACTCCTACGCCGTTTTTCAATGTATGGGATGGTGTTATCCTCATGTGACGGTTTCCCCTGGTGGAGATTCTCAACCGGTTTCGTGAACTGATAACTCTTTCGGGACGAGCCAGAGCTGACATTCGACTTTTCAGACTTCACCTTATCAATCTGTTTATTTTGCTTGAATAGATTCTGATCGTCATTTTCAGTACTGTCAATAGCCCTCAACTTTGCAAGTAGCTCGTCCTTCTTTCGCCTCTCCTCTTGAAGCTGTGCATCCTTTTCCATCCGTTCACGTTCTTCCCGTGCTCTCCTTTCACTTTCCTCCCTCTCCCATCTCTCCCTCTCTCTCCTAGCCTCCTCTTCTCTCTCTCTCCTCTCCTGCTCCTCTTTCTCTCTTCTATACCTCCTCTCCTCTTCCTCCCGTTCTTTCCATTCTCTCTCCTCTTGCTCTCGCCGCTGCCTCTCCTCTCTCTCCCTCCGTTCATTTTCCTCTCTCTCACGCCGCCTTCTCATCTCCTCCTCAGCGCGTTCACGTTCCCATCTCTCCCGTTCCTCCTGCCGTGCTCGATCCTTCACTTCCTGGATCTCACGCTCTCTCCTCCGTGCCTCCTCGAGCTCCTCTGCCATCCTCCTTTTCTCCTCTTCCTCAGCATCCCATCTCTCCTTATCTTTCTTGTACTGCCACTCAGCAGAGTTGTACACCTCTTCTTCAATTTCACCTTGGACCACACTGTTACGATTGGAGTACTCGTTATTACGTTGGATCAGGTCATTCTTCCTTCGCTCCCGATCCTGAAAAGACAAATTCACCAATATGATAGCTTATTTTTGAGGTTTACCGGTATATGGCTTCAGCTTCAGAAATCATAATTTACGCACGCCACTTTTCACAAATATCACAAATTCAGCCGTGACTTTGGTAAGAATTCCAACCCACTGCAAAGAATTAAGGCTCCCTGACTATCTCTTTTTTTTCTTCATTCATTCACCATAAAATGAAGTTTCAAGTCCATTGTAAGACACACGTTGAAGTCCACTCAGTTAGCTTGAACCACAGGGATTAGAATTGAGATGAATAAGTGTAAACTGTAAGAGAAATGACCACCCACCGATGTAATTAATGAGGATGGCGAACACATACATACACATGTAGAAAATGTGCCAACATAATTAATAGCATTTTGGTGATTAAGGCCTGTCTTTACTTTTATACACAACACAGCAGCACGCAAACACGAACACAGAAACTTCTACAGATTTTGAACAACACTTCTCCTCATTTGCATTTGTGGTGGTACTGCGCATAATCAGGCCTTTAAGCTGGCACATTTCCCTTTAAAATCAAGTCATTATTAACACACCTCCAACCCCAATCCAATGTTATTGGTTACATAACCCACATCCATGAGTATCTAACCTTTACGTTAGCAGAAGCGGCACCGACACGTGATGGTCTCTCAACAGACGTAAACTTCATAGCACCGTAACGTTTCTGACGAGAATTATTTGCGACACTGAATTCACCCTTCCGTGAAGAAGACAGATGAATATTTTTATGAATTTTATGGCCTCCACCTCTTCTGGTTCCTTTTTTATCAGGTCTTATATCAGAGAGGTTAAGCTTAGAAGGCAGTGCCTGCTTGTCATTAAGATAAGACTTCCCAGAACGTTTCAGCAACATATTCTTACTGTCATTAACTCCTGCATGGAAACCATGATAATCAAAGGAACCCAGTTTGTTTTCATTTGCATTATGTTTGCTATCAGATGAAAGTTTGCCACCATATTCGGACATTTTCATTGTGGTATAAGGATTTTTCTCCGAACTCACTTTTTCTAAATCATCCTCGTAGTAGTAATTAGATGTGCTATGAAGTTTGTCATCTGACTGAAGATAATTTGGTGGCTGAGTCTGAAAAATAATTTGTGAGGCATACGATGAGTTTCTCATCGGGTAACATGATTATAAAGCAAACCTCTCCTCCTGTGAATAAAACTTGCATTAATTGTGCAGTTGATGAGAGGAACATGTATACATGTAAGTGCGGGAGAAGGAAGAAAGCTGTATATGTACAGAAACCTGCATGCACAACAACCGAAGCTTCATAATGATTATCTAGTCCCTTCATATCTTCTTTTTTTCAGTCCTACTTGCCAATTTGCATTCATTATACATGTAATACTTGCATGGGAAAGCATGGAGAAGCGAGCATGAGAAAACGAAATCTTACATCTTACATGAAGAAGATTTATTGAAAAGTTTTATCTCATGAAGTAGATCTGTTGAAAAGCTTTTCAAAGTAACTTTGTTTTTCCTTTGTTTTTCTCATATCTCATGGAGAAGTTTTCACTAAGGAACTTTCTTGTTTCTTATTGGCTTTCTCATCTTCAATTTTCCAAATATTTGTAAAATTTTTCAGAAAGTTTGGTAAGCAGTAGCACTGGAATATACAACCCACCCTGTTACCTAATTGAGAAACAAAAGATGTAGGATGATGTGTTTTATATTGAAGGATTAAAACACCGTCAATGTTCAACAAGTAATTCAAGCCAATGTTTTGAAGTGAAAATGTTTAGCACCAAAGCGAACACTCGTAAAATAAGCATACGTTGTGAACAACAGACGTTCACATGAAGCGATAAATGTTATAACGCCATCTAGCGTGAGGAAATTTGACGGTTCTTACCGAATCCTCCCCATCCGATTCTATTTCTAATTCTGCTGAATGAGTTGATGGAGGGGATGGGGTAGTTGTTGCCGATTTCTAAAAGTAGATTGAAAATTTGAGACCTAAAGGACAGTAACATCCATTTGGAGAGGGTTCCTGCTTTTTAAAGTCAAGTCATCCTGATACCAGTACCGGGTAATTAACTTCATACTGAAAAGCTGAAGAAGAGTCAGGTGGAGAATCCAAGAAAGGAAGAACAGCAGGTAATCTGAGATGCAGTGCAGCCATGATGGGGAACTACTGAAAAAGTGAAAACTAAACATAGCAAAAGTTGTATATGCTGAAATTAGACATGTGCTCTTAGTGGATAGGATTTGACATGCAAGAGAAAAATCTGTCATGCATTGAGGAAGGGCGTGGAATGGATTTTCATGGAATGGGGATCAACTCCCACCACCTGGCACATTGGACTGTGACATCTGAATCTCAATGCAAATGATTTGTATTTTTGGCAAGTTTTCACTCAGCATTATCAAGAGACCAAAGGTAAAGACACCAAACATTAACTTTGAAGTCATAGTTCAGATTTTGACAGCCTAAAGGTGGGTTTGCACTTCTGTCCTGGGCTTTTCATCATCCAAAATTGCATTGTGATGGTGACCACCGCCGGTACATTCTCTGAACATCTTGTCGTCTGATGTCATTGGAAATTTGGGTTGAAAACTCAAATTTACGACGCCCGACAGCAAAAATTGAGCAAAGTTAAACATGAACGGCGGCCAAAATCATTCTAAGATGGTCACTGACATCAAAGCGACCTCTCTCAACTGAAGTGCAACCCACCCTAAAATACATGGCAGGTGGTGAGATCGATTTGCACGGAGAAGCTTTAAACAGCGAGATGACCAGGCAGGGTGTGGAAAAGGGAGTTGAGAGAAATTTGCCCAGAAAAATATGTTGCAAGGATGAAGGCTTACCAATTCCTCCTCAGTTTTGGTAGGGGGAGGTGGTGTTGTTTGTGTGGACATAGTTGACACCGATAGTGGTGTTTGCTAGAATGTGGAAGTGAAATAAACACGTGAATTAACAGTTCACATGTAAATTAACATGTGCATTAACAGTTCATGCGTAGACATGTGTGAATTAACTAACAGTTCACATGTAAAATTAACATGTGCAAACAGTTCATGTGTAGACAGTTCAAGTTTCTTTGAAAAGCTACACTCAGTTGGCATCAAACAGGAAACTCTCAAATTTATGATAATGAAGTGTGGCATTGACTGAATTGAGGATGATGGGATACATCATGGGAAAATCAAAGAAGAATTTAATCTGAGTACCGGTATTCAATAAAGGTATGAAAGAGAAAAAAGTAGAGCAACACCAAGAGACGAATGAACAAAACACCATTAGAGTACCAAACAAGATTTTTTTTAAATCATTTCCAAGGAGTTACAAATGAAAGTTGCAATAACTTTTTCCCCCATTTTATAACAGAGGACAAATTTATCCTCCCAGGACAAGTTGAATTTGTCTTTGTCAATGAATTTTTGTCCCGTCGACAAATTTGGAATATTTATTTGTTTTCCAAGAACCCAAGAAATAACTGAATGATTCACTTCCACAGAATACAAGAAAACAAAACAAAACAAAATATTTTGAGAAAAAAAGAGGAAAACGAAATAAAGGGCTTTTTTTGTTACCACACATCCACTTGTTGATAAACAGAGAAATGATGATCCAGGGGGTGATAAACACGCAACTGGAGCATTCCATCTCTTGGAGAGCTAGGCAGAGGGAAAGAAAATGTTTAAGGACAAGAACACTCAATAGACATCTTGACATCAAGGGCTGTAACATCGCTCCGCCCTCCGACTACGCTCGTGTAGGAAGTATGAGGTGGTACAGACACATGGTAGGCCATGATGCTCAATAGAAGGAATGCAAATATCCCTTTTCTAAGTGGTCTGAATGCTTGATACAGAGGAACCAACCCTAGCGGACTGCGAACTGCGATGATGCCGAGATCAGTCCCAACCTAATTTCTACTTATTTTGACTTCGGCTATCAAAACACCCCTCACTTTCAAGCAAGTCTCAATGAAATACAAAGATGTCCCACTAGAGAGAAGTTCTGCTTTAATTTTTCAATTTTACAGATATTTGACTAAATTGGAATGGTACATTGCTACAAAGAGAATAAGTCTGTGAAAACACTTCTCAGTCATGCAGTGTGGTGGTCCTGATTCAATACAACAAACAAACATGCAAGTGTAACTGAACAGTAACTCAACCAATGAAATGAAGGGTGGGAATCAATGCAACACAACTGTGATGGGTGTACGTCCAGTGGGAACATAGGTGTACCCTAACCAAGAGAAAAGATGGCCAACTTACCATGTCCAACAGCAAGGAATCCTACACAGCAGGAGAAAACAAAGGGGTTAGGATGACCTGATGTACTGATTGTGTTGGCGATGATGGCAGGGGTGCACATGAATACTGCACCGGTAAGCAATACTCACAAGAAAGGCTCATGTATTCAGCAAGACAAAAAGCAACTTCCAATACATGTACATGTATATGCCTAAACTCAGTCCCCAGCAACCCATGCCAATTTTTTGTCATCAGGGATTCTTAGCTCTCACTCCAATTTGTCACTTTCTGTGCGGCAACACAGGACCTAGGGGTACTGTTATTTGCCGAACCGAGTACGAGAACGTACCAGTACCAATAAATCCCTGATAACCTCTGGATGGCTGTTCACTATGGCCAGAACTAAGGAATAAGAAAGCATCTGAATGTCTGAAAAGGCTCAGAAGTCTTAGTTCGAGCCTGGTAGCCTTGGCACAACCGGCCTTGCCATTGATTCATAAACTCAGTGTACATGTAATCAAGCTAAGTTCAGTAAAGTCAGACCCCTTCTTCCACTGGCTAGTGACCAAATCAGGCCCCTCCCATTTGCTAGCGACCATCTTTGCCTTTCGTCAATGCATTCAACGTCATGACAGAGAGATTGGGTTCGACCTCGAGATGAAGCTAGGCTAACATAACAACTGAGTACAGACATATGACAGACATACTAATAGCTATATTTTTTATATCAAAAGGAAGCAGCAACAGGTAATACATTTCACCACAAAGGACTGAGGGTAGAAATTAACAGGGAACATGTATTTACTCAACTACTACCACTGCTTTTCTTCATTAGATTTTCAAACGTTTTGACCATAGCACACATGTCACCTCAGTCTCATTGGGTAGGTATACATGTAGGCAAGGAAAATGACTAGTCTACAGAAGTAAGACTATTTAAAACTACCTTTCCTATATCAGGGGAATCCTGAGTGATGAACACATTCTCCTTGTTCATATTCCTATTCAGCCTAGCCTGTTAAAAAGGAGAAGCCTTGAGTTCCCAAGCCAAACTCTACAGGAAACTGTGCAAATGACAAACTGCCATAAAGCAAAAGAAGTTCAACCTTTCAACAAGAGGCCCAACAGGCCTTGCACTCAGCTGACCCAGCCTGATGAAATACAATCTTTTGTAAATGTGACCCGATCAAGCAAAAGTAGGTGCAAGTTGCAACCAGGGAAAGGGTTAACAACTTCACAACACAATAACTACATGTAAAATGTACGGCTCTGCAGGTTGACAATAGTCATGATAGTAGTGGACAGCAGTGACAGTTGAGTAAACTGATGACCACGTCCAGTGATGATCACCTGTGACATGCGCCTACTTTTGCTAGATCGGGTCACAAATGCTAATAGATGGAGTTTCAACTTTCAGGCACACGCACCCTACATGCATCTGGCTTTTGTTTTGTTTGTCACTGCTTTTCACTATTCTTAAACTTTCAGATTGAAATGTGACTATCATTTATTTTAATGTTCACCTGGCAAATACCCACCTCTCGTTGTTTCTTCTCCTCTTGGCGTCTCTTATCCTCATACTGTCTCATTTTCTCCCGTGGCGTCGTACCCTGGTCAGACAACGAACTTCTCTTGTTACGCCTCAGGGAGAGTGGAGTGGAACTACCAGACGGAAGCTTGTGAGGAGGACGGACTATTCTATTGCTATAGATGTTTTTGATATCTAAGATTTTTTCCTTTTCCTGCAAAGAAGGAGAGGTACTCTCAGCATCTATAGGAGAAGGATGGTGACTGGGAGATGAGGCCGTATTCAGAGATGAAACAGCCCGTAGAGGGGTTGACCTAGGTGAAGAGGAGGGAATTCTGTGCAACTGAGGCTTCGGCAGATGAGATTGACGACGCTTTATCCCGGCACGCAAGTACGTCAACTCGATCATCTTCTGCCTTTCCTGGACAAAATAGAAACAAAGCCAAATGAAAGAAGAACATTATGGACACTGGACAGACATGAACATGAAGACATTGCCATGACTGCAAATGTTTTCTGAACAGACATGACTGAATGGTACCTGCATCATTTGACATTTACTTTGCTAGCAAAATAATAGCCATCTAACAATGAACATAACATGCACCACTAACAGCTTTTCCATACATATCACGCAACAGTGAATTCAATGAGTGGATGATGAACCAACAGTCAGCCAACATGTACATGTAGTAAAGTGCTGTATTCATTTCCAGCATGGCACATCACTGTTTTTTATACCTTTACAACAGAGGATAGTACAGTACAGTAGCGTAAAGTGATAGAACACACTCATAGTAGACCAGCCTCGGCATTAATGAGATACAGAAGAGCAGAATTTCTTTTACATGAAAATTCAATCTCCATTCATGACCTCAAGGCACAGTGATCAGAAAGGACCTCATGATGTGGCATCCACTTTGTTTTGCCTCTTTTTTAACATATACGGGTCTTATGGTCACTACTGGCACCAACTGTTAGGTTGTGAGTTGCCCACTGAACCAAGAAACCAGTGCTAACACATACCTTCACCTGGGTTTCCAGGCCTTGCACCATATCCTCAAGATGCGCAACTCGCCGCTGCGTCTCTCGATGTCGGTGGATTTCTATGGCTAGTTCATGCCTTTGATTTTTTTGTAGATTGTCGATGTACCTTTCTAAGTCCTAAAAAATTTGATAAATTGTTTTACAAACAATTGTACGTCCAAAATCAATGTGTCATCTGCTAACAGGAACTGCACATCAACAATACAATCAATGACAATTAGTCTCCATCAATGAGATACCATTAATAATAAATGAGCCGGTCAGGCATCATAGCCTGTTACTAAATCAATTAATCTATTGTATGGCATAAATACAAAGCCCTGGGATAGGATTATGACCAGACGAGACCTGCCATCATTTCCATAACACCTCTGGTCTCAGCTTATTGATTAACCAACAAAACTTGCAGTCTGACTCTAAGCTCAATGTTGCCTATTTTTGAGTCACACTGCAATGCGCCTCTTTTTCAAAAATATTGTATAACTGCACATGATCAACTGCACATGAACTAAATAAGATAAATAAAGAATATATCATTTTCATGTTTAACATTTTCAGGGAATAATGTATTTACTAACCCGTATTTTTTTATCTTTTTCATCCAACTCAATTTCAGACTGCGTCAATTTTCTAGCTAACTCATCACGTTCTCCCAACTTTTTATTGTCAGCAAGTTCCTTCAATTTTTTTTGTTGTTTTCTTGTCCTGTGTAACTCCTCATCAAGTTCCTTATACCGCCTATGAATGCTTTCATATTTCTCCTTATTTCTCTTTATTTGATCTCTCAATATACGCACTTCTTCGTTGTGCCGTGCCAACAAAGATGGCAGCTCACCTTCCTGCTCTTCATAACGTGTTAAAGCTTTGTCCTGTCGGCGCGATTCTTGTTTGATTGTCCGATTTTCTAATTTCAGATCCTGAACTAACTGATTTAATTCCTCCACTTGATTACGGAGTTCGTTAACCTTGAGTCGGCGTGCGGACAGCATGCGTCTTGCAACAGCATCCATATCTCTTGGTGATGCATTTTGTGTTGAGCCTCTTCCATTTTTAAGGCCTTTTCCTTTTGGAGTTGTTTTTGAGTTCTTAGCACGGTGGTTTCCTAAGAAGAGAAAAGAAACAGAGCTTTCATTTATATTTTCAGCACATTTAGATATGATTAAATATTTAAGTATCCTTCCCTCACCTAAAGATACATGTAGCTACATGGCACAAAACACAACAATCTGAGGTAATCAGCGGTTCTTAGTGCACGCTTTCTTCGTCCCAACATCACTGCGCAGTCCACACACGAGGAAGAGTTCTGCCCAGCAATCCTTGACTGGTGGATGGATTCAGGTAAAATTTGGGAAAATGTACCAATCTTGTCAAATTTCATGGTCAAAATCAACACTTTTCTGCCTGAGTGGCGGAGAAGCCATCCACCACTGTTCACCACTAGCAGAACACTGATGAGGCAGCGAGTACTAACATTGTACATTTAGAACCGATGATTAGCCCAGGATGAGTTCAGTATGGCGAATATCACAAAATCTGAAAATGTTTACCTCTTACTGGTACACCCATGTAAGCAATTCTCAACATTGATAATCTGGATGTCATTTTGCGGAGACTGTTTCTTTCGTGTGTCGGTGTCATTCCACAAATCAAAATTTGTAATCCCAACAAAAATCTGACCACTACTACAAGTGACACTCCACACGAGGCTACCATCTACCAATGCACTGTCCAACTTGGTAACGTCTTAGATAAACACTGCATTACCAATTTGGTGCTCGACATATCATAATAATGAAATGGATAAACCCTGTACTGTTTGATTTATACAGTATTCGNCCAGTGTCCCCCAGTGAAAGTTTTTAGAGAGAAAAATCTTTTCAGATGGGATATCAACAAAATAAGCACCTTCACATCAATTCTACATGCAAAATAACATCTGAATGAACCACTGATTGATGGACTGAAAAAGAAAAAAGCCTAGGAAGCAGCAAAAATAACACACCTGGCTTTTTAGTGCTAGTACTATTTGGAGTACCTGTAGCTTGCTTTTTTGTGACTGGTTTCTTTGATGAAGGTGATGTCTTCTTTATGTCAACCTCCGCCTCAGACTCAAAAGAGTCACTGTAGTCATCATAGGAATCGTAGCTTCTTGTCCTTGACCGATTACGACTCCGCCCAGATGGTGAGCGATAACCTCCATTCTGTTTGGAGGTCATGCTGGATTGTGACTTGATTGCAGGAGGAATGGTGGCTGTTTATTTGGGACCTTAACAATGATAGACTTTCTGTAAATAAAGAAATTAATACATTCTCAAGACACTACAGATCTGTGATTTTAGTTGGGGACCATGTTTACAAATTGGGAAAAATGTGTGCCCATTTTGAAGGCCGACTGCTTCGCACTTATCTGTCTGTTTGAAACATTTCAACTACCATTGAGAAGTCAAGAATCTCTAGTTTTTAAATGTCTAAGCAGTTTGAAAATAGACTTAGGGACCTGGCCGCAATCATCATGGAATTCAATCATTTGAGACTCAAAAGTTTGCAATTTCACGCCAACAGAGTTATGTCGTGGGCGCCACTGACGTGACATGACGTCGTCCTTTGACGCAGTGGTCCCCAACCAAAGTCATGGATCTGTAATACAGAATTAGAATTGCTAGGCCTACATCATACATATGCAGTCCTAGCTATGTGGTGAATCCCATGATCCAAATAAAATGGGATGGGCCTAATAAGGGCCTAGTAAGCTGGTAAGTAGTACCCGGAGTAAGTATAAATGACCTACCGCGCGCTACAATAATACCATACCAGTATGTCAACTGCCATGAATGACAGACAGATGAGTGTGACACACGACGACATCACCACTGTGGCATTTGTGCACGTACCTACATGTAGGCCTACAGCAGCACAGCAGGTCTTCACTGCTGCTATGCACATGCAATGCAATCATCTATATCATCATGGCAATGGCCTATGGATGCTGATGCATGCGCATACACTGCTGCACTGCATGCACTGCACTCAGTGTCACTGTGCTGTGAGTTGTCAGTCAGAATCACATCAGCCACCTGGAACTACGTTGTGGACGTGACAGAGAAAACTAATTTTCCGTACCCACCAGAAAGAATCGTGCTTCCTTAACCGGCTAACCACTGCCAAATGTGAACAGAATATGGCAGGCAGGAATGTCATGAATGAACATGAATGTGTGCAGAGAATGCATGCAGTTGTTATTTTTCCAAGCATGCCAAGCAACGATAAACAATGTGCGAAGTTTACCGTTACGTCAGTGATTTTTGCTTTCTACGTCATCAACAACGGTACACCTTCATCTTCGGGAAAGATCGGCCTTCTTCGTGCGATTCTCCAACTTTTCTCAGCCTGCCGATTAAACATCAAATATCACCGCATTTGGCTTGCTTTTAGTCACCATCGTGTGGCAGAAGATACGTAAATATCTCTTCGTCACATCTGATCGACAATATGAAGTACAGGTTGTACTTATCGACGGTGTGCGGGAATAATAAGGTGCGTATCTTGAAAATTTCCGAAGTGATGTCCGTAAACCGGAAGTGACCTCTTTTGACCCTCGAAATGAATACGAATCAAAACAAATGCACGTTTTTCCGACCGGCCACGCCCATTTTCCTCACCACAACTTTTGCATGGGTTATCCACCCTTTTGGGGCCAGTTGTGAGTTGATGAAAGCTAGGCTATCTGATCATCACCACAAAAAATGATACGCCTAGCCCTAGCCTAACTTAGGGTAGGCCTAGCTAGCAAGTGCCATTACTACGGTAATGTTCAGCACCTAGGGGGCATCAAAACAAACTACAAAAATGCATTACAAAATGAACGTAGTAAATCAGGTCAATTCGCCGACAACGTACACGTAGTTAGTCCCTGGGTTAATTTTGGAGAGTGGCGCGGTGGCGCCGGCTGTCGAGAAAACGTGGCAATTACCATGATACCGTGGTCCTTTAATTAATATCACACCACAATATCAATATTCACAAAAAAGAGGTCCACTCCTCCAGGATGCTAAATCTGCAGAAGTGGCCCTTTGAAATCATGTGGCCCCTGCTTCAATTTGGTCAAGCATTTTCTCTATTTTCAGATCAGAGCCCAGCAAACGAAGATACAGTTTGTTTTAGAGAGTCGCAAACTGGAATTGGATGTTGTTGACATTGCACACAATGAAGAAGAGAAGGCAAAAATGCGGGAAAGTGGTAAAGCTTTAGATGAAGGAACAGTGGTGCTTCCACCTCAGTTGTTTGATGGTGATGGTAATTATATAGCGGTGAGTGAAACGCAGCATGTCTTAACTCTTGCATAAAGTCTTCCTGGTTTTCAGCCTCTTGTGTGTGGCATATGGTCGGCCACACACTCTCTGTCTTTTTATTGGTGGCGATTTCATTCTGCATCTTACGTATAAAAGCATGACCTGACCTGACATGACTTGCTGGTCAGGAAGGGATATCAGTGTTCAGCATTGTTGTTTTGTTGCTTCATTCAAATGTTCTCAACACTGAACAGTCCAAACTGAAAGGGTTGACGTTGCGTAATTGTTGGTGGTCTCCAAATTCAGGAAAAACCCGTGAACGTGCTCTTCTTGCCATGAAATTTGTACAAATGTTTCTCTCATGGTATTGCAAAAGACAAGGCCTACTCTTTTAATTACTTTTGCCTGAGTGCACTTTCATTGTACACCGTACACTCTTCTGTACCATAGAGATGCCTTCCGCTAGCATGGCTACCTGTAGCTTGGTCTGAATCATACTATAGAGTTAAACTTACCTATTGCCGGTGATCCTTAGCTACAGGTAACAGATGGCTAGCCAAGACATACATAGTGAATGACATCATTCTGCCTGCATTTCTTGCATGCATTTCATCGATTTAATATACTTGTAACGTATAGAGGAACATGAAACTGATAGGCCTACATTGTTGTAAACTCGTTGAATCAGTCGTCACTAATTAGATGCTGAGTATCAGACACATCAGAACTGTATCAAACCCAACAAATTTGTGTTTTTTTATCTTTTTCTAAAAACTGAATGGCGATGTAGTGCAACAGGTGATTATTAATTGAATGACCAAATCTGGGGAACATCACTGTCAGCGACCACCTTCAACACAATTCCAAGATACACGTCGTTGCCTCAGCACCTGCTATTCCAATCTCTACTTAGGCGTTCATTCACATGATGAATTCTTCTGAAATGGTGGTACCTTTCCTTTTGCTATTAATACAAATTGCAATAATGTCTCTGTTCCCTATTTCAGAATTTTGATGAGTTTGAAAATGCCATTGAAAGTAATGAATTAGAAGCGCTATTAAAGTTACCGGTAAGTCTGCATTACTTATGGTGTACTTTTTTTGGAATAATGAAATAGTTTCTGCGTGGATCCGCTAAAAAATGGTGTATCAATCTTGATGAAAACAATTCTTTGTATCATGGATTTGTGAAACTTTGCGATATCGTATGAAATAAGATGACAGATGTATCCGCTTATTCTTATCACTGAGCCCCATTTGTTTTATGACTCTCTTGAAATGTTATTATCATTTCCTTGCTCGTCTCTCAACTCTTAGATTCCTGAGAAAAGAAAAAAGAAGGCCGCATTAATAGAGGAGGTGGTAAACAGACCAAGCTTAGCATTATAAACCAGTGCATTTCACACGAGCTCTACATTGTTGGTGTTGTGAGATTTCTTGGGAATGGGGCTGGCTGGGCGCTCAAAATACTTTACACATGATGCCTTCATAAATGACCAGCTGCTGATGCATGAGGTTATGGGACAGATCGAAACCTTGAAACATGGAGACATAATGTAATTTATTTTCAATGAAATTGGTCATTATCTTCTCATCATTTGGGGACAATCATCCAATTACAATTGGGTTCTGTGTCAAGCCAGAACCATTTCTTAACACCCAAACAACACACAAATGTCCAGCCTTGTGAAGCTTCATTCAGTTTGTTGTATTCATGCTACATTTTGATTATCCCTTCCCAAAGTTCAAGTTAGTATTCCCCCTGTCAGGATTGTTGTTTTATCCCTCTCAAGGGCAAACTAACAGCACCATTTGAAAAAGTCTTTAAACTCTTTCACTGCCAGTGTTGATTTCACTACAAATAATAACCTACCAAATCTATAGGGCCGTATTCACCAAGGGTGATCGTCGCACGATTAAGACTTAGACATGTGTAACTTCACTAAATGCACACACTTCCACCATGCTTTTGCTTGAAGAAGGTACACGCGTCTGAGTCTTAAAGGAACATTACCATAGCGTTTAAACGTGACCTAAGTACATTCTGCATGGTTCATTTGTAGTGATAATACAAAGTACAAGACAATTCCCCAATACACCACTGAAAAATTTGACTTTGAATAAGATTGTTTTCCTCGAGTGGGGGCAGCCATTCTCCTGGCAGCAGACGCTTTTTTCCAGGCCTCGCAATAAATCTCGCGACATTATGACGTAGCACCGGCTCACCGCCGTGTCATGAACATAGTCACGTCACGTCGTTAGAGCAGTGGACGTGGTGGAGCGAGGTAGAAATGGCGACAAATATCACTTGTGCAGTAACCATTTCAGTGACGAAGGCTACGTGAGGAACCTGCAGGCAGAACAAATTGGAGACACAGTAAAAAAAGCTGAAATCGGATGCCATTTATACCATTTTTTTGCACAAATCTGAGGTTAAAGGCCGATGAGTGACGTCGTGGCGTCACCGTGGCGTAAACAAGTGAGCCGGAGCTACGTCATATCGCATTACGCAATGGCTGCCTCCATCGGCGCTAAACCTGAGGTACAAATAGCCAACATTAATGTTAGCTAAAGTAAGAAAGGTGGTTCAACTGCAAAATTTGTTATAATGAAGTTTATTGAAAGGATCGGGCTACATTAATTCGCTAATGATAATGTCCCTTTAANCATGACGGTTCAAACTGTTGATATCTTCATACATTGCAAATGTCTACCAATTCTTTTTCATTCTGCTGCAAAAGCTCTGCACATTGCAGATTCTTTTATTATTTGGTCAATATACCCGGCGACTTCATTGCATTGGGATTAGCATGGTGATAGGGGATTCTACCGTAATTCCTTTCTGTTTGACACAAAGAAATGAAAGAGTGCTGGGAATTTCTCTTGTCGATCGAATCTGGTTTCCTTCGATGATGTTTTGCATGCTGATTTGGTAGTAAGAAGTTTTTGTTAGGAAAAAAGCAATACGGAACCTGGAAGTCAAAATACATTTAACTCAATCATCGATCAGTATAGTTCCTTGATTTCATTTCACTTCCAATTACAATTGCACTATATGTATATGGAAGTAAAGATGTTTTTGTAGCTACTCTCTGTGACTTGGTGCAGATTTGCTTTACCAGTAGATGGCATCAGTGTATTATGATTTGTACAGTTGTGCAGCTGGGCTGCATTTGCCTCCCATCCCCCCAAAAAACAAAATGAGGAGACTGCATGGTGAACCAGAAATAGGATGAACCAGGAATAGAAAGGTTCCTGTTTTGTGTTATGTCACAGTTTTGGTTAAAAGAAGCACTTTTTTGTTGGGAATGAGCACTACACGTTTTCGTGATTTCAGGGTGAGGGAGAGGAGAAGACAGATGAGGAAAAAGAGGCAAGCACAATATTGTCCTGTTGAAATAGGTCCCCAGTATCATTTTTGTGGCATGGGTTATTTTTAATATGGAGTATTAAGCTTAAGCATAAGCGGCTGTTATTACCTCAACATCTTTTGAGCTGACACTGCAATAGAGCTCGTGCAGATGACGTCATCACAGAAAAATCTGCCATCTTGACGGCCAAATGGACGTCAAATTCTGATGTTGTCGACCTGCGTGGCACACTTTATCATAAGGTGCATGTGGAGTGTGTGTGACGTGACATGATCTACACATGGCACCCTTTGTCGTCGACATAGCATAGTGGACCGCCCGTCAAAAGTGACGTCACAATGAGCCACTGCGCAAGCTCTATACTAAAAGGTGAAATTCTAGCGTTGTATTGAACTTGGGTGATTTCTTCAGGTGACCGAAGGTGAGAAAAAGGAAGGTGAAGAAGAGGAGGGCAAAGAAAAAAAAGAGGATGACGAAGAAGGAGAAAAAACTGAGGCCGAGGCAAGGATTGTCTGAAATTGTTCGCATGATATTGAAATATTGTTCTTCAATTTGACAGATATTGCACCTCCTACATCAAGAATTTGACTTGAGATATTTCAGTTGATTTGGTTGTACTTTTTGACTGATTTATCATCTGACCCTGGAGTTGCACCATGGAACCATCCCAGCCACCGGTACTTCATTCAGATCCTTGCACATGGAGCACTGCAACATAACCATCTGCTTTGAAAACCTGTTGTTGACGTTAGAAGTTCCACTGGAGTTTATCTGAGATCCATGGTTGACTGTAAGTGTACTCAGAGTAATCAGACAATTGCTGTTTTAGGCGAAGGAAGGTGAAGAAGAAGAATCAAAAGAAAAAGAGGAAGATGACGCAGAAAAAGAGGCAATTAGGCTTTCAGTTCTTGGCATGGAATATTTCTCTAACTCAAATTTGTATGGAATATTTCTCTTACCCAAATTGCATTGACTGGGTTCCTAAAAAAGGCATGATTTTTTCCAGGAGAAGAAAGAAGAAGAGAAAAAGGACAAAACCGAGGAGGCTGAGGCAAGATCGAGTTATAATTTCTTTGCATCCTACATAAATCTGATCTGAGTGATACTTCTAAAGATCTATACTGCTGTGAAAGGCAAATTTTGAAGTTGACTGATTTAACCATGATCTGGGAAAATCAGGCTTCTTTCTGCATGCACAATGTCTTCCTGGAAATTTTTGCCAGATTTTAAGTCAAATTCAATCTAAATTACACTAAAACTTCGAACGACCTCTTCCTACAGCCTCCAGACAGGGTTTCTTGCAACATTAATTGCGGTTTTCTATGTATTTCTAGGGAAGATTCATAAAGGTTTCAGTCCAATAATTTTTTCTTTTAAATGTTTTTCAAAACTTTGATTACAAAACTACTTCTTTGAACATTTCAGAAAAGTGAAACAGCTGAAGAGCAAGAAGCTGAGGTTTGTACATCCTGCAAAAAATTTGTTTATTGTTATCACTTCTCACTTATTCATACAGTCGTCTATCCCCTTCCCCAAATGAAAATCTTCTACAAAAAATCCAATGGAAAATTACATGTATTTCTACTGGTTCGCAATGCTGAATTGTGATCCAGATGACAGTACTACATGTACCACATGTTACAGGCGCAAATGGCTAGATATTTTTCGTCATCGCTTCTGAGAAGTTTATTGACTACAAAAAGGCAGATATTTTGGAATATTCCTTGCATTTGGCTTCACAAAAGGAATGGCCAGCAGTTGCCGACTGATAAAGAAGGTATGGTAAATAAGATACCAAAGGTTTTATGTCATTTTATGTTACAAATCTGTGCATCTTTCTCTGTCTACTTCCACAGTGTATGAAAAAGCAACCCTGTCTCATAAGCATTTATGTCATGCTAGGAACCCCTATGTATGTTGTTGACCAACTTTGTTGTTTGTTGACAACCTAATTTCTGATAAGCATTTATATCATGCTAGGAACCCTATATGTTGCTGACCAACTTTGGTCTTTGTTGAACTTGTGTTGTGTCAATGTTCACCTTGCACCCTGATGATCCACATTTCTGCACTCAAGTTATTGACCCTTGTACCCTTAAAATGTTGCAGTTCTGTGATTTTGTGGTTAACCCCAAATAAGCTTGGCTTTGAAATCTCTTTATGTATCGGTACAGGGATTCATCTTGGTTGTGGGTTGATTTCACTCTGCCATGTTCTTATCCTGACCTTCAGAAACCAACAACTCCCTCTTTGAAGAAACTTTCTCGAACATATGATTCTGATGAAGATGAGGCACCTGCTTGGGGTTCAGATGACAAAGGTGAAGATAAGGAAGAAAAGAAAGAAGAAAAGCCATCAGACACACCTTCTTTGAAGAAGTTATCTAAAACATACGATTCCGATGAAGATGAGGCACCAGCTTGGGGGTCAGGTGACAAAGATGAAGAAAAGGAAGAGAAGAAAGAAGAAAAGCCATCAGACACACCTTCTTTGAAGAAGTTATCTAAAACATACGATTCCGATGAAGAAGCGCCAGTTTGGGGTGCAGATGACAAAGAAGAAGAAAAGAAAGAGGAAAAGGTATCAGACACTCCTTCTTTGAAGAAGCTCTCTAAAACATATGATTCTGATGAAGAAGCTCCAGCTTGGGGTACGGATGACAAAGATGAAGAAAAGAAAGAAGAGAAGGAAGAAGAAAAGCCAGTATCGAGTACACCATCTTTGAAAAAGTTATCCAAAACTTACGATTCCGATGAAGAAGCTCCAGCTTGGGGTTCAGGTGACAAAGAAGAAAAGAAAGATGAAGAAGAGGAAGATGATGATGATGCTTGGTTTGCAAAAAGGAAAAAGCAAAAAGAAGAAGAGGAAAAGAAAAAAGATGAGGAAGAAGAAGATGATGATGATGCTTGGTTTGCCAGAAGGAAGAAAGAGAAGAAAACTTACGACAGCGATGAAGAACCACCTGCCTGGGGCTCTGATGACAAAGAGGATGAGAAAAAGAAGAAAGAAGAAGAGGCAGAAAAGAAGAAAAAAGAAGAAGAGGAAAAGAAGAAAAAAGAGGAAGAGGAAAAGAAGAAAAAGGAAGAGGAGGAAAAGAAGAAAAAGGAGGAAGAAGCAAAGAAGGAAGTTGAAGAAGAGGAAGAAGATGATGATGATTGGTTTGCAAGACGAAAGAAGCTGAGGAAACCATGGGAAGATGATGATGATGAAAAGGGATTTTTTGATTGAGATGGAGAATATGATGGAGAGATGAGGATGAGGTAGGATGAGCTTCTGCGGAATGGTGTGGTAATGCATCTGGTCATGAATCTGAGGCTGAGGCTAGTGCATTCGCTGCATGGTGATTTGCATCTAACTCATCTGTAGATGGCAGGTGACATCAATAGCATTATAACAGGTGAATTCAACTTTCAGGAGCATGGAATCTTCCATTAACTTCCAGTCCAGCGCTACATAGATAGCATGGCAATAGCAATGGAAATACCAGTAGAAGAAGTTATTTCATGAACTCAGTTTCTAGTTTCAGTTTTCACTCCAGATTGTAACACAGAATTTGTACTCATTGCATTGCAAGTGTTGGGTGTTATCACTATGACCTCTTGTGAGTCGGGTCACTGATGTTTTGCATGCCAGATATGTTGCTTAAAAATATTAACCTGTATGGCTGGAAGAGTACTACTGATATGCTTTGTAATTGATAACATACTCAATAAAAACAGGTCATGAAAAGTGTTTGATGCTCTACTCGTTATGCCTACTGTTTGTTTGTGATGTTGATGTGAGATGTGTGACGTAATCTATGTTTTGTAATGTGTGAAAAACATCTAAACCTGCATGCGTGTTTCTTGCTATTTGAAATAACCCATTGTCTAAAACACATGTCTTGTGATAAAAACTTATTTTGATTTTGTAACTGAACATTTCCCTGCAATTTGTTGTGAAGATAACTCTAGAAGAAACGTGGTGTTTGTTGTTGTCTTNTCCGTCGACCCATCCTCCTCGGTCGCCAGATTCGGCAAACGTTTGGAAGTTCGTGTCAACGATTTACGTTTGGAGCGAGGGGAAGAAAATGTTTCAACTTCGTTTCATACCATCCAAACGTTTGTCGCTGGAGAAACGTTTCTCATGACAAAAATATCAAACGAAATTGCAACGAAAATGTATGCTATGCCAAACGGTTTTCAGTCAGTTCTCAAACGAATTTTTTCGTTTAAATTTCGTTTTGAAGAAGCCGCTTCAAATTCGTATAAACGAATCCCAAACGTTTCTATTTTGGAGACGATCCCTAAATTATGGTAATTTATGATTATGTTTTGCGTTACCTTTCAGGAAATGGTGAGTATTCTTCCATAGTAAAACACAAAGGGCATTTCAACAAATACATGTAGGCCTAATCTGAAGTCAATCGTGATGGAGTTATTGGCATATTAGCTAGCTTCCTCAAAAATATTCTCATGCTCTTTAGAGAGAAACTTTTGGTTGAAACCAATGTTTATATATGTTTTTTCCTTTCAGGACTAAACCTTGGCAGTGATCTTCCATGTTCGATCCTTACAACGGCTGGCTTCCCCACATACCGGTACCTCCAGACAAAGCCGTTTTAGTGTGAACATTGTTATCGCGTGAAGTAATGTTTTGACATCAGTGGAGCCACAGTGGCAGCAAGATTACAGGGTTCAAAGTTCATGACCATTTGGTCTAAAATGCGACCTGGATTTTGCTCTGTGCGACCCAAAAAATTGATGTTCTAATGCATTTTGCATTGTGTGGGACTTGATTTTTTGGCCTGTTCGACCAAAATCTGCTTTTTCAGAAAATGAACTTTGATCCCTGGATTACTTTGCATTTTAATGCTTCCGTCAGTTTTGATGGTGGATTACCAGAGAATTTTTATCCACAAATTTTGCTTCTTTTATTACCGTAGATCCTGGAACTCGAAGCACACAAGGAACTGTCTATTGTCTTCAGAAATGACTTTGGGTGGAATCAACTCATTCAAATAACATGAATTATTGTAGAGTATGCGACATATCATGGCAATGTCAGCTTTTGTGCATGCGAGTCAGATTGTTCATTTGTCAGATAAGCTAGGATGCCAAAAAGATGAACATTTACAAATTTTTTATTTCGCCGCAAAAAATGAGGTGACATTGAAAATCTCCCCAAAGTATTCTGGACCATTGCTAGCTGCATTCATTCTTATGAAATTTCTTGGCATCCTTGCTTGATGCAGTTAATATCTTTCCCGTACATGGTTCGTTTCATTACCGATTTAATGTAGGAATTATGAAGCATTGTTTAACTCCAGGAGTGATGCTGTCTGCTCACCTTCTGTTATTGCTTCTGATGAGTGAAAATGTATATACGTACAAATGTAGCAGTTTGTTCTACTTTAAGTAATCAAAACATACATCGTGTGTTCATCAATCGTGTTGCCATCAGTACTATATTGAGTGACAAGTTAGTAAACAAGTGTGAGTTAACTACGTCTCATCAAAAGGCATTTATAAGATATCAAATGTACTTTATTTTAATTTCAATCCATATCATGTAGCATTTTGTTTGATTTTCCATCAGTTTTATTGTTGATCAGATTTTTAGTGCAGTTGCAATCAAATCAGTTTTGTGCTGAAAATTGTTGAAGTTTTACTTGTCATGTAATCAAGTCTGTCCATTGTCCTTAAGGCCACACTTTTTTTATTCTTTGGTTTACGGGCCCGCCGACGTGGCAAAATGCCATACCGAAAAAAAAATAAAATTGGGAAAATCAGTTTCTTTTATTGCCTCCGAAGTTCAAATGAGGTCTTCTAAGAAAAAAACGAATAAATGGAGTCATTTTTATTCTCGCCGACCTTGGATTAGCAGTCAGGACAGCTAAAAATAAATAAAACCAACACTATTTCCCTGCAACAAGGACGGAAAGAAGCAGAAAAGAGGCATTTATAAAGAATTTATTTGGTTTTTTATTTCCTCCGATTTGTCCAACTTGTCATTCTAAAGCTGAAAATGAAAAAAGTGAACTGAACCTAAGTTTTTTTTTATTTTTATTCCGTCCTCCGTACCTGGGCTCAGAAACTTTGTGCCCGTAAACCAAAGAATATAATAACCGTGGCCTAATGTTCGTCAGAGTCAAAACCATGTAAATTGTGCATAGCTGTTAATGCTGTGATTATGGCTGTTCTGCCTGTGCTGTTACATTGATAATCTCATGTTTGTTTGGTTTTCTTTTTTTAATTATTTCCCTGCTTAAAATATTCGATTCATGGTTGAAATCAAACAAGTTTACAGGAGATAAGATGCTGCCCAATATTTTCCCTTCACCAACCCCTGGAACTTATATTTCCTGAAGTTTAAACCTTCTTAATACGGTACTTCGCATATTATGTTAAGGTAAACTGCTTTCAAGTAGCCTCTATATTCGCTTCTGCTGATCTTATCATAGTCCTTTTGCTCTTGATGAGTCTGTCCTTGCATGAAATTTTAGTATCAATTTTTTTTCATCATTGCACTTTGGAGCTGGTTGCTGCATTTCTTAAATCTAAAGGAATGAGTTGGAAGAAATATACATTGTACTCCATCATGATGAGCACTTGATAAAAAACTAGTCCACACTTTCTTAGTGAGCACTGCCCAATGTAGACGTAGTTAAGATTCATAAATATCGGCAGTTAGTATTTAGTGTTGGAAGACTTGCAGTAAGTGGAAGAGGCAAACTTTGAATATTGAACAAAGTTCAGTAATATTTCCTTTCCATCTTGTGATGTAGTTACCAAACAAATGTATGGAGCACCAAACCAAACGTAATAATATGTTGAAGCCAATTACACATAGACTGGTCCCCTCTCCTCGAGCCACTCCGGTTCGAAGTGGAGCGGCTCGAGGACAGAGGACCAGTCTGAATTGTGCATAGGGAATGGCTGCAAATGTCTGAGCTATAGAGGATGTGCAGCGACAATTGTGACGTCGATGCCGCCATGTTGGACGTCACGTCCAACGCATTCGTAGCTTCAGATGACGTCCAACATGGCTGACGTGCGAATTATGACGTCAATGATGACGTCACGTGAAGTTCCTCTATACCACCGACCTGAGGACAATCACCCAGGACAGTGTAGTGTCTAAAGACTTCCATCACCAAAGTCTTCCTTCCTGCAAGAAACCAAAAAATTGGTCAGACATTGCATTTTTTTCATACCTACAAGATCTTTACACTTAATTTAAAATCATTAATTGCAGTAGGTAAGATACTGAAAAGACAGTTCGTCATTCAACAGCGAATTACTCAAATCATCTGGTACATATTATTGATTTGCTATTTATTTTGTGTCTACCCATATGGCCAATTAATCTTGCTTTACTATGTTGATGATGGATTTAAAATGTACAAACTCATTATCCTACTGTGTTTATGAACAAGGCAGAAATGCTTTTTGTAGGCCTATAATGTTTTATCCAGAAATAAATGACTGCTGGAAATCTTTTGTTGGTCGTTCTTGATGAGGCAGAAATTTGTCTTGGAACACATGCAGATAAATCAGGTGTTCCCCATTCTTGGTGAGGGTGAAGTTGTGTCGCATGCAGGACATGGTCCTTCAAGAAGGAGCCTTCAACTGGGGAGCTTCACATGCACGCGAGCGGCCGTGTTGAATTCAACACTTTAAAGTCAAGAGGCTTGAGAGTGACAACATTATAAAGTGTTATATCCAACACTTAAAGTGTTAAAGCCCCACTGTATTGAATGTGACAAACGCAAATCATCGCCGCGAATCTCGCACGACGTCACGACGTCAGCGTAGTGTAAAATGTACTACGCTCTGTCAGAATACATGTACATTAGAGCGCTCCCTGCAGTTTTTCCAATGCGTGCTGAAAACTAGGCCTTGATTCTGCGAAGTGCGTATCAGGCAAGCATTTTGGGGACCTTCTCGAGGCTATGGGACCTCTATGTGCACTCTCCTAACTTTTTGAAAATATCGTAAAATTCAATACTGTGGGGCTTTAAGNAGAAAATTCGAGGCGGGCGCTGATGCTAAACTAAAGATTTTTTTATGTGGCCTTAAAGCATCCTGAGAATATCAGGCGTTCTTACTGCTCGCTCCCTTCGTCACCGCAGACAGTTTGTGTGAGCGGATGAAGAGGAGCGAGGTAAAAACCCCTGCTGTGGGAGGATGTTATAAAGTGTTATATCCAACACTTAAAGTGTTAAAGGAGCACGGTATTGCCACTTTTTCTCAACAGCCGGCGCCACTGTGCCACTCTCCAACCCAGGGACCAACGACGTATTGGCGAGTTGACCCGATTTCCTTCGTACATTTTGTAATGCATTTTTGTAGTTCGTGTTACTGCCACTAGGTGGCTCCCTCTACGTCGGCAGTCAAATAACGCATTTGAGATCCAATACCATGCTCCTTTAAATTCAACATTCCTCCAAGATTCAACACAAGTGCTGGATCCAACACTTTCAACCTTAGGCCACATGAAAAAAAAACTTGTTTAGCGTCCCTTCCCGACCTGAAAAATGCCAAGACCCCTGCTTGAATTTTTTTTGTAATGCATTTTCCATTAAAAAAATTGCCTAAATTTTCCGGTAGGCCTACTCTAAAATTTGAAAATTAAAAATAAAATTATTTGTTTTTGACCTATCTTTTCAGCTAAAACCTACTAAAAATAAAAATACAAACCTCCCTCCCGACCCTGAAAAACTAAAGTGCCCGGACGATAAACAAGTAATTTTTTTATCTGGCCTAATACCAAGCGAAGCACGTGGCAGGCTTCCCAGTTCAGGGAATTCTGTGGTGACGTCATACAGTGATACCGAGGCTACTTGGGATTCCCTCACTTGCGTCCTTTTTGGTCGTGTTCTAGGCTATTTGATGAGAAAAAGTTTAGAACTTGTAAAATTATGTCATTTTTTACCTCTTGAGAGTGAAAATAATTCGTACAGTAAGTTTTCAGTGTTATTGGATTAAATACATCCAGTTATTTAGGAGAAGAGATGAAGCAAAGTAGCTGTTTGCGTGCGATACGATAGGCTAGCCTGGCTGGCTGTCACTTTTGCTTTGCGTGGGCAAGCAAGCATCCGATGCAAGCACAGCACTGCACAGGCATGACAGGTCGTCACGTCACTACACTAGCATGACTAGGCCTACATGTATGCATGTCATACCTTCCTGGCTAGCTAGGCCTACACATGGCGGATGGGGAGCTGTCAACGCTGTTTGATCTTTCTTTCAATTGGCCGTAGGCCCTATTCCTCCCGATTTCCTGCCAATATGCATGATACCGGTATGGGTTTCGTAGTCGTGCAGGGGTGAGGTGGGGTGAGAAGCCACCCTGCTGGGCCCAGTTGCACAAAACTCACGATAGTGCTAACTTGGTGTTAGCGCTAACTTTATGTTAAGTGACATAAAAATCCATTGTCTTTTTACGTCATTTAACATAAAGTTAGTGCTAACAGTAACACCAAGTTAGCGATACCAGTAGGCCCTAGCATGAGTTTTGTTGTGCAACCCAGCCCTGATTTGGGATTAATGTTCCTGGAACAATAACTCTGAGTGAGTGAATTATATTGGAACTTTGCCTGTGGTGCCCTGGATATTGGAGACGTCAATGTAGGCTATCCAATTTCGGTGCACTGTTGTCAGCCGAAGTAGAAGTTCCTGTTCATGTACTCAAATCAAGGTTGATTTGGAGACTCGAGAAATCTGCGTCGCTCTCCTCAATGTGTCTTTGTTGTCGGTATCTTATAATCCAAGTTTCATGGCGATATTCCCACTGTTTTCGTGACATTAAACCCCCGTACATTTGACTGCGATCTTGTGCACAATACAAAGTGTAGTTCCATCAACCTGCAAGGAGCGCTGGGTATTGCGTGGTCATTACGGTATTGTAATGTTCTGAGAGGTACCACACTGTTCTAGGGACTGCAAACAATGGGAAGATAACAAGATGAACACATAAAGTAATATCAATGTCCATCGACCTTTGTTTTGTATTAAATCTCTATAGGCCTATCGTTTCCACGACATAACATTGCTCTGTAGTGTTGGGTTGCCCATTTTGCACCCAACTTTGCATCATCAGCAATGCATTTTGCCCCCCCCAGCTTTGCGTCATTATGGCCACGTCAGCAATGGCGGACATTGTCGCAGTTACATGTACGTCGTGGAAACGATGAATACATCCTCATTTCGGGCAGCCAGAGTCCTCTCTTCTGTCAAGCCCTATTTCAATACACATGTTTGTTTCCTTTGCTTAGTGTATGGGGGCAGCACCCTACAGTCGTATCTTATCTTCAATGTATCACAACACTGCACTGAATTGAAGTGGAATGTTAGATGCAGTCGGCAATTGGGAAAATAAATTCATGACCCCCTTCTCTTGTCTGCCTCCATTTGACTCTGTCATCGACACACTGTGACTATGAGGGCATTCAGCCTGTTTAGGTCCACACTTCGTCCTTACAGAACCTACTCGCGTCTATCCTCTATCCTTGTGGCCAATGAGCTCAGAGTGATCAACGTTTCCTCTGTCAATACATCAGCACTTTCACGATAGTAGCCCAGCCTGAGATTTCATCATGATCGATAGCCTGCCTACAGATCATCTGTTCACTGAACCATGTGCCCCTCTGGCTTCTTGTTGTCATATTTTAACCATCTATCCGAGGCTGTACTTGCTTGCCTTGATCTGATCAGTGGATGGCTGAGATAAATTGGCATATCATGAAGCTATGACTATTAGAGGGTTAATTATGGCTGTTCGCAATGCATCGGAGAGTGTTGGCCTTCACTTATAAAAGAGTCGAACTTGAACTTTCATTTGAAAAAAGTGAATTGAAGTTTTTCGCTAGATCCCCCTTGTGGAAGCAGCAAATTAATGGAATAGTAGTCGACCGTTACCTGAATTCACTCGATACTCTCAATGAGTGCGAGGCTGAAGAATCTTTCTNGAATACATCCTCATTTCGGGCAGCCAGAGTCCTCTCTTCTGTCAAGCCCTATTTCAGTACACATGTTTGTTTCCTTTGCTTAGTGTATGGGGGCAGCACCCTACAGTCGTATCTTATCTTCAATCACTGCACTGAATTGAAGTGGAATGTTAGATGCAGTCGGCAATTGGGAAAATAAATTCATGACCCCCTTCTCTTGTCTGCCTCCATTTGACTCTGTCATCGACACACTGTGACTATGAGGGCATTCAGCCTGTTTAGGTCCACACTTCGTCCTTACAGAACCTACCCGTACTCGCGTCTATCCTCTATCCTTGTGGCCAATGAGCTCAGAGTGATCAACGTTTCCTCTGTCAATACATCAGCACTTTCACGATAGTAGCCCAGCCTGAGATTTCATCATGATCGATAGCCTGCCTACAGATCATCTGTTCACTGAACCATGTGCCCCTCTGGCTTCTTGAATCTTGTTGTCATATTTTAACCATCTATCCGAGGCTGTACTTGCTTGCCTTGATCTGATCAGTGGATGGCTGAGATAAATTGACATATCATGAAGCTATGACTATTAGAGGGTTAATTATGGCTGTTTGCAATGTATGCTGAGTGTTGGCCTTCAGTAATAAAAAGAACTTTGATTTGACTTGAACTTTCATTTGAAAAAAGTGAATTGAAGTTTTTCGCTAGATCCCCCTTGTGGAAGCAGCAATGGAATAGTAGTCGACCGTTACCTGAATTCACTCGATACTCTCAATGAGTGCGAGACTGACATGACTGAAGAATCTTTCTTATTGGATATAACTACCCAGGTATAACTCTGCCCATTGTGGGGGATGATTCAGAATCTCGACTGTCTGGTTAGCCAGCTATAACACATCAGATTCAGAAGCCTGTGAATCACATGGCCTCTCTGCCTGCTCACAAGTGTAGCTTGGTGATTTACTGTGAGGATAACCGTGGTTGAATGCTGATTTTGTGGTGTATTAGAGGATTACACATGCATAGGAAAGGAAAGCTTCACTAATCGCTGGTGAGGAGGGGTTAAAAATGTGAGGTGTGTTAGTAGGAGAGATGATGGAATGGCTATATCAGTGTATATGTGACCCGCCACAGCAAAACCCGGAATAAGTTGCTCTGAGCTTGGCAGGTTGAGATGAAATATTTGTGAATTGTCTGTCTATTGTGAAATCTGACATGTCTGACTGAAAATCGACAAGCATTTCCTCTCAACCTGCCAGCTCAGAGCGACTTATTGCAGGTTTTGCCGTGGCGGGTCACATATGCTGTTGTGGTCCACTGCCGTGTTGGCTTTGACCGTTTGGCCCTTGGGGCTACAAAACTACATGTACCCCATAACACACAGTTCTCTGGTTACCAGGCATCACTGATACTGCCTTTGTTGTCTCCGTCTATTTCACTTGTGGCCTGTTATAACCATCCCATGCATGCAGGGTGATGGCGACTTGTTCTCCAAAATCTGTCCTTGTTGCATGCCCTAAATTGCTCTCACCTCCTCTGATCCCTTCAGCCATCGATACTGTATGGTGTTGATTTACATTTCACTCTTCGGACCACCGATCCAGATGTTTTCCACAATATTGGCAATAGCCTTATTGTGTAGGCCTATATCATTTCCTGCTGAAGGTATTCACTCTCAATTGAAATATGGATTGGTTGTGTACATAAAGCCCTGGGCAATGCTGGCTCTGCAATTATCATCAGGACTGTGAAATTGTGGAAAAAGTGATGCGGTTTGTTTTCTGTTTATTGAGTGATTTGTGGAAGGATTGTAAGTGGAGTATTGCTTCAATCTATTCTCGACCATGTACACGTAGGTACATGTATGGGTAAGGCTGGCTGACACGTAAAATCGGCACGGCGAAAGTATCACACGGACCAAGACTGCATTTCCGTATCCGAAGTTTTCGCGCGCTGTTGATTTGGCGGCATCTAAAGCACGGGCAACTCAACCATAAACTGGGGGCAGTCGATGTGTCATTGGTCTCAATATAAGCCACAAGTGGTACAGTGTCACTGTCATGGTGTTAGGAAACCAACCGTGGTGAATTGCCCACTGAGAGCCAATTACATGTAGCATGAGAACTAACGTGGAGCAGCGCCTCTTGGATTAGCTTCAGATACGGATATCGGTCTCTTTTGAGTCCTAGTGCATATTTCTTTTCTTGTGTCATAAATTGTCAGGTGCATTTCATCCATAGGGTATTTCCAACAAACGTCCACGCCTCGCCTCTGGCCCTGGTAGCAAGAAACCTGGTCGTGAAAGTTCAGCTGTGAAGCCCGATTACAAGTCAATTAACATTTTAGCAAGAAGTTTTAAAAGTGTCATGTTCCATGTATTTCAGATTTTAACCTGATGGAATATACCTGATGTAAATCGATGAGGATTACCACCCATTGGATTACCACCCGTGCTGTCAACAAATTAGGAGTATGGCGGAGAGTATGGAGTCGACGTGTAGTTCCAAATCAGACACGCCCTCTGATGGGGAGTTAGACGAGATAGGAGAGCTTGAGAAGTTCCAGCATAAGATCCGTGGGGCTGCTGGTAGGTTTCTGGTGATGGTTGGTGTCATGAAAAGAAATCAATATAAACTGTGTTATCATCTCTCTAACTCATTCCAGAAAAAGGCTGCAAGACCAGTGCCAGCATCTCTCCAGGCCTGATGATGTTTGAACACCTCTGCTACCTGACCCATTTCTGACCATTATTTCACATCCAGCTGAAATTGACTCTCTGTAGGAGTCCATCCGACTAAAATATTTACATCTTCCTTGCAAACATTTTTAAAGGCAAATTTAAACTCAAATGTATAGTATAAGTCTTAGCATAACTAATGCTTGAAAAATTATTTTAAGTAAATTTGTAAATGTAAGTGTGACAATGACATCTCCCTGTTTTCCCCAGAGAGCATAGACAGTCTTCTTTCTGAGGCACAAATCGATGAATGTAAGTACTGTTTTACATAAAGTGGCTTCGAAAATTTTAACATCTTTGGCAGCTGAATGAATCTATAAATAGTGCTGTAAATCCTTGCCGTGTTTTAACATACCGTCCTTAACTGTCCTGTGTTCTGTTACATGTATGAAGGTAATGTACAGATGATTGATCTCATGGAATTTTCTAATCTTATCCATTAGCTTTTAACTTAATTCGCTATAACCCATTTTGCACTACGGTATTTGTTCAGAAGTTGTGGTGAGCATGGAATACACGTAATGGTTTTCGTCTCAGTGTGGTCTTAATAGCCAAATTCAATGTAAAAGTTGATGTCCCTATCATACGTGTTTGTAACAGTTTGTGTCTATGCATGCGTCATTGTGGTACCGTAACAAACATGATGTAAATAATCTAAGGCCACGCTTTTTTTATTCCTTGTTTCGCGGGCCCGCCGCTAGGTGAAAATAGGAAAATGAAAAAAAAATAAAATTTTATTTTTCGGGATTTTCGCGAGCCCGCCGCTCCAAAAACTCCACAAAATGGAAAAAAAATAAAAATTTATTTTTATTTTTATCCCGCCCGCCGCTCAGGAGGCCGAGATCGAAAATACATTTTTCAAAAATAGGCCTATTTTGTCATGTTTGTATGATTTACCGTCCGATCGATGTCATGATGCGCGGTTTCTGACAATCTGCCAATCTGTACCAACAGCCTCGCGCAGATTTTCACTTTGCTCTACTGATCGTATAGCCCTATGTACAGTAGCTGCACAGAAACCCGGCACTGACTTGCTCGAGGCTGTCATCCAACAATATGGCGTGGTTCATGGTCACTCGTCACCTTGGGCCAAAATTTGACCGTGCCTGCATGCAGGTAAGCGATGATACGATCACAATCAGCTCCTGTGTCATTCATACCACCAGTTGAACCTTTTTTTGGAATAAAATTTTATTTTTTTCTTTTCCTCCGCTATTCAGATGCCTTGGAAAACGTTCGAGAAATCAAAAAATAAAATTTTATTTTTATTTTTTTTCCGCCCTCCTCTGATGGAGGTGCTCAAAAAAAGCCCGCGAAATAAGGAAAAAAAAAAGGTGGCCTAACATAACCCTAGGAATAGAAAAGACAGAAAATTTTAAAAGTCAAAAAAAAAATTAGTGAAGGCTGGACATACGTAGCATTATTTGCACGATTTTGTGCCAGACGTATCGAAATCGAATCGCACCATGAAATTCAGTTACAAATGGGCATATGATATCTTTAATATGCTAATATGCTAATTCCCAATTATTAGCAATGACTACACCTGGACAGTTGCCTAATTCCTTACTGTTAGCATGGTTTGTGAACAATACCAACAGTCAATCAAGTTCTTTTTTCTCCCCTTTGTTGATGAAACCCCACAGGTAAGGAATGGTTTACTCATGAGATCAGTCTCTATGAATGTGAAGTTACTGACATGACTGATTATCTTTCAGAATGAGCTAGCTCTGCATCTTTTTTGTGTACAAAACAAAAGATAATGAAGCAGGACTAATTTGGTTGTGTTATGTTGGTCTCCATCCATTGCCTCTCTCAGAAAGTAAACTGCCATCACCAATATTTGAAGTCATTGAAGAACACGTATTTAACATCAGGCGCATCAAACAATAGTAATCCCGCATCCAAGGGTGAAAATACCTCAATGTACATGCCAGATGATCCAGAAAAAAATGTAACTCTCCATTGCCAACGTTTCGGTCAGTTACATTAATTTACGAACTTAGCTGTTAGCTGGACAACATTGGAAATTGCAGACTTTTCAATCAGAATGAGTTATTTACCAACAAACCTTTAGCATTTTCACTGGACAACATTGGAAATCTTTTTCCACTTTGGTTGGAACTGTCTCCTGTTACATTGTGGTATCTGAGTTCTCTAGTACATGTCTACCTGAGAGTTTCCTGTTTATATTGTGTGCCATACTGCTGCTGGCAAAGTTGAGGTTGGCCTGCTCTCTCTCCCACCAAAACATCCAATGATGTGGTGTGCAAATGCTTTGAGTTGATGATGGATCATCGGAGGGAATGAGTGTCAGATAAGAACACCTCGCATTTTCGTGATGGAATTTCGTTTGGCTGGAGGAGTGCGATTGTGAAAAATAGTGGTGGTGGTGGTGGTGAGTACGGTATATTCTATCTCATTTCGAAATTACATGTACAGTGTTTCTGCCAGAGGGTACTACATGTAGGGGTACTAACCCTCAGTCAAAGGAACAAAAAAGGGCCATTTTCTTTAAATTTCATGGGGTTTTTGCTGATTTTGAAAAAATTGGTACCCTCAAAAATATTTCTGGCAAAAACCCTGAAATGTCCATTGCAATGGATCCCACATCACTTTTGAGATAGTGAATGGGAAAACTTACTAAGAATTCAGTTTATACTCATTGGCCATCATTGCCTTGTCCTTTTTATCACAATAAAGACGGCAATTGAAGACTTCCACCTGGATACCTATAGGCCTACTCATTTCAGGTTCGTTCCTTTTCAATTTTTGTCATGTCTTTCCTCCTTCTGCAAGTTTTCGCCTTTTCGTACTGTCTTCCAAGTTGAGCTGAAACATTCCATTCACAAATTCTGCTCGAGGTGGCCGATGTAAACTTCGGACAACTTTTTCCTCATCCACTCCTGAAAATGTAGATCTAAACATGTTCGCCACTGTGGTATGTTGTAACAGGTGCAAGAGGAACCTCGGGCTTCTTGTAGTAGATAAGAAATTTCAGCAACAGTCAAAGAAAAATCTTGATCGCCTCAACTTACTTCGTAAAAACGTTTTTCTCTTGTCATGGGGTGAAAGACAAGTTCTCTCATTGCCACAAAACCTGAGTTTTGCTCAAGCACTGGTGAGTGAGAGCAGGGCGCCGTACAAAAATATCGAATTGAGAGCGGAGTGCCAAATATGGCATTGTTGGCTCTATGTGCAATAGGAGAAGTCAGCCGCACTTATTGCCAAAAGACGGCAGCAGAGTTCCAGCAGACCAATATAAAAAGAAACTTCTTGTGATTGGTGCTCAATCAAGCATGAATGGGTCCGCTTGGCATTGAATTGGGCCGTAGTGACTCCTATTGGTCAACTGACTGACAACTCCTATCTCGTGTACATGTATGGTAGGAGGAAAGTGGAATGCTTGGTTAAAACCTGTCAAGATAGATCACCAGCATGTTTGGTGGCGCCACTGTATCCACCCTCTGATCACATGAAGAGTGTGTCCGACCGGGGTTCTTGGAACCTCAGAGGTGACATGCGCCAATGTTTACGTTGTGACACTCGAACACTAGCCCAGAGTGATCACTCTCTTAACTGTAGTCGTCGTGGGTTTGCGGATCATCAAATCTCCCTAGCTTGCTACCAAATGCAGCCACACTGTAAGTATCGACCTCCCAGCAAATCTTCCACTGTGCAGAGACTACAAAACAGTTATTCTCTGGTATCATGCATGCAAGTAAAGGAATCCTCACTCCACGTGCATGTTTTTTATCTACCACAGGTAGAAAAGAATCTATCTGATGGCTGGTATAAATTGCATTTACATAAAGTTCGGAAACGGCGGTACTTTTTTCCCCGTCGATACTTTACTCATGGTATGTAGATTAGTTGATGAACGAGAGACGATCGAGGCTGCGTACTCAAACCCGATATTCATTAATGTCAGTAAATTAGCTCGTCATCTATCCGATGTTTCCCCTATCAGCTACTTTGAAGTGATTATCGCTTCATGTGTAGTCTATGCATTTTCTTCTCTGCTTTGCCCCGATCGTACTTCAGGGTATCTCTTCATGTGTAGTCAACATTCTTTGCCGAGATATGTTGAGGAGCAGTTGGTATTCCCCCTTGTTTTTATCAGTTCATTTGTTTTGTCAACATGATATGTTTGGCCAAGCAAATAGTCTACTGATATCGATTGGCCCAGTGCGGATGTGGCTGATATGAGTTTCACTTCGTCTTTGCTGCAAGGACACAATAGGACGTCTTTCCATCAGGGTCGAAGACAAAGCTTTATTGGCCCCTTGTAAGTCATGTAAGTACGGAAGAGACCATCTCAAGCTACTCGTGTTCCTCACTTGGATGGGGTCTTTTACTTGCCCTTGCAAAGGAACAAGGTACAAGGCACCATGGCTTACTGTCTCATGCAACGGATGTGAAGAGCTACAGGGATGATTCCTGTATGGCCCAGGTTAGATTTGAACCCGCGACCTGCCACTTGCTAAGTGGACATGATAACCACGTGGCTACAGGACTCCTCGGCTATGAGGACTCAATCCTCTTCTGTCTTCAATTGTGGCTGGATATGCTGAAAGCTGGTGTTGGGAATGGGACACACCATTGATCAGATTGAATCAACACATTTGAGCTCGTACACCATTATGGCCACATGGTTGGTTGATCATTCATGATGTAGGTGTGTTTCCCAGAGTATTGATGCTTGCTGCTGGGACGGTGACAACTCATTTTACGTTGCACACATTTTTGTCTTCATTTTGTGGCATCATTATTTGCAGATAAAGCTACCCTTACCCGCCTCAGCTCAAAAATAATATAAATGAATATAATATATACTGATATTGCAATGAACTTCAAATGAGTAGCTTAATCTCGACAACCAGGAGTCTATCGAAACACCACTGATTGTGCTTTGAAAATAACACCTGTTTCGATCATCGGCTTCACCAGGTGAACATACTACGAGGTATAAACAAGAAACTGGCTACTGAATCAACTACCTGTTAAGACGATCGGCGTATACTGTTGAGGCAAAAACTATTTTATAAGTGTAAGCAGAGCAAGGAAAATATGCAACTCACAGATGTTCTTTGGTGGAATTTTACCCGGCTGCTAAACAGAAGTCACACTGGATCCGTCCATAGTTTAAAGGGATGCACCTTCCTCGTGTCATTTTGCAGGTTTCATTTGTGCACTTCCTGTTTGCTTCAGCCCCCAAAATGATTTTATCCAATCCTAAAGCTAGCAGCACACTTCACCACTTTTGTTGCTCGTACAAGCAATTGTGGGAAAACTGCCATAAACCCAGAGGGTTAATGTTTATGGTTTAAGGGATTGAAATTGACCACCCTTACTAGTTCACTGTGGGCTTATTTGCCATAGTTACCAGCCCATTGTGCGCCCACTCATGTGTGTGAAGTGAGGCCAATTATGTAGTCACACAGGGCATTTGACCACCAGCTCTTAAGCGGTTTTTCCACGGTACAATATTATTGCACAATATGGGGCCCCAAATAGGTGTCATGTAACTGGCATGATGCATGGGAGAAAGATTGGTAATAATATTGCCCATTTTTGATATATTGATATTGATATATATATTGATATATTGATCCTCATATTGTGCAATAATATTGCACGTGGATAGGCCGCTTTAGACCAGAAGGACGTATCCCTGCTTTAGAAGTCTGCAACCAGTACAACCCCTGAAGGACGTACCGCTGAAGATGGAGTGAGTAATCTGCTTCTAAAAGACACTATATACACTTTATCACACAATTTTAGTGGTTGGCAATTTTTGTTGCGGTTGCCAGTTTACAGCAGACGTCACCACTCACTGGTCTCGTGTGCTACTAATGGCAACTCCCATTGCCAGATGGCAAGAAATCAAACCAGTTTGATTCTTGGCAACTCGTGGTCACCACAGAATTTCCGTGGTGAGTGGTCATTGGCCATTTTCGTGGCGACCACGAAAATTGCCCGTATGAGCAACGAAAGTGGTGAAGTGTGCTGCTATCAGTTTTCAATGCCACCTTCTCCCCCTGCTTTGCCCCCCTCCCTTATTGACGTGGGTTCCATTTTGAGGGTTAATATCTTTTTTATGCTCCAGATATCATCTATGCAAGGATTATCACATCGTCAGCATCTTTTCAACGATGATGGGATGATACAGTTCATGTCTCTCTTTCTTAGCTAGTGCAGCGAAAGATGAGAGGCTTATTGATTATTCCAATCGATACACAAATCTTCCATTGATCTGAGAGCACTTTCCTCTGACTCAATTCACCTCATGGTGTCTGTCATTAGCAATGTTAACCTGTGCTCGATGATGCTTAGAAGGAGCACTTTTAAATTGCCCCAGGTTTTCTTAGAGTCCGCCCATCTTGTCTCAAGAAGTCCACTGCCTATAAATCACTCGTGCAGAAAGCTGGCAGATGAATGTAATACCGGTAAGTGTTTGTATTGCATTGCTGAAACAAAGGAAGTGACCCATTAACCATATTTCTATGGAGGATTGGCACATCGATAAATATTAAGATGTTTCTAATATTGATTTGTCAAATAATTCACCGCAATTCATTAAAATCTGCCTACTGGGCCTGTTACTGGATATGGACTAGACTACACATACTTAAAAAAATGTTTTTCACAAAAAATCAATATGCCTGTACTGTTCTAAACTTTTGTCGTTGAAAAGGTTAAAAATCTTGAAGTACTGTCAATCATTGAACTGATAACGAAAATAAAAATTGACATGTCCACTCCAGATAAACCGTGGGTGACAAATTTGTCACATGGCTTTGCAGGTGGTGACCTCCAGGTTGATTTTATATATGAATTCAGGTTTTATCTCTGAATAATTATTTATTTAAAAATGTAATTGTATATGGGCACTGTACATTGGAGTCAGGTTAAAATGTATTGACTGAACCATTTTAAAAAAGTTTTACAAAAACGTCGATACACTATTCTGTAAAACCGCTGTCATAGGAATTGTTATCTTGAATCATTGATGACAAAATGAAAATGGGCACTTCCAGTTTAGATTAATATCGTGCGACAATTGAAATCATGGTAACCGCCAAGCAATTACTACAACGACGTACTTCAGAGACTTCATCGCGGAGTCTGACGTCGTGTGAATAAGTGCAACTGCTGCTGCGGATTTGTCATCCACGTGTCTTTGTGTACACGTGATAGCGGCGTTTTCTCTGACAAAGACATTGTCTGTGTGTGTAATTGCACTGCGGACTGCTGTGCACGTTCTATTTATGGTCGGCTACTGTAGTGATGTATGGATTTATGTACAGAGCATGGACTTGAATGCATTTGGACTGTTTTCTCTTCAGTGGATTTTCCTTTTTCTCTCCTTGTGAATGAAGCAGATTTGTTAAGATCATTTATTCTAATTTTATCTTCACGTTCATTTATAGCCCCTTTTTAGTGAGCCTTTCTATAAAGGGCTCCATCTCTTGGTCAGTGCCCGAGGGTCAGTTTTGGAATACAGCCAAGTTGGATTGTGTCGGGAACTGGTTACTCTTCTGTTGTGTAATGACCAGAAAAAAACAGATGATATTCATATTGATGGGCAATAACCTCGTCTTCAGTTATCTGTGTCGTCTCGCTCTAAATGTTATTTAGTGGTTGTGAATGCCTAAGTTATGTACAGAGGCTAATGAATACAAGATTCCCAGGAATAAATATTTGGATAAAAATAAGTCAAAATAAGTGACTCTGACTTTGACACTTATGTCACGTAGGACAACAGTTTGATATAATTGGAAATGGAGCCAGGATTACCTTCTTTACCACCTTGCATGTCCCCTATCTCGCCGTCGTTTACCTCCTTAAAGTTTAGGAGGAGAAAGGGTAAGTTCAGACATTTGTTTGCTCATCAATGGGTGTGAGTCTTCTTTTGATACTTTGTTGCCAAATTTGTGTACTTTTGCACTAATTATATAGAGAGCGTGATGTGATCAGTCTAATTCCGCCATATTGGACGGCAAGTGACGTTGTCGACCCGCGTGGTGCACTTTGCCATCGGCGCAAGCGGAGTGTGTGTCTGACGTCAACCCATGACGTGATCTACACATGGTGCCGCACTTGTCTTGGACGTGATGCCGGCATGGTCAAAAGTGACATCACAGTGAGCCACTGCACGCTCTCTATAGTCATCCCTCCAGCAGAGCAGACGCAGACTATTAGTGAATGAGTGTGTGTGTGTGTGGGGAGGGGGGTGAGATTATTGGTGCTTATGTAATGACAGCCTATAAGTCATTCATGAAATGTTTCTTTTTCTAGGAAGTTTCTCAAAGAATACTCCCCATGTCATTACAGGCATACTACTACAAATAACCAGAAGCTGGATCAACATTCAAAATTATTTTTGCGTGAACAATGCAACGTTGAACCACTTGCGCACTCACAACCATTTCAACAGTGTTCAATCCACTCCACCTCAGTGATACCGACTGTGTGTGTTTCATCTTTCAGCGATACCCGATACCCGGTACTTGCAATTATTCCCTGCAATGCTTCCTTCATGTCATTGTGGAAAAATTGACCTAATACAGTAGTTTCTACCAGCAACATGAGAAAGTTATATTGCCATTGTTACTGTGCTGTGCCTTGCAGCATGATATAATGAGTTCACTTCTAATGCAGTGCAAAAGTTTATTACAGTCGTTCTTGACAAATGCTTGATGCCTTTTCCTAATGTCAAAAGAAATTCAATTACCCATAGCTATGCAGCAATTGTTTGGGGCAGCCTGGTTGATTGTTCCTAGAGAAAATTAGTTGTTCAAAATGTGGAAACATGCTGTACACTGATCACATGTCTGCTCTTTGGCGTATGACTAGGAAAATCATATATCCGATGAGTCTGGTAGTTTGTCAGGAGTAGAAATTGACACCCATGTTGAATAAAACAGTTAAACTGATTAATGGTTTAACCATTTTAAGTTCTTTTATTTATATTCAGAGTATGCCGTTAACTCCTTCACTGCCCATAACGTATATATACGTTTTTGCACCAGGGTCTGTAAAAATGGTCATAACGTATATATACGTTATCTGTGTCTCCATCTAGCGATTTGAAACTGAACCAGACTGTTCAATATCACTGCGAGCAGATGGCAGTTTGAATCTCCGCCATGCGAACATTAGTTGGGAAACTTTGGCTACAAAAATAGGCAACGTGGTTAAAAAATTTCTTACCATTGGGCATTTTAGGGGTACAGAATAAAAACATCGTGGGCAGTGAATGAGTTAATGGATAAATATGAAGCCATGTAATATTTCAATGTTTACCAGGGAAAGCTATTCGCCATTGTTTCCTTATGCGTGACTTGTGGTTTCCTGTGTGAACGTGTATATATTGAGATTGATTACACTCTATAGTTGCTTTGGCGATCAGAATGTGAGAACCTGGATTAGTTTATTATGAACGTGTCCGTTTTCGTGCCATACTCTTCTTGTACAATGTACTTCATCGTTGATGTGGTAAAGTCAGTACTCTAACTTTGCACTATCAGTAAAAAAATTTCACTGTTATTAATTTCGAATCAAAAAATTATCATTGCAGATGAAAGAGAAGAAATACAGAAGAAAACCTTTACAAAGTGGATTAATTCACAGCTGTCCAAGGTAAGACAGCAGTGTGAGAGGGCGAGGATGGTCTGCCGCATGGCATCAGTCAGTATAAAATACTTGATATTTACACATTTAACATCAGTTGTTCGTGTTAGAAAAGTGACATTGTGTCTGCAACAACTTGTCTTACAAGCCTTTGAAGTTGCCCAAGGCCTGATGAGTCACTGAGCACATCAGTTCTTGGATCTCATTTTATCCAATCTTCAAAATTTTCTTCGCTATGTTATTGTTACATCCCTTTGAATCAGTTCTTTCTTGCATAACCTTTCAGTCCAGCCTGCCAGCCATAAGTGATCTCTTTTACGATCTGAGAGATGGTACACAACTTCTTTCTCTGTTAGAGGTTCTTGGTGGAAAGACATTAGTAAGTAAAATCAAGGTATCCCAGGAAGTTTCTGTCGTGTGTATCACATCTTTTTGCCCTGTGTTTAGGTGGTTCTTCAGTTAATCAAAGTATGTAAATCACCAAAATAAGAAAGACCAAGTTGCTCTGCACGCAATCTAGTTGCAGTGGCAGCAAAGTTGAGTCTGATGGAGTGGTGTGTCTAAAAGATCTAGGAAAATTTTCTCCGGGGCATAAAACCTGTTCCACCAATGTCAGACTGGCATAAAAGGTTCCGTGATCGCTTCACAATAGACACTTGATATTTATCCCACATGACGTTAGGGATCTGAAAAAAACGGCAGAATGACAATGCAGTTTATATCAACGATATTGGAGACAGAAATAATCCTGTGCGATTGTTAATGGTGTGAGATGAAAAATGCTGCGGGTGATACTATCCGTCTGTGTATTGCATCTTATGGTCAATTCTTTTATGAGTCAAGCTGAGAGAGGATGCTGATATTGTTGTTAGGATACAGTTGCAGATGTGTTGTGTGAAGTGGTTGACTGCGTAGAGAAATCTTTCCATTGGGAGCACCACTTCCATCCAGCAAAAAAGTTGAAGTACTGATCGTTTCCGTGTTACTTGACTGGCATATCTCGTTTCACCCCTTTGCGGGTTGGTCAGAAATAGCCAACTCAGGATGAACTTTGAGGTTTTAGTGTGGATAGACCGCAGCAACACCTGCTGATCGTCAGACGTGAAAGCCTTGGCTCAGTGTCCTGTACCTATTGATAAAACTAAATTCAAAACCAAAGAGAGTAAAAGATTTTATGATTTTCTTCATTTGTTTCATTCACAATGTTATAGTCAATGAAAGAATCTTGATTTTCTGATACCCAACTTTCCATTCTCTTCTGACATCACATGGTCCCTTTCTACAAGTAGTTTTTCATGATGAGAAATGT
>NMRB01000087.1:281921-307933 GCA_002633025.1 Notospermus geniculatus
TTAAAATCTATAAAAAAACCAGACTATAATAAACAAAGGATGATTTGCCATCCGTTTGTTTTCTCATGATAATTCTGGGTGTGCCAGCTCAAATGAGGATTCACGAGTCGAATTCCTGGTTGTAACTGTCGATCTGTGTCTTGTTTTTACAGGCAAAAGATGTAATGAACATGGACATTGATGAAACTGGAGAGGAGACCACGTTGGAAAAGACTTTGCTTCATTGGTGTCAGGAAAACACAGAAGGGTGGGTAAAAATATTGATCATGAGCTGAGCGACAAAAATAGCCTGGGTGTGTTTAACAATGTGCAGCAGAAGGAAACTGGAGTGCCCAGTGAAAACATGCACTGTCAAAATGAGTCGCCCCTGTTTCGCATGATTAGTGGGGCTGATGTGGGATCCATTCCCTCAGACCTCAGAGGTGACGCTGACATATGCTGGTGTTTCCATTATGCAACTCGGACAGGGTGGATAATGTCCTCAGCATTCACCAAGTTGCAAATTCACTCTCATGCTGCCTAAATGCAGTTTGTGATTATTGGGCTTTTGGTTCTGTCAAGGAAAACTGAACAGATGACAGAGATCTTACCGTAAGCATGATTGGTAACTACGAATATCGATACTTGACTTAAAATTGAGTTCAGAGTATCGTCACCCGTTAACAGCTGCCACTTTCAAGTTACCGGGTAATCAAATTGGTGCAAACATTATTGAACTGTACAATGTTTGCTGAAGCTGATTGACGAAACATTGACCGACAATGAGAAATTTCTTCACCAGGGCTTGTTTATTCCGATAAAAAAGCTAACCAAACTTAATTTCGTGTAATTAGGGAAAAAATCAGTATGATGTTGTCACAGTAATGAGAAGTGGGCAATGACAAAGGAAATTGATGCCGATATGAGCTCTTGTATTGTCATCTGCAAACCATACCACTTCAGTTTCATAGTGGAATATTGACTGTGGAGAAAATGACATTTAATGCTATCGCCGTCTGGTCTAAAATATCTAGTACTAGAAGGACTTGTCTTAAAATGATGTGTTTTTGAAGAGATTTCTAAGGTTGCGATATTTGTATATTGCCTTGTATGTCAGAAATGGAAAAATATGTCCGACTAAGTGTGTTTAAGAACTCCTCCATCATAATAGTATTAATATGGCACATTGAAAGCCATGATTAACGGTGTGTCTGAGGAAAGGAAATCGAAGAAAATTGGATATTCTGGTCAGCTTACACTTTGCTTGCTGTACTGTTAGCGTTGTATGGGAAAAGGCTGCGTCTAATGAAAATTTTGCTTCATGGCTTGACGCTCAAGTTCTTACAATTTTACCCTGTACATTTCAATTTTTTCATTGCAGGTACAGAAATGTGGACATAAGAAATTTCACCACATCATGGAGAGACGGGCTGGCATTTAACGCACTCCTCCACAAATTTCGGTCAGTATGATCAAGAAAGGGGGTTCTGTTTGTAGAAAAATCTCGTCAGAGATGTCGTATATCAGTAGACGTTTGATGTATTGTGTCTTTTAAACGAGTTGCACCCCAGAGGATTCACGTCTAGCGGTTTTAGCCCAAGTAATGACATCGACGTTGGCTCAGCCTGCTTGCTCTGAGCAGAAAAAGCTTGATTCCCAAGATACGGATATATCATTGATAATGATCAAGTGTAGATAATCTGTCACAAATATAAAATATAGATGATTTATCGGGAAAGGCATCAGACACCATGGGATAAATCATCTTTTAGCGTCTGCTCCGCTTTCATTTCAAACAATACACGGTGCACTTTTACAATTTGTTTTTTAATGGAATTTAATTAGTGACAGCTCCGTGGCACTCGCTCCACGGTCTGGCCTCATTAAAGTTAGTTACACACTGCCTGCTATTATTTTTAATCTTTGAATCATATGCTGGAGTGTGGTAGGGTGTTTGACTATACAACTGGTCGGGGGAGTGACTGTTGAAGCCTCTGTAATACACATCATAGAGAGAAGTGTCTAATGGTGCCTATTTTCTATTTTGTACAGGTAAGTGTTGGGTTTTCCTGAGGGTCCTACATGTTCTTTCAGGACTTGTCAGTCCCTCTCCTGATAACAACGAACCTGGCATTACAGCTGTCAGAGTTTAGAAGGCAGCTTTTGTATTCCTGTGGGTCTGAGAATATGAGATGTGGGTCAAGTGTGTACATTCTGATGAAATACCCTGTCATTTATATTTGACATGTTTGAAATTTCATTTGCTTTTTGCATCAAACCTAATTGATTTTTCAATTTGACCTTTAAATTTGCCCCATTGGATCCCTACCATTATTCAGTATTTCATGCAATGGTGTTAAGTGTAGGAAGTAATGCAGTTGTCATCGGAAGTCTGAATGGGTCAAGTTACGTGCCACTCTAATGGACTGATCATAGATTACATATTATGCTACTTAATGCGAGGATATATGGCCATTATAAATCTGGAGTGGGACCTTAGAACAGACCATGTGTTGTCAGAGGACAGCTACGTATAGGCTACCACGAACGTGGACTAGTTCACCGTCTTTAGTTTCTGAAAGACGTGGATGTGAAGTGTTCAGCAATCTTCAATTTGGTGAAATGTGAAGATCTTTTGGATTTCATTGCCTTTCAAAGAGCATTTGTGGATTCGTCGCCTGTGGAAGAGCATTTGTGGATTTGTCACCTGTGGAAGAACATTTGTGGATTCGTCGCCTGTGGAAGAGCATTTGTGGATTCGTCACCTGTGGAAGAGCATTTGTGGATTCGTCGCCTGTGTAAGCATTGTGGACTTCATTGCCTGTGAAAGAGCATTTGTGGATTTCATCCCTGTGAAGGACATCTGTGGGTTTCATAGGATTAGATTCTTCATCTTAGTGGACTTGCCGTGTGCCAGGAATGGAAAACTACGACAGTGGTATGTAAAATTGACCCCAGGGCTGACGGAAATGTGACAGTGTGAGTTAATGGATACTTCTTGTATAAAAGAGTCTGCTGGGCCAGCGTCCCAAGAACGAGGCAACTATGACAGTACTTGGTGGATGTTCTTGTATCAGAACAGACTGATGACCATTCAGTGCCCCAGGGATGGGATATGCCTGCGACTTTCTAGACTAGAGAGGATCCTATACAGAAGCCAATGAATTTGGGTTTTGCTGCTCGGCTGGATCTATGAATTTCACATTCTGGTGCATGTCTTCTGTCCTCTTCAGAACATCTGCTCAGTGTAAGCTGTAAATGACGCTGCAGGCAAGTACTGTGGTCTACCTGGAAATGTGTTCATGCTGTACATGCTGTGTGGCGTGTATGTAGTGAATAGAAAGTTGGCCAGTCATGCCAGTCTACATGATGGGTTCTCATCACTGGATGGGGAGTCAGAAGAATGATTCGATCCGGGACACTGTTATAGATGTATTGATTTCAGAACTGGAACTGCAGGAGTACCGGGTACCACTTTTGATTCAGGATACTGTGTCTCATTAAGAGTACAGATTCAGTATTCTGTGTTGTTGGAATTGGGAGCACAGATTTTGATTCAGGATACTGGGTCATTCGCACTCGGAGAACAGATTCCGAATACTGTCTTCAGAATTGGGAGCAGATTCAGGATACTGTGTCCTTGGAATTGCGAGTACGGATTTTGATTCAGGATACTGGATTTGTGGAACTGAGAGTACAGATTCAGAATTCCATGTCATCAGAATTAGGAGTACAGATTCAGACTGTCATTGGAATTGGCCGAGAGCACAGACTTTGATTCAGGATACTGGGTCATTGGAACCGGGAGTACAGGTTCAGAATGCTGTGTCATCAAAATTGGGAGTCCAAATTCAGTGTCTTGTGTAATTAGAATTGTTGTATAATTCAGTGTGGAGGAGTCACGCTATTAGCTAATAAACTAGAGTCCCAATTTTAAGCAATATGGATCTCAACATGTGAAAGGGTACGTCATTCATATTAATGAAAATTTCCTTAATAGACTCTGGTGTTTCTTCGCTACCCTGAAGTGTTTTCGACAAGACATAATTTCCCCATCCCAGTCAGTATAGATCCACACGGAGTGTTAATTTTGGACTTGCAATAGCACACTGTGCTCACTGTCGGATATCAATTTGCTGAGCTGGCAAACTCTTCATCTGGTACAAGAATACACGCAGGACTATCATTGGGTTATGGCGTATTGTCCCGAAAAGAATTGTTCTAACTCGTCTAGCGGATTATTCCGAGGATTAATTACGGTGTCGATCGCACCATCCTATCTGTAATTGGACCGGTGTGAGTACTAAGTCGTTTAAAATTGCCTTTTAGGTTATTTGTGTTGGTGTGGTATACAAATGATGTTTTAGTAGCATGGGGGGATATCCATCATCAAATTGCTCGATTACTTGCCAAAGCCATCAGATTCTAACATGACGTGAATCTCTCGTAAAGCAATCTGTATGCATGTCCTAAATAACCACTTTGTAATTGTGTGTTCGATTTCTTGGGCAAGGCACTTGCCCTGTCCTGATTGTCAATGTCACGGTCAATGTGATCAGAAGCCATCAGATTCTAACATGACATGAATCTCACAGAAAGCAATCTGTATACATTCCTAAATAACCACTTTGTAATTGTGTGTTCAATTTCTTGGGCAAGGCACTTGCCCTGTCCTGATTGTCAATGTCACGGTCAGCAAAAGGCAGAGAAAATGACTGCTTCCTAGTAATGTTCATCCTTTAGGTCAGGTTCACACAGAGCTACACGGTATATGGATATGCCGGCGAACAATGGCTTCACAAAGGGTTCATGACCATAAAACCTTTGTTTGCAAGCCGTGCCCGTGCAGGTGTAGCTCTATGTGAACCTGGCCTTAGGTAATCAGAGGTTCTCATATTTGCTCCCTGAATGTTGCTGACTCTGCACTTTTAGATTCTGGAACGCATATCTTGTAGGGCATGCACAGTTTTCCTTCACTCAGACTGTGTAATATATCACTTTTCAATGAGACTTGTGCAGCCACACATTGATCGCTTGCTCACTGTATGGAGCTTTCAACTGTCGTGTGTGTTCCTGAGTCAAAAATACATGAAGTACAGAAATATTGCACTCCAGAACAGTTATGGGGAGGCGTCAGGAATATTCACCTGCATTTGATCTATATTTAATGTTTCACCAAAGAGTCATCCATCCTCAGGGGAATAAAAAACATACTTTTCTTGGTAAGCACAAGTATCCTCTCATATCCCGACTGTATTTAATCTCGGTGATTGAATGGGACTGGACCATATGTACCAAATGACATATTACCAGCGATATCCAGCACAAAAATCAATGTTTCCATTGCTGTTTATCTTGTCCACTGTCACCATATATCATTGATAACACTCTGTTTTATGCTTATGTTGAAAAACATTTGGATAACCGGCTCACCGTACTGTGTTTCCGTTGGATAATGGGGTTGATGCCTGGCAGTGCAGTTTGACTTTTCAGCGCTGTTAACCCACTGAAGACTGGCTGATATTGACCGGGGATGCAAACCATCCCTTGAGTAACCAATAAATTGGATTGGGAGCTCAGCACCAAATTGCTCTCATGAGTCCTACTGATAGTGGCAATATAATCTTTCATTTCTCAATGTATCAGCAAGAATCAAACATGGGTCCTTCCAACCTCAGTCCAGGGACGAATTTTCCCGGGACGAATTATCCGGGGACGAATTTTCCTGTAACCAACCGCAGTACTACACAGTCAGACATCTGGGCCCGGTTGCACGAAACTCACGACAGCGCTATCTTGGTGTTAGCGCTAACTTGATGTTAAATGACATAAAAGAACAAAGGATTTTTACGTCATCTAACATGAAGATAGCGCTAACACCAAGATAGCGCGGTCGTGAGTTTCGGGCAACCGGGCCCTGAACTGCACTAAATGCTATACTCTGACAGAGCATAGACGATTCTCGAATTCGTAGATCTGCACACTTCCGCCGAAATCTCAACCACAACCTCGATGTGAAACGGGATGACGTGACGCAATCCATGATTCAGCAATGATCGACTCTGACGCAATGTCTTCAAATTCAGTGTCGTGGAGTTGTCAGCGTCAGGTCGTTCAGCTTCAAATCGAGGTTATGGTTGAGATTTTGGCAGAAGTGTGCAGATCTTTGACGTTTACGTCAAGTTTTGAATCATGGTCGATGCTGGTGGGCATGCAGTGCATGTAAAGTCACCAAAACCTTGAACTGTTGAGAAGGCGCAGCTAGTGGATTATTTAGCCACCCGGTTCAATCTCCAGTCGTTTCGGTGAGGTGATCTCTATGGTACTGTACCATTGTGTGTCTTCTCCGGGGCTCCAGTTTCCCCCTACATGACATAAATATCACCTGGTTTGTTTGATGAGTAGCTAAATATGCCCTGAGTGGGTGCTTGCACGACTGAAATAATATTTTTAAAAAACCTTAGCACAGGGATCTCTTGGCTCCTTTCCTGCAAAACCATGTTCTCTTTTCCTTGTTTATAGGGCATATGGGAAATCATTTCCTGCTATCTATCATTCATGTCATTCTAAACCATAAATATTACTTGGTTGATTGCACGTAACAATCGATTTATTAGGTGATGTAATTGCATACATGTATAATACTGGTAGTGGACCAATTTGATATCTATTGATACTCCTAATATACTATATGATACTATCATATCTAATTGTTACAATATAATTGTCACATGTATACATTGTCTTTTGAGTGTTGTTTGAGTAAAAATTCTCCAAAAATGTTGTCAAGGTGATACTCTTGGCTCTCATGGCAGTCATGCCTGTAGCTGTACCTGCAAGTCATCAACAAAGACGTCCTTGATGTAACGAGCCAATTGCTTTTTAGACCTGATACATATACAAAGTGTTTGATTTGTTTAACCCACATGTAATTTGGTGTGCAATTGGGTTATGACATGACCCTTCACTGGGGGCACTTTGGCAAGAATGCGGAATTACTCCAGCTGAACTATGCAACCTTGATGATGAAGTTCATGTAGTTGTTGCCAATGGTGTTGGAGTTTTATTATCACATTTTGAAGTGATTGATTTTAGTTGCATCGTTAGGACCCATGTCACCCTGTTCTCATCAAGTACGTTGTGCAATTTTTGATTTCTGAGTAACGTACTTCTAAACAGCGAGTTCATTGGCGTCATTGATAATCTAATCTAGAGTATACATTTAGAACCGTGCATTTATTAACAGCCAGGTTCTTCTCAAGGAGTTTTTCATTGTAACATCAGGAGAATTTTGTAAATAAAAGCCAAATGTGATGACGAAAACGGATGTTGGCAAATGTTCCTGTACAGTATGCGGAACCAGATATGCTCAGAATGCATTTACATGTACATGTACATGTACGTTGCATACATGTATATACGTACGAGCTCCATGTCGATACCTTCTTCATCTTATGGATTGTCTGCCAACTGTCCCGAGCAAAATTGATGTTCTTTCGTTTTATTACCAGAAACTTGACTTATTTGTCGAATGTAAACTCGGTGAGTGGTTGTCAAGAGTTTTGTGTTTATCGAAAAAATAGCTTTATAAAATCTGTGTCGATGTGTGTGGCTCTGTTAACAAAAATGAATGGTTACTGCATTTCCTGTTTGCACTTCAATACATGTCGGTTTTGGCAATTTGGGGTATTATTACGGGGTATTGCGAGTTGCATTGTCAGCTCATGATGTCTGCATCTTCTCTACTTGTTCCTCCCCGAGTGCCAATTGACTACTTTAATTCGGCGTCGATTCCCAGTATATGGGGACAGCACATCATGATGCAGAACGCAGAAAAGGTTAACTTTAATTATGAGTGATGTTAGGACACCGTTTTAATGGGAAAATTCATAAGAAATAAAAAGCACGTCGCAGCAATGACTTCATCATCAGGGTTTACTGAGGCATGGCACTCTGTTGTAACGTCAAAATGCAGTCAGCATGAAGTTGCTAAAATATTGAATTGAGAACTTTGATGCCAAATATTGGGCAAATTTATGTGTAACAGGAGGAAACCAGAGTGCCTGGAGGCAACGTGAACTTTCAGAGACCTGCCCTGTCAATCACATGAAGAGCGTGTTTGCACCAAGGATCGAATCTGGCTAGAACATCAGAGGTGTCGGGACACAATTTTTCCATTGCACTTCTCCAACAGCCCAATTATTGCCAGTATCAATTATTGCCTACCACATCAGCCCCAAAGAAACAGAGTATTTGTCATATCATTATAACATTCAGTAAAACTGAGACGAAGGGAATATTATATCAAGATTTTCATGGTATCATTTATTACAGAATATTTTTCATGGATATCTTGACATTGTATCGATTTCCATTGTAAATTAATTCTTTTTTCTTCCATTGTATGGTTTGTTATTTGATCTCAAACTGTCACAGTAATCGCACAGAAACCACGCTGGAGCTGCAAGTGCTGTTATGACTGGTGTAACACAGCATTATTTGATTCTAAGAAAAATGTCCTCTGGAGTAAATTAGCTTGTACTTTCTCATTTCAGGCCCGATTTATTTGATTTTGAAGAACTGGTGAAGAATGAGAATGAAGTCAATCTTGAGCACGCTTTCAGGGTGGCGTATGAACGACTTGGCATTGACAGGCTTCTGGATCCTGAGGGTAGGTTGTTGCTGGGATTGTTGGTGCCAACGATGAATTGGCAGCTTTTCACTGCCAGTGGCTGTAACCTGGACTAATCCAGAAAAATCTTATAGAAACTCTGTCACGTAAGTATTCATTGGAAGGAATCTCAGAGAGCTTTCCAATGAATACAAATTGACCCGATCTAGCAAAAGTAGGTGCATGTCGCAGGTGATCATCCCTGGTCATCAGTTTACTATCCTCACTGCTGTCGGCTATTGCTGTCAACCTGCAGAGATGTATATTTCAGCTTTTGTGTTGTGAAGGCGGTTGCCCTTTCCTCGGTTGTGACGTGCGCCTACTTTTGCTAGGGTCACATATGTTGCTTCATTGGATATGACACTGACAGTGAAGTTGCTCTTTCTAGGCCTGTTGGTTCTTCACACCCAAGTTAGGTGAAGGACAGAGGCAAGGTCTCCCGCTCCTTCCTGCTCCTCTGCTCTGCAGTTGCGGTGATGAAAATCACAGCGCCCAACTTCATTCCTATTCCTTGTGTATTTCAGATGTAGACCTGGAAATCCCCGATAAGAAGTCTATTATGACATATGTGATGTGTCTTTTCCAAGTCTTACCAAATGCTAGGAATCTTTTGATTAAAGACACAACCGATTCATCATCCGTATCCCCAGTTGAAAAATCGTGCAACACGGATCTGAGTTCGTCAAAGGAGAGAGAAACATCTGAAACGAAAGATTCAATGGTGAGTTTTAATAGACACAGCTTTTATGTCATGTCTAACATGTCGACCTAGTTGTTCAGATCAAGGAAACAATGCTCTTCAATCTTTGGCGTGAAATTTGAGCTGGGTGGGCAAAAAGGGGCATGCTGAAATGATACGCTCCATTCTTGTTGAAGTGATGCCTCCTTTTGGTCATGCTCAGGAAGAAGCTCAGATCTCTGTAGGGCAATTCATAGCCTCCGAAATCATCTTCTCCAAGTCGTTCTCCATACGAAGATTTAACCATTTCACTCCCACGGCAGTGGCGGTTTTTCAAAAACAGAAAAATAAAGTATGATTCCGAAAAGGAATTGGGACACCTGCAAGACTCATATCTTTCCAATGAATACCGTTTGATGGGGTTGGGGTACTTTTCTGTTTGGTGCATGTTTTCGAATTTGACAATACAAAATGTACCTTGGCAATAAAAGGTCCAACCTACGATAGCTATTAATCTGACAGTCAAAACAATTGCACTGGGACAGACATAGCAGACTCCACTAGAGGTCAACAATGATATCCCCTTTGTTCTTTTTCAGTCCACAATGTCGTTCACGAGTTCTTCAAGTGCCAGCAGTGGCAACAGTATTAATCTCGCATCATATCAGGAATCACTAGAGGGTATATTGACGTGGCTCTTGGAGGCTGAGGAGATCCTCGCGTCTCAAGGCGATGTGGGGCAAGAGGATGACGTTCAGAAGGTGAAGGAACAGTTCCAAGTGCATGAGGTAAGTATCGAGTGCGGTTCTTGGCGTGGAGTTCTTTTGGTGGGTGAATGACTTCAACCAAAAATTTATAAGCGAGCCGAGAGTTTTCTCAGGTACAGTTTCATTTGGTGGATTTAGAAAAATGTTGTAATGTCTGATGTTTCTGATGAAGGTAGATCGGCAGCTCTGTATTCATTTCCCTGAACAAGATTTGCAACTTCCCTCTGCTCCTATCATATTCAAGATTTTCACTTACGCTGTTCATGATGTAGGCAGGATAAAGGTGTGCATTTGATGCTGCGTTCGACAGTAAATCCTCTGATGTTCTGCCTCACTGTGCTGCCTCGATGTAATGGGGAGCCGAAGTGGGGATTCAGTGTGCAGCAGAGGAAACCGGAATGCATGGTCCAGACAACTGTGTGAAGGCCTTTAAACAGGCCCTACTGCCCTAAATGATATTGACAAAGGTTTACATCTCAGGCCACTGCACATTACTTTCAATGTAAACGCTATTGCCAGCTCTGGTTGAATCAATCCATATGACATACATGTATATTTTCTGTCGACAGGACTTCATGATGGAGCTTACAAAGCATCAGCAGGTAGTTTCAGCCGTCCTACAAGAAGGTCACACACTCATATCAGATCTCAAGGTCACAGAGGATGAAGAAGCAGAAATAAAGGTCCAAGTTGCATTACTCAACTCACGGTGGGAGGACCTCCGTGTCAAGGCCATGGATAGGCAAACTAAGTAAGTCTAGGAACCAGTCCTGCAGATTAGTTATTCACACAGTGCTACCCAACTGGTTTGTATCCAACATAGAGCATAAAAACGACACAGAAAATGATAAAAAAGTAAAATCGTCTCCGAATTTTGCAAATTTTCGACCCCCAACAGGTGTCTCCTCAGGCACTTTCTATCAACTGGGTTTGAAGTTACGGTATTGAATCGAGTGCTGAGTGCCAAAAACGGCATTACTAACTCTACTGACAGCATTGGGAGAATTCAGTGTACGGCAGGAGGAAACCAGAGTGCCCAGAGAAAACTTGTGCCCCCTCAAAGAAAGTCACCCTCTCTATCACATGAAGTGCGGGGCCAACTGGGGATCGGACCCGGGACCTCAGCCGTGACAGGCTCCAATGTTTCTGCTGCACCACTCTGACAGCAATTCAGGTTTGCATCCTCATACATGTAGCTATATGTTTCATGCAGCACTGTTCTTGGTGTTTCAGGCTGCAGACTTTGTTGATGGACCTTCAGCAGAAGCAGCTAGATCAGTTAAATGCCTGGCTTAACAAGATGGAGGCCAAGATAGGGGAACACGAGGCTGTGGGAACTGATATTGATGTGGTCAGACAGCAGGTCGAAGAACATAAGGTAAGTCCATCAAATTTGTAAGGCTGCCGTTTTCTTGGGAACTCAAGGAGCAGCTCATTCAGCACTCACTTGATCCTCCCAGGACAGTTCAGAATGCAAAATGGTGACTTGGCTGGGTATCGAACCTGTGGCCTGTAGTTGGCCACAAGTCTGAGGCTCAAATCATTGTGCTGCCACGTTTCCCTCTTCGTGCTTTTCGCTTCACATAGTGAGATTTGGTAGAGTAGCAGTTCGAACCACCCTGTGGAGGCTGGGATCAAAGAGGGTTTCAGGAGGTTTCTTGCCACACATCACCCCTTTCCATCATGGTTCATGTTACAATTTCTTTGTTTCTTCAATGTGTAGGTGTTACAGGAAGAATTGGAGGAGCAACAGGAGAAAGTTAGCAGTTTGCAAAACATGGTTGTTGTGGTTGACGAGGCAGCGAGTGACACAGGTGAGAGACCTGAGAGCCGAGTGGTAATCACATCCACTAAGCAAGCGGTTGGTCCCGGATTCGAATCCAGCTCGGGCCATATGGGATATTATCCCTGGCTTTTGACATCCATCACCTGGGACAGTAAGCTGTGGTGCCTTCTACCTTGTTTCTTTGCAAGGGCAAGTGCATGTAAAAAACCCCATCCAAGTGAGGAACATGAGTAGCTTGAGATGGCCTCTGCCATACTTAATACCAGGAACTTTAGTGCTGTATGTATATGATACAATACGATTGTTCAACAGGGAGTGTGAACTGATGATCAAGCAATTCATAATCAGTGTGCCTACCTTCCATTCTTTGTAGTCTACATCGACCTTGAGCAGCAGCTGGAGAGTCTAGGCCAGCGATGGGCCGACGTCTGCCATTGGACAGAAGAGAGATGGCTAGTTCTTAACGAGATCTTCCAGAAGTGGAATCTGTTTATCGAGAGTGAAAACAGGTTTAGAGACTGGTTACAGGAGAAGGAATTGGTGCTAGGGGAGATGATCATGGCTGACCTGACGGAGTCGAACGTGGTGCTGAATCAAGTGAAAAAGCTCAAGGTAATAACTACTTTCTTCTGTGTTAAAGGGACCCCTACAGGCAACATCCTCATAGAATTTTGATGTGCTTATTACACTGATCGGTTGGCTTGAGAACCTAACTCCGACATTTAATGCAAGTAAAATACACTAAACATGTACATTTGAGCCGAAATCTGTAGGTTATCATATTGCTAGCGCCACCTGTGATGAAATGACTGCACTGATATGAGCCTAATGTCTAGCTGTCTACAGGGTCCTTTAAAGCAGAAACATGAAGAGGGATTTCATACAATTATCGTTGTTGCAACTTTGCCACTAAAATCTTCCTAAAAAGTTTGCCACAAAGACAGTGCCCAGTGAGTGGCTCACAAATTACTTGGCAAGTGCACTCATTCTGTAAATGACAAAAAAGCTGTGAACTTTACAATGTTGTTTCAGCTGATAGAAGAAGATATGGATCAGCAAATGCAGAAATTTGATGAATTGAATGAGCGAGGCCATGAAATTGTTGACGTTGTGGAAGATGATGAGATGGTAGTTAATAAGATAAACGCACAGCTTGAAGAGTTTCAGGAGAGGTGGGAAAACCTGGTGCGGCAGATGGAACACCAGAGTAAAGAAGTACGTACATGTATAGAGATAATGGAGTTGGAAAGTATTCCTATAAATGCAGCCTGGTATGGTCATTATGTTGTGCTGCTGGAATAAAGGTATTGAATTTAGTTAATATCTTCTGGGGTTGTGTGTCAGCTGCTAGTCTCTTAGGGTGGTATTCATAAAGCGGTTCTATCGTTAGAACCGTCTTAGGCCGGTTCCAAGTACAGTTGTTGACCACACATGGAACCGGCCTAAGACGGTTCTAACAATAGAACCGCTTTATGAATACCACCCGTAGTGACTCCTATGTCAGAGCCTAGTGTACATGTAGATGGCTGCATCGATGGTGAGCCAGAATACAGTCTCAAATTTCTTTTCAGATTGCTCAAGTCAACATAGATTTCTCAAGTCTCAGTAGTCCGATGGAGGAGTTAGCAGATTCTGGGCCAAAGAGTCCAAAGCGGCCTAGAATTGAGTCCTGTAAACGTAGTGACTTTGAAAACATGGTAAAATCTATGCACGAGTGGTTAGACAAAACGGAAACTAACCTTGAACTGCTGACGACAGAGGCGCCTGATCCACATGATCAGCTGACATCAGAGGAACAACTAGTCTTGATTAAGGTAGGCCAGGCTGACATTAATTATCCAGTCACTCTAAACTGCCAAGTGTTTCCATAAATATCTTATCTGATGCATTATATTCCACTCTTTCAGGACATAGACACTGATTTGAATAATCACCGCAGCGTGTACCAAGACATCCATGATATGGAGGTGATACTGAAGGAACAGTTAGTAAGCAGTAAGTAGCTGGTTTCGGGGTGAAACATCTATTCTTATTCATATACTTCAGGTCTAGTGGAGATTTGATTTGAGCAATAAATTTCATGAATTTGCCACATGTCAGTATTTGAAAGCAATTTTCAATGCACTGTGCTGAACTTTGCTGGAATTCCTGCATTCCCATAAAGGGTTGACTATCCATCTGTCTGGGCCTGAAATTATGAGAATTTGTTACTCGTAAAATGTCAGCAATACTTGGCTGATTGGAAAAACTATTTCTAATATTAAAAGAAATAAGGTTTGATTGACAATATTTGTCTATTTACCCATGGCCCAGGTCGTGAAGGTGAGTACTAAGAATGAATTTTGATGAAAAATAACAATTCTTCTCATTATCTCAACTGATTTGCTTGGGTTTAGATCTTAGGAATTTTGGTTTTCTTATCGACTTTTGGCGGGGAGGGCATCAAAATTTTCTATGTTGCACTGAAGCATGGCAGTGTGTGTTCTTACTTGGCCTGCTGAATGCCCAGATAATGAATAGAATAATAGACATATCTGACATAATTTTGTGGCATTTCGTAGCGATATTGTTTTGAATCTGTTTGCATCGAGTGAAGTTTCGTTTCAGAGAAATATTTAGTGTCTTTTTCACCACTTTTCACTGTCAAAAGNGTGGAACTGCAAGTGTAGTGGAAGTCTCTAATTTGAGCTCTTTTCTCAATGTAAATACATCCCTTTAGGAATGGTGGCAAACTCCTAAGCCATCTACTACATGTACTGTACTTATTTACTGAACTTTTCCTGACGATGGTTTGATTTAGACAACTGGGGTCTGTTTCTACGCAGGTGATCGCCAGCAAGCCATCCTAAGTGCCAAGGATCATTCTCCGCCCAAAGCCTTCCTAGATGCCATGCAAGCCTTCCTGAAGTGGTTAGAGAATATTGACGCAGTATTAGAGTCAGAGAAATTCTGTGTGAATGAACTGGATATACTTGAGGACAATTATCACAACTTTGAGGTATGTATGTAATGAAACTTAAGGGTTATGAAAAGTGACTCGAAATTTCGAATTTTTGACACAAAAAATCTGACTAACTGCACAATGAATTGAGAAAATAAGGCTCGGGGCACCTTCCTATGACGGTTCCCGAGGCCCCCGAGCCTTATTTTCCAAATTTTTTGTGCAGTTAGTCAGATTTTTTGCGTCAAAAATTCGAGATTTCGAGTCACTTTACATAACCCTTAATAATAGACCGTTCTCAAATTGACATAAACGACAAAGATCTGTGCATGTCCGCCGAAATCTCCACCGTAACCTCGGTCTGAAACTGAATGCTGTGACGCAGATAACCCCACGACAGCGACTTCGAAGACGTTGTGTCAGAGTCGACCTGTTATGGTCGGACCGTAACTGAATGATGGATTGCGACACGTCACCCGGGTTCAGATCGAGGTTCTGGTTGAGATTTTGCCGGAAGTGCACAGATCTGCGAATTTGAGAATCGTGTATTGCTGGTCGTCTCACTGTAGCACGCCACTGAACTACATTTAACTACATGTATATTCTTATGAGTTATACTGTAAAACTAAATAATTATTCCAAAAAATTATTCTGAAGAACCGTATCTCAGTGCTCTGATCTCACCATTCCCTTCAAATGTTTATGTACCGGTACCTACTGTTCAACAGGAACTCCAAAAAGACATCCATGACCACTTGCCGACCGTCGAGTACATCAACAGGACAGGACGAGAACTCATCGAGAGGTCGTCCTCCCGTGAGAAGGTGGAACAGCTCCAACACGATCTCCACACTGCCAATTCCTGCTGGTCACAGGTCACTGCTGCTATTGACGAACGATTGAGTCGATTGCAGAGAGCTATCAATTCTTTGAAACAGTTACAGGTGAGGTGTTTTTCATCAGTCAATCTCCCTGTGCATTGTATTGCCCCTTTGAAGAAAATAACATTTTCTGAAAAATGAGATACAGTGTTATTTCTTAGTAATTTCATACCCAGTGAAAGCCTTTTCATGTGTTGCTGCTACAGTTTCTTACCTGGAGCCAGTTTCAGCCTGTTCCTTTTCGTCAGTGTATTCACATCTTTTCAGAAACAAACCGAGGGTCTTCTGAAATGGATGGAAGATATGGATGTTTTCCTACATGCTGATGAGGCCCCGTATGGTGACTTGGAAATGATCCAAGCACAGCTCAAGGAAAGTGATGTAAGTGTAACTGGGGACCCATACTTTGACACCTACTAAATGAGGACATCTCTTCGTTCCATCACATTCGCACCAAACATTAGTCTGGTCAGCTTTTGGCAGTCTCTAATCGCGAGAGTGTTTTGTATGAAGTGCAGGTGTGATAGGGGACCCTTAGTTTGACACCTACTAAATGAGGACATCTGTTCATTCCTCCAGTTTCACGCTAAACTTAACAATCAGTTTGGTCAGCTTTTGGGCATCTGTGATCGGGAGACTGTTTTGTTGATCTGGATTGCATTTTTGTTTTGTTCTTAAAAAATCATTTATTTTTGTAGGGTGTAAAGGAGGACATTTTAACATTACAAGAAAACATACACACTATCAAGGAAATCGTAAATGAACTTCTCATCGACTCTGATGAGGACTTCGGAACGAAACTGGAAGAGGATGTCCGTGAATTATGTGAGCAATGGGAAGAAGTTGTACGTGTGTCCCACGACCAAAATAAGCATCTGCACGTGATGGCAGAAACAAATTCTCAATTGGACTCGCGGATGGAAGAAGTGGCTACGTGGATGGACTTGGTTCTTCAGGAGCATCTTAGTAAGGAGTATGTTGTTGTGAATTGGAAGGATCTGGAGATCAACTGTCAAGCTATGCAAGTAAGTGCGTTGGAAAACTATGTCAATTTTAAATAGGCTGCAAACGGGGTTTCTCTGTATATTTGGATCAGAAACTTTTAGCTGAGTTCCTCTAAAACCAGGAGTATAAAGTGGTACCAGTTAAAGCCATAAAAGTCAGCACTGGATGAGCTTATTGCATTCCCCTGAAAGATTCCTGGGCTTGACGGCTGGGGGAAATCAGAGTGTGTAGAGCCAAATACAAAATTTGTTGTTGTAAGATGGCAGTAAGTAAAAGCTATTCCTTCTATTTTCAGAAACTGAAAGATGAAGTTACATGCAAGGAACAACTTGTTACTGAAGCTGAAGCACTCTATGCAGAAATACTAAAAGACGAGGCAGCATCGCGGTCGCCAGACCTTGACAAAAACATGGCCATCTTCAACGAAAAATGGTCACAGATCTGTAACAAGACTGACATGCTTTATACGAGGTTCATGACAGGGAAGGACCACCTGGCAGAGTACAGGAGTCGTTATCAGGAAGAGGTGGAGTGGCTGGATGATGTGGAAAGGGTGTTGAGGGAACACAAGGAAAGCAATACTGCTGACCCTGAAGAAACTGCTGAAGAAATCGATGTAAGTCAACCAGGCAAATACATGTCCAAGATACAGAATAGCACAAAATTGACACACAAAATGATAATAAGCAAAAAGTCAATCTCCAGAATTCGTGAATTCTGGAGATTGACTTTTTGCTTATTATCAGGCAAATACATGTAATTCTTAATCTTGTCTGTCGGCGTTCGATTGTTCACTTTTCTTCTGTGAAGGATTTGATGTAGCTTTGAAGAAAGTTTGTGACATTCAGTGTGGGTATCCTGAGGTAATCTGTAGTTCTTAGCACTCATTCTTATGTGCAGTGATGTAGGGATCCATTGATTACCTCAGGATAGGTGTGGGGGACCCAAAGATGCCCTGCAGTGCAAAGTCATGCTGATGTGTTATGATGTCCTACATGCAGTTGATACCAATGCAGCTGGTAGCTGAAATTGTAATGGTAAATCATTCTATGCAGCCACCACAGTGGGTAGGTAGCATGAAAAGTGAAAAATCCTAAGACAAATGTACAAGTATTCCTTTCCTCAGGAACTGGAGTGCCTTACTATTCATAACCATACAGATGAAAACAAAGATAAGATGGAGGAACTTGCGGAGACGTTAATCAGTAATGAGATCATGGAGTTCCATATGAAAGGAGAATGGGAACAGTTTATAACAAGATGGAATACGACTACACAAGATGTAAGATTTTTCCTTCCTTTCACTATCTTAAGTTGGGTTTACAGTTGGATTGAAGTTCGATGTAAGACGCCGATGCAGGCAGGATGGGAAGGAGCCAAAGTGGGAGAAGGCAAAATGGAAAGGAGGCGCAATGACAGCACCATAAGTAATGGATGGTCTGGTTCGCTTTGATATTGCTAACTATCATTGTTTGTGTTGGTAACTGTATGTTTTCCTCTGAATATTCAGGCCAAGAAACGCCTCCAGTTCCTTGAGATGGCTGTCACCTCATGTCAAGATATAGAACAGCAGATGATCGACATGTCACAATGGGTGATAGAGATGGCCGAGCAGTTGAAGTCGAATTCTGATGCGGAGGTTTTGGCTGGTGATGTCCCTGAACAATTTGAGGTAGGATTGATTACATGTACTTTCTTTATGCTCTTAATACTCATAGCATTTGTCCGGGAATCGAAAACCGGTCTGTAGTAGTGAAGTAGTAAAATTGTAATGGTGGAGCTTGACTGCTGATGAGCCAGATGACCAACTTAATTTGGACGAATTGTCAGTAACCAGATGACATCGAACTCAGGGCCTCCGAGGTAAAAGGCATTGTGATAGTGTTCTGAGTTGGCAGAAGCACCAATAGGCTAGTTTACACTTGGCATCATCATACCTTGTCTTAATGATGGTCACTTGATTCTTTGGTCATTTCAGGGTATGAAGTTAGAATTTGAGCAGCACGACAAGCTGATGGCCGACCTCGCGGAACAGGTGGAGACGTACAGGGCTGAAGGGAACGAGGAAGCTGCTGAGAGACTGCAACAACAAGTTTCTATGCTCAATGTAAGTGCATGACCTTAGGCAGACAGTACTACTTTCAGATAAAAAGCAAGTTTCTATGCTCAACTTATAAAGTGCATAAACTCAGGCAGACAGTACTCTCAGATAAAAAAAATATCATGAACCAAGGTCAGTTTCAAGGAAGTTTATGCTGTTCACATTGTAGAATTAATCTGTATAAGTTCTATTGCCGCTTACTGATGTTCCCACTGAAGCTGGTGTGAAGTGATTCCAGTAGCTTTTTGCCAAAATCTTACATGGAATTAGTCTCTGTTTCTCCCCTTTTCAGGAAAATTATGCCGAACTGAAAGTCATGTTCAATAAATTCCAATGTCCTGCTGACTTTGAACCCAAACTTGGTCGAGTGAAGAGAACATTGTCAGAAATAGACGAACAAGCTCATCGGATTGACATTCTCTGCGATGATCCAGAAACTTTGGAAAATCAACTCAAACATTGTGTGGTAGGCCAAACAATTTGCTTTTCCTGATATTTCTTTTTAAATCACGTTGATGGCTGCTTTGTCCATTCTTCTTGCGAAATTTGCCTGTCCACAAAAGAAGATTCCTTATGATCTCTTAGTAAAAACTTCATCTCTGTTTTGATTTCACAAGTCTTCGCTAGATGGCAGGCATGTTGCTTTCTCAGAAATTTTGTCCAGCTGAGACGGAGTCTGCATATGGCATGTCGTTGTAAACATCACCTCCAGTTTGGTATAATAATTGGTCTAGCATCTCGAGGAGAGATATTGGTACAAAATGAAAGTGACCAAGGCCAAGGAATTTTGTTGCTGGATGGTGGTGACACTAAGTCCATAGTCTGTCCCCGTCATCTTGAAGAGCACCTGCATGACTTGATATCCTCATGTGCTAAAGAAAATAAGAATATATTTGGTCATTTGTAGCAGTTGCCTTCAGCTATAAAAATTCATTAGAGTTCTTCAGATGGGGGATTGAAGTATAAATTGGATAATGATGTTCGTTATATGTGTCAATTTCAAATGCATTGGTCCTGAGTGTATGATAGCAAGTTGTTATTTGGTGATTGTAAGTTAACACTTTCAGGGCCAGCTTCATTGAATGGTGGGCTAAATGTAAAGATCTGTCTTGTACCACAAAGATATTTCAGTTGTGCTTTGGAAAGATTTGAACGATGTAAAATGACATAGGGTTGGGAGGTGATGGTTCTTTGGGGGCTTGGCACTGGGTGTAGTTTGAGCAACACTGAAAAGGTCACAAAAGAGAGGGATCTAGGAAAATCTCTCCTGATGGTCATCCTGTCATTTCCCTGTTGTTCGGGCGGCTTCCTCTCGCCCACTTGCAAAAATCGCAAAAATCAACAAACTTTATCTTTCTAGGAGTTTTTCAATACCATGAGTGAACTGAAACCAGAGGTCGAATATGTTATAAAGTCAGGACGTCAGATTGTGGAGAAAAAACAGATTCGATTCCCGGAGAGATTCAGCAAACAACTCGATGCCATCAAACAACAGTATAACAGGCTCGGTGCCCAGGTTAGTGCGAATTTCGCCCATTGCAGCAAAAGAGCAAGGGTTAACCAACTCGTAAATTAGCCAACACTGGCTCCTTAATGTTACATGTACCAAATTGTCTTTTTAGCTCACTGGGGTGAGCTATTACGATGGTGCAGCGTCCGTCGTCCGTCGTCCGTCGTGGTCCGTTAGCAGGGCACGTTTCGTAACCGCTGGAGCTATTGATCTGAAACTTGGTACATATATACCCCTAGGTCAGACGACCCACGACACCAAGTTTCGGTCCGATTCGACTCTCAGTTTGGCCACCAGGTGGCAGAAACCAAAACCACAAAAAGTGCAATAACTCCTGAACTAATGACTAGATCATCTCCAAATTTTTATCATAGGTGTAGCTAGTAAGGATACATAACATATATAACGGGTTTTTGATTTGACCTACTTTTCAAGGTCACAGAGGTCAAAGTTCGACAAAAGTGACGAACCTGGCACAGTTTGTCATTATTTCACCGAGCAACTTCATATCTTGCATAAACATGCATTGGAGGGGTACCTTAAAAAATACCGAGTTTCGGCCCGATCGGACATCCAGTATGGCCGCCAGGTGGCGTAACCTGAAAATCAAGCAAGTGCTATTACTCGGGAACGGCTTGACGCAGAATGCTCAAATTTGATATTTACCTCCATCTAGATGACCTTTACATGCATGTCAAATTTCGGCCTGATTTGACTTCAAACACAGCCACCAGGTGGCGTAACCCAAAAATCATCAAAGTGCTGTAACTCAGGAACGCCTTAACCCAAAGTGCTCCAATGTGCTATGTGGCCCCCTGCAGATGACCTTTATGTCCATGTGAAGTTTCGGCCCGATCGGATATCCAATATGGCCGCCAGGTGGCGTGACCCGAAAATCATCAATTTGCTGTAACTCAGGAACGACTTTCCCCAAAGCGCTCCAATGTGTTATGTGGCCCCCTGCAAATGACCTTTACATGTATGTGCATCTGAAGTTCCAGCCCAATCGGACATCCAATATGGCCGCCAGGTGGCATAACCCCAAAATCATCAAAGTCCTACCTGGGAATGACTTGACCCAGATTGCTCATAACTGATATGTACCTCCCTTTGTCATTAGACTATTTTGTCCAACCCAGTGAGCACATGGTCCATGGACCATTTCATTTGAATGGGATCTGGGTTGCAGTCAGCAGAAAACACATGGTGAGTTGAGGGTTATGGTGGGCAAATCAATACTCATTCCATGTACATGTACAGAGTACGGTACATCATGTTATTGCTTGTCAGGCACATGCTATTGACACAAATATGAAAGAAGTTTCATATTGATTTGAATTGGGAGGTGCTACACTTGTCCTGAACAGAAATGCTTCGCCTTCAATCGCACCATGTCAGTAAACATTGGTTAACCCTTCATGTTCGAAGTAGAAGTTGGTTGAAAATGTGGAGAACAGCCTTGAAGGTGCCCGGTGTGGATATAGGCCTATCCACTTTGCCAGTGTTGCTGAATCCCTTGATATTCCCAACCCGATACCTCTTCCTCATGCCTTCTCTAAATTTGGAAAATGTGTTTTTTCACAGGTCACAAAGGGAAAAAGTGACTTGGAGAAAGCGCTCAAGTTAGCCGTGCAGTTCCAAGCAGATTATACCTCACTGACTGACTGGTTCGAAAAAATATCTGAAGATATCACTGCAAAAGAGGAACATAAAGGGCCAAAAGATGTTGAATTTGAACTTAACTTTGTGGAAGAAATCCAGGAGTCCATGGTGACAAAAAATCAGCTTTTATCAGCAGTCAATGATACGAGCAAGCAGTTAATTGAAGTTGCAGAAGAGGGCGCTCTTGAGGAGTGTAAGGAGAAGGTACAAGATGTCATTGACCAGTGGACCACGATTATGAAGCGACTAAGCAGTTTGAGACAGTCATTGGAGGTAATTACATATCCTTATGCAGGGGTTGGAATGAGCTCAAAGTCGTTGTGATTCATATCGGGCATTTTGAACTGTCGCATGGTCACTATCTTTCTGCCCTAATCACGTAGACTTCGTAGCCACAATCTTCTCTTAAAATAGCCTCCAAAGCGCCAAAAATCGTCAGTACATCAGATCTCCAGGTAATTCTCTTCCTGTCTTTGTTATCAGATAATTTCCTCTCTGGAGATCAAGTCTTTGTAGTTTCTCTTAGGCGTCAATATTACCTAGACAAAGAAGAAACCAATTTAGCCGTGTCAAACTGTCGCATTCTGTTTGAGGCATACGTATATGAAAAACTTCCTTTCCCTTACTTGGATTATTTTTCATCATCAGTATACATTATCATATAGCAGGACCTCAAAATTCACTCTATTTGACACGATCTCTTTCTTCATGTCAGAGCGCTTCTTTTGCCGTCTTTTTGACATTCCATGAGTTTCTTCTGGGTTGATTTTCAACTTGTGAGCCTTCAGTTTCTTCTACATTTTGTGTGATCAGATTTGGCCCAGAAATTTTTTATTTTCAAAATATAGGCTAAAAGGTAAACGGTAGTCTACGTACTTCATGGACGCCCTAAGTGATGTGGGGGTTAAGATTTCGGGAAACCTTCAAATAGGCCAACTCCAGTGCAAACTGGAAAAATTGCTTCTGTAAACCAAAGTATTTTTTTTCCAGGAACAGTCCTTACAACTTGAAGAAAAGTTCCGTGTGTTCCTCAAGTCCCTAAAAGATATCTCAGCTTGGCTTGACAAGGCTGAAGCGGTTATAGAAAACACAGACAAACTCTCTCCACATGATCAGGTTTCTGATGAAGAGGTTGAAAAGTATAAGGTAAGTGTTGTTTTCATACTTTGGGAATGAAACGATTGTGGAAAACGGTATTCCTCACTCCTACCCGAGTCAAGGTGCAGAATCTGGTATTCATTTCTCCATCGCTAGAATTCGGTGGCCATTTTGGATCACCCTGTATTTTGTAGCGCCTTCTGTGGTTATGAAAAACCAACCTTGGATTAAATTCTCCTTTGATCTGCGTCTACTGATCGTGATTTCCGATAATTCCCCATCAAAACAGCAAATATTACCTCTGTTTGAAATTCTATCGTAAATGCACTGCTCATTTCCTTTCAATAAACAAGTTCGTGGCATCTGCGTACAGGATAAAAAACATCAAATAGATATCTATTGATTGCCATGAGGAGAATGACACAAAGTCTTTCTTCAAATGTCATAAAGTCATGATGTCCCGATTGCTTTGTTTCCTTCATTAAAAGACAAGTTGCAAATAAAAGAAAATGCCTTGGGGCTAATTTCCGTCTTGATGGAACCCGAGTTGGGGAAACGGTTAATGTCATGATGAGCACAATGGGATAATCTTCAAAAAGTTCTTTTTAAGAAGGAAGATAATGAGTAAGTCAGGATTGATGCCAGTGCCATATGTATGGTATGATTTTGGTGAAGAATTCAATGTCATACATGTACATGTATGTAAAACAATCAACAGAACCTTTTTCTATTAAGGAACATTTGCTAGAATAAATGACTCATAAATTTTACAGGGTTTACAGTATGTTAGTCGATTTCCTCTTTCAGAACAGCTTTCTAATTTCCACGATTCACAAGTTATAAAATCAACATAAGCTCATTTGATAATTCTGTGATCGCTTGTAAGCTTTCTCTTTGAATCTGAGTATGTTGTTAATAGCTTTGATGAAATCTGCTCGTTAATTTTCATTATAATTATGACATGTAGATTAAATGGGATCAAATAACCTTTATAGGACGGAGAGGAGGTAATGGACTGTTTGGCTCCAGCAATGAATTAGCTTGCAAGAGAAAACGAATTTTGTTTCAATGCAATCCGCCTGGTTTTCTCAATCTGCAAATTTGTCCACTCGTGGCCATGATGTCGTATCGATGAATTTCCCATTTGTCATTTTGATCCTGCACTTTATCATCCTGAACTTGCCAATTTTGCCAAAACCAATTCCCCAAAAGGTGAGCTTGGTCTAACCAATTTGCCAGTGGGCAAACTTGGTCTTGTTAGTTTGCCAATGGCAAGCTTTGTCTTGCCATTGCACCAAAAGGCAAACTTTGTCTTGTCATTATACCAGTAGGCAAACTTGGTCTTGCCATTGCACCAATGGCAATTGTGTCAGTAGGGAAACTTGGTCTTGCCATTGTGCCATTTCCAGTAGGCAAACGTGGTGTTGCCATTGTGCCAGTAGGCAAATTTGGTGTTGCCCTTGTGCCAGTAGGAAAGCTTGGTGTTGCGATTGTGCTAGAAGGCAAGCCTGGTCTTGCCATTGTCCTAATAGACAAATTTGGTCATGCCATATGACCTGCTGCCGGCATGAAGCTTTGATCTTGCCAGTGGGCAAACTTGGTCTGACTTTCCATTGCGACAGTAGGCAAACTTGGTCTTGCCATTGGGTGCCATTGCTCCAATGGCAAACATGGGTCTTGCCATTGTGCCAATAGACAAACTTGGACCTGCTGTCGGCAAGCTCGGTCTTGCCATTGCACCAATAGGCAAGTGTGGTCTTGCCATTGTGCCAACGGACAAACTTGTTCGTGCCATTGGACCTCCTGTTGGCAAACTTGGTCTTGCCAAAGTGCGTCAATTGGCAAACTTGGTCTTACCATTCTGCTATAGTACAGATACATGTAGGCCTACTATCAATTCATCAGTTTTCAAACATTGCGGCCGCAATATAAACTCAGTATCAGAAAATGTGAAAGGACCATCACCTTTTTTTCCAGACATCTTTATATTGAACTTCCCTAATATGAGGTTGACAAATATCAAAGGCAACTGAATAAACACAAGAAATAACCTTGTATAGGTAACCTATAATGGCAATCCTACTATGGGGGAATCTGGGTGCAGGTGATGTTGACTTTGTTTGGTGATACCGTAGGTAAAAGATAGTTGGACACTGCAACAAAATGCTGGGTACTACTTTTTCTGATGCATTTCATGATTGCTAGGCCATTGGTGTTTGGTGTGTCATCACTATTGACAAATCCCAAATTGACGAAAACGAGAAAGATCTGCGCACTTCCGCCGAAATGGCAAACAGAACCTCGGTCTGGCACTGAATGACGTGATGCAGAGAACCCCACAACCATGTGACGACAGTGAGTTCGACGACGTTGCGTCAGAGTCGACCATTGCTGAATCATGGATTGCGTCACGTCATTCAGTTTCAGATCGAGGTTCTGTTTACAATTTCGGTGGAAGTGCGCAGATCTGGGAATTTGGGATTTGTCTATCACCCCCTGTAATAATGAGTCTTCTTCACTTCAACATTCCATAAATCTTGCCCGCTTCCCTTACCTTATGAATTTCCTTAGTTTTTCTCTGGCTCTCTCAAGACATGATGGGGTTATAATCTATACTACTAAATCTATAGAGTTCCAAGGAAATCATGGCCACCTTACATGTTGCCACTGTGAAACTTTGCCTAACCTTTCACTACGATTCTACACACAAAATGACCAATTCTCAGTCCAAACATTTGCCGAGAAGGTGAACTTTGAAGCAATTTTTGTCAGGAATTTGTGTCCATGTGGAACTCACGGAAATTGCCGGAGCTTGCCGAACCTTTCAATCAGCATGACAATGCCAAGAGATGACCCAGATTCATGGTAGGCCTATGTTGACATCAATCCTACAGTGTAGACCTGTTATCAGCCTGTGGTAGGTCACTGGCAC
>NMRB01000087.1:308061-333423 GCA_002633025.1 Notospermus geniculatus
AATGCGAGGGTCTGAGGGTTCGAGTCCGGTAGAAAGCTACGTCTTCACCTTAGAAACCCGTTATTTATGCAAATACACATTCAGTGGAAGAAAGCCTGCAGGCTTCATACATGTCATATCCTGTTTCCCTGTCTGATCTCACCTTGTTCAACTGGGTGTCTATAAAATGAGAACTGAGCAAATGGCACTTGGCCCAGAAAGGCACTCTTTCGGTTTTAATCGAGTATCGGGCAGATGGGGGTTAGGATTTGGGGTTTGGTTGAAAGTGAGTGATCACCAGCTTCATATACAGCACAAAAAAATGACAAAAAGTGATCAATTAATGGATTTAATAAACTTTCCATACTTTCCGGTACTTTCCATATTTCCTGGTTTCCAGCTTTCCAGCATTCCGGAAACTACAGACTACCCACTGGCACAGCATGATACTGCTACCTTAGAGGAATTATCTGAGACAGTCTTCTTTCTGAAGCGGGTGGGCCTATACAATAGCGCCACGGGTAAATATACTAGTTGGACAAACAATTATCAGGTGGTGGTCTGTTAAAGAGGAAAACGAACCTTGCCTGATGTTTAATGGCAAAGTACAAGGAGCTCTTATTGTCTGCTTCGAGAACAGCTATTTTATCTCTGAGAAGCTATTTGCGTTAATTTTCTTCTCCAAGTGCTGAGCTAAGTAGAATTCCTCACTGGAATTGTCATTAATTGCTGAAAACATTGCCTAATGCCTCATAATCAGTCCTATTAGAGCAATTTGTTTCATAGCCTTGAGGGGAGTTTCGTCAGATGGTACTGACAGTGTTGACAAGACTGGTATTCTGCCTACTTGGAGCATGGTAGAACAAGATTGTGGTGTCTATCCCTGTGAAGAAAATGCGATAAGATACATAATGTGTGCCTTAATCCATGCTGCAGAGCTTCACTAATGGGGAGGGGGGGGGTTCTGAACAAAGAAGTGACCTTGAAAATAACATACAAAATGGGTATGTCTTAACAGTGCCGTCTGAGGCCACCACCAGTTAGCGGTCCTAGAACGTCACGGAATTTGACGTATCAGAGAAGAAGTCAAGCCACGTCATCCATAATGACGTGGAGGCCATGGCTTACGTCTGTGACGTCAATTTTGTGGCGCTCTAGGACCGCTTAATGGGGGCTAGTAAGAGCAGTAAAGTATGCCGCTGGAATCTTAGAAGAATCGAAGAGTTGAAATTGGAATTTTTTTTGAGGGGGGATTTTGTTATTCATAAGCATCATGCTTCTTTCACTTGGCTGCAGTAGCATTTCCTGAGATCCACAGGGGTGAAATTAATGTTCATGCTTGGCTATTCATGAATAATTACTAGAATAACAACCATGTGAAAAAGTTAGAGATTCACAGTGTCCATTAATAAGTAATAATCGATAGAAAGTGGTGCTGAGGTTCACGTCATGCATTAGGTATCTGTGAAAGCCAGAGTCACTCCCTTAAAACCATTTGACAAGAGGTGATGTATCTCCGTGTTGATTTCGCATTCCCAAGGAGTATATGGTATGAAGATTAATGGTGAGTCAATGATGGCCTCCCTGCTCTTCTATCTTCAATTTGATGTCTTTTCATCGATATCTCCACCAGTGTTGCATCTCATGATATATGTAATACGTTTACAGACCATTAATGGGTGCCAGATTGATCATACATCATGATAGCGTGTCACACGATAGCAAAAGGGTCGCACGTGGTGTAGAACTGATTATTCAAGTGCAATTAATGAAAGTGTGAAAAAGAGTGGTATGCGTACTAATAGTGTAGAAACAGAGGATAAGATTTTCTGTTCATGGTTGTAGATTGGATATGAGGAACAATTCGTCTTATGCAAATCCTTTATTCAGACTTTGATTCCCAAAACTTTTCTTCTTTTGTAGCTCACCACTTACAGGGTGATCAAGTTCTTCCTATATCGCGGCATCTGCCGTCATCCGTTAGCAGGGCTCGTTTCGTACTGCTGGGGTGTAGATCTGAATTTTTCCTCACTGTAGGCCTATAGAGGCTATGCACGGACGTCATCAAATGACGTCATCAATGGGTATGACGCCACGTGTTGGATGGAAAATGGACGGAGCACATCTCAGATGCACTGCATGAGCATGTCACAACGTTCCATCCAACATGGCGTCACCTCACTGATGACGTCACGTGCATAGCCTCTATACAGACATGACTTTTCACCCATGTCATGTCAGCTGAGGGAAAGGCCAAGTGGCCTCTTGTTCAGAGATTTTACATTATGTTGGAAGACCACACATGTTTCCACAATCAACACAGCCATAAAGTTTTAAAATGGTATCAGTTGCCTGTGGTTCTCTATCTCAAGAAGGCCCCTCATTGGGCCATCAATCTCAGTCAGTGCGTTAAGCTCTCAAAGATATTGCCTACAGTCGAATCAGTTGCAGTCATCCATGAAATATCGGATGCTGATTAAACTGAATTACGGCAACAATATTTCTACCGCACACATTAAGCATCTCATTCATCAGACTTCATATGTTCATGATGCGAAGTTTAAAACGGTTGTCATGGTGACAGCCTCAGAAATTATTGCCAAATTTTTCCTGGTGCATTTGGTCTATTGATAGTACGTAATGGTCCCTAATCGGTTTTAGTGAGCTGCGATTCATCCTGGATCCATAAAAGAATACATATCAAGACAATTTATGACTCTTTATGTTTGAGTTAATGATTTCATGGGGACTTAGAGCCATAATTAACCATCTTTACTTTCAGACCGTGTCTGCCATGGGTGATTTCTTCCCATTGATTCTAAATACCATGACATTAGCAGCCTCTCCTAAGTTTTTTTCCTGTGTTTGAATATGATGTGTCGTCGATTGTATTTATTTTGAGGCATCATCAGTAATGGAAGTCGATTCAGGCACATGTTCGTAGAGAAAGATGCTTCGAGCAGCTTTGACTTCAAGAAGGCATTCTCAGGCAGTTTTCTGTTGTAGACTGTGTCATGGCTGAAGTCTTGTTTGTTGTCCTTCTGGTGAGGACTTGGGTCAGTCATCCGTGGAGTTCCTGAAGGAGAAATAACATCCAGATGCCGAAGCAAAAAAGGAGGAGATTAGTTCAATAATAAAGCCCACAGAATTTGGTCATATCTAGGTGGCTTTGTCCATGTCTTTGATGACTATCACAGGAGCAATTAGTAAACAGTTTAATACTACTCAAACACTAATGCCTGCTGTACAGTCAAATTTTTCATCAAAATTTCTTAGTATGCTCTAAGCCACGTATTGGCGCTGAATCCAAAAACTGTGTGAAAAATTTGATCATGTATAAAGTCTTAGAGTATGCCTTAACGTATATAAGAAAAGTACCTTATTTCTTTCTTGATGGTACTTCTAGTTGTAAATACGCTCCAGCAATTTACAGACAACAAGCGACGTCTCTCTCTCTTACATCTGATACTTACAACAGAGTTCTCCACTTGATATTATGAGGTTCCTATATGTACTCTCATCTCTTTTGATGGGAAATGGAATATAGCACTAGAGATGTATTTGATTATACTGATGTCAAGATGCTGTTATACATGTATGACTAGGAATGATCGCTGTTACGAAGGAATCATTCGTTGTGATCCACCTGCCGCGTAAGGTTCTGCCAGCAGGCATGAGATTAGCCTATGATGATACTTAGAAAATGAGTGTGACACCTTGTTGAAGATCAGCTGTTTACTGGTCCGAGGACTCGATACAAGCTTTCGACAGGATGGTGCTGTTTTTGACTTCAAGAAAAAGGCATGTACAGGCATTGACAGATGTTTATCTACACTTTGTATCTTGAATATTTCAAATACCACCGAACCAATTTTGATGCGGTTTGTTGCATATGAAAGGAAAACTTGTTGGTCACATTTCTGCATCAAAATTTTGGAAATTTCGAAATATCAAAGTTATGTAATTGCTTGTCAGAAAAAATCTCGAAAATCAACACCTTTTATTTTGTGATTATATTTTCATTTTTGTAGTAGTTCTGATAGAAGGGAAGTTTCTAAGGATTTTGGTGCTAGTTTCATCAAAATCTATCGAGTGGTTACTGAGATATTTGAGATTATCAAAATTTTGATATTTTGAGATTTTCGCGTTTTTCAAGAAATTTTCATACCATTGGATAAAGCTAACATCAGATAACAGGTTTACGTTATTTTGAAACTTTTTGGGGTTAACTGTGCAGAAATATCGTAATATCAAAATGTTGATATTTTGAAAAATGTGTGTAAATTCTAACCAGTTTATGCGAATCATCCAAAATTTCCATAATTTTATGATTTGAGGTCAGCTCTATCTACTGACACCAAAATTTTGTGAAAAATCGTGAAAATCTCAAAATCTCAAAATATTGATAATCTCAAATATCTCAGCAACCACTCGACAGATTTTGATGAAACCAGCACCAAAGTCCTTAGAAACTTCCATTCTGTCAGAAACACTATAAAAATTAAAATATAATCACAAAATAAAAGGTGTTGATTTTCGAGATTTTTTCTGACAAGCAATTACATAATTTTGATATTTCGAAATTTCCAAAATTTTGATGCAGAAATGTGACCAACAAGTTTTCCTTTCATATGCAACAAACCGCATTAAATTTGGTTCGGTGGTATTTAAAATATTCAAGATACAAAGTGTAGATAAACATCTGTCAATGCCTGTACATGTAGTATGGGAGTGCTCCTCGAACTAGCTCTTCCGCATGTACGTGGTTGCTCTGCAACATGTCAGTGTTTGGGTCACAGTAAACCAACTATCAGTGTCACAGAAACAGACCACTCATGGTCAAATAGTTTGGACAGGACCACTGGGCAGTCACACTTCCTGACGCCTTCATGAGATTTATTCCAATTTGTGACGAAGGTCTCAATATCCACCAACAACTACGTCATGAAGTTGACAATTCTTCGTTTTTCATAGGAAATGTCTCTCAGCTCACCCAGACTGCTAGTGTTTTTACGGCAGTGTTGTCCAATTCCAGTGTATCCAATAACTCTCCTGCTGGACGTTCTTAATATGATTGATTGTCTTGGCCACACGGTGCACTGCATTAATCAGTCTGACTTAATAAAAGCTGGCTGAAATCAGTAATGAGCTGGCCGGTTCAAATCTTGTATACCTTTCATCTATTGGCAACCAATAATGCAAGACGACATTTTTCTGAATTTATTAATTGCTGACAGTACTTGGTTGTTACACAGCGTACTTGAGAAAGTTATGCGACACATGTTGTTAATGAAAGTTGAAAAAGAGCTGGAGCACGTGAGAGTTGGGACTGAAAAATACCAAACACAGAAAAGTATGGACAGTTGTTTGTGTCATGGTCTCAGCATGAACCAACAATGGTGAATTGTCCATTGCAAACTAACTTGCTCAAGAAAAATCTTACATGGAGAAGGTGTTAGGAAGATCGACCTGGGGCTAGTTTCATTAAGTGACTTTATGGCTATGTCAGGTCGACCTTGCGATGGCACAGAACAGGCGCAGACTGACTTTTCTGGATCACTTTGCATCTGAGGCATGACAGCGTGGAACAAATCAGTCGCCGATATGGTGTGACAGACTGCAGTTGCGTCTCAGTTACGACGATCGGGATCAGTCGCCGATCAAAAAGATCACGAATCGCAAGAGTTGAACCTATTCAACTTCTGTGTCATCCTGACGGGCGTAATCCATTCGCATGCGACCTGACTCAAGTTACGATTCCCTACGCGCTGATGCTGCTTGTTCCACGATGATCATACACATTTTCGTTTTTGTGACCTGACCATGATTGCTACGCCTGATGCCGACCGTTCCGTCGTAGCGCAGGCAATCGCAGCGTGACCTGACATCAGCATTAGGCTAATGATACCAAGTTCAATGCATTTTCCATTTGGTTAAAGGTACCATTAGCTTAAAGTTATTTTATGAAACAGGCCCCTGATCGAAGAGATGAATGAACCCCATGCTGCAGTAAATATACTGGTGCATGTTCATTAGAAGTTTCTTTGTTCCTAGTTACCTCAAAATGTCATATTGTGGGCCTCGACCGGTGTAGCAATTGGAATGACTTCAGGTTGATGAAGTTTCAAATTGACTTTCTTCTATATCTTGTTTATCTTTGTGGCAATAGCTGGCCAGCGTCGTCACACAGTTAGCATGGCCAACAAGAACCAACAGCCAGAGGGAAATCAATCACCTCACCAATATTGCACTGGGCAGACAATATCTTCAACAAACAAATCTATCTGTGGATACAGTCGCCTTACTGCAAGCAATATGGAATATGATAGGGGCAAGATCGGCGTAAATCTACCAGCTTAGCTGGCGGAGCTTGGATACTAACTTGTTAAAAAACAACCACAGCATTTGTATCAACAAAAGTAATAGAGGAAACGCAAGGCGTTTCTAACTATCATGGTCAGTAAAAGAAGTGACACTGCTGGAAAAGTTCCACTAGAACTTGTTCGCTCGCTGAGCTCTTTACGGCGGTGCGGTGTCCGTCGTCATCGTCGTCTGTTAGCAGGGCACATTTATTAACCGCTGGGGCTATTGATCTAAAACTTTGTACATACCGTAGAGTCGGTTCTATAACATCAATGCATTATATGCCGAAGTCCCGCCCCCAGTTCATTACTATGTCAGAGCCCGATTTCCCGCCTGTTGATCGACCAATGGCGCACAGGAGAAGGCCTGGTCAGTTTCTTGCGAATAAGACACGAGGTAGTGGGATATCACTAGGCCTATGTTGTCAGTCAAACGCCGCAGAATACAACTTGTATCAAATTTATTCAATAAAGAATGCACTCACGCACGCAAAATCCAAAGCTTTTGTCAACCACCGACAACAGAGCCGTGGAATTCTTGAATGCTTGGTGAAATGGATCTCTATTCCATGAAACCACAATCCGTAATAGCGCCTAGCACTGACGGCCTATTCAAATCCCCGTCACGAATGTCAGTCTTGACCAGTATGTGACCAGTACGTAGTAAATGGGCGTTGCTAATCTTGAATTTTGGATTGATGTTATAGAACCGACTCTACGGTATATACCCCTAGGGGAAATGACTTATGATACAAAGTTTGGGTCCGATTCGATTCTCGGTTTGGCCACTAGGTGGATCATCTCCAAATTATTATCATAGGTACATCTGATAAGGATTCACGACATATGAGCACATTACAGGTGAGCACATGGTCCATGGACATTTCATTCAAAACTATGTTGTCTCAGTATTCGTGTTTGTGTTGACAGACCATGGCGGTAGTATTTTGCCCTCCACTCACTTGTCTGAATTGCGCTGCAATTTTTGGATGCGCCCATTATGGGGGAAAATGACAAAGTACATGTAGGCCTAGGCTATTTACTGCCGTGGAAGTCAGCGTCAAATCCACAAGTGTGTGGAGCCTTATTTCCCAAAGATTCACCTGACATACAACATATCAGTGACAACTAGACATCCAACTTTTTTATACCCCATGGGACCTAGGCTGTCTTGTAACCTGGATTTCTATACTCAGACAGAATATGGTGTCAAGTGAACGTAAAAACTTCCACAGTTTCCAAATTAATTGATTATATGATCTCGTATTGACCGCTCGTTAGCGATGACATTGGAATTGAGAAAGTCGATCATTCCTCATTACGTTGATTGCAGTAATCGACCCGTAACAAACATGGAAATTAGGGACATGTTTTATCTTGTGACTTTTATGAATCGTGTATGGTGACGTGCAGAATTGGAGTATCTTCGGCTGGTGCCACACAACAGCAAGTAGGCCTGATTAAAAAATTACCCAACTGATGCAAAAACCACTGGTTCTCTCCCAGAGTGGCAACATGCTCATAACTTTTTCGTCAAAAATGTTTCCTAAAGAATGATTAAGAATTCCTGTCTTTTCTGGTGGTGAAGGAACAAGAAGAACAAATTGTAAGCCCCTCCCTTGGGAAATTTGTGTAAAAGTGCCAAGTATCATATTGAAGTGAGAGCCTTGTGCATGTTTTACACATTTCGATTCATGTTTGGATGTCCTAGCAACTTTGTCTTGATTCCCTCTGTTCATGATAGTTGAGAGCAATTGAAATGGAAGATGCAGATAATTCTCAACTACATGTAGAACTGGAAGTTGTGCAGCGATGATGGATATTTTGAGCCATGGTAGGTAGATAATGGGCAGTGCCATGGACCGAACATTGTCAACTAACCATCCCTGTGCATGTGCCCTTTATCGTGCACTCCAATGTATCTCTTAGCAATGGTTAATTCAATTTTGCCTGAACTCCTAATAAATACACCCGAATGCTGAATCGTATTGCGCTCTGGCAATCTGATTACACCAAATTCCTTCTGCAGATTGATTTGACCCCATATTAGTGAGGGTTTAATGAACATGGTTCGTTTTAGGTGATTGAAAGTGCTCCAGATGTACAGGTTGCTGTCTGTTGCATTTTGTATTTTTACCTTGACTTTCAAAAAGATAAGTAGATCTGGAACCACATATAAGCTTACGACTGTATCTGTATTTCCAAACCACATGTGAAGGACGTATGAACCTGAGTTCCATCTACACAATAGAAAATGACCATCTAGGTCTGGTAGACTTGCAGTGGTACGGCCAGCAGGGGTGTCCACACTTTCTGACTTGTCGTAGCCGGCAATGATGTGATCGAAGCCGTAAAATCACTTTTGACCATGCAGATGGTCATCAAATCATAGACAAAATGAATGATTTCCAGATCTTGTGAAGCTTTCCACATGTGGAGGACTCGATCATCATATGACTCAGCCGGTATCAGGACAATTCCCCCCGACAACTGGCCCCCGACAATTCCCCCCTTAGGACAACTACCCCCTACTCAGCCACAGGGACCCAACATGTTCAGGCAGGGGTGACTATTANGCCCCCCCCCCCCCATATCCTGACGAGTCATCATATAAATGATCTGGTAACGGATGGTAAAAGAAGCTAGAGAACTGTCAGCCGTGGCCAGACTGACTGCATTCATTCTGTCAGCCTTTCATGGACGCGCCACAGCGGTGATTGTTGCTGATATCACATGTTGAAAGATGGAGGCTGTTCATCACACGCTGACAGGAAGATGGTGGGTAGTGGCTTGAGGGAGACATTGGTGGCGGTTTGATTAGGGCTGTCACTTCTGAGAGAGCAGGTTATCATCAGTGGCCACTCTTTGTGAAGGTATTTTGATGAAGTCTAATCAGTGTGAAAGAGGGAAGTTTCACCTTCGACCACTTTCCATTCACTTCCTGCATTTACCGGTAACACATTTTCAGATTTTCCGGGTATGAATTTTCCTAGGTACAGATTTTCCGAGTAACAGTACCAGTTGTCCTGTTCCAATTTTCTTGTCACCATTGTTTCTAGGAGCTGAATCAAAAGGTGTAAATATCACATTTTATGCCACGAAATAAATGTGTAAAGTGCAAAATGATGTTATGTGAGGGACCTCTACAGTTGATACAATACAAAGTGGTCAAGGGTGTGCCGAGGATAGGAAGAATCCTTTTATTCTGGCTTTGTGGGCGACAATTTTTCTGATTCTTATCCACATTTCCCGTTATGTATTCCATTATGTAAATAGCTGTTGCTTTTTAGTGCTGAGCTACAATTTTTCCCACACGTATAAACAGGTGTCTTTTTAAAGCCATCGTCACATGTTCCTAACATCTTTTCATTAAATAAATCCAGCATCAAAGAAATGGCGTTGCCCATCTTATAACCTCGCCGTCTGTGGTGGAAACAGCTGATCAATCTCTCATGCAGGCAGATTTGCACAGTTTTCAAAAATGTCAGGATTAGTGGTGGCAGAAAATTGTTCCAGTTCAGAGGTCTACAAATGTCATTTGCGAACATTGAACCGTAAGCTTTTGGTCCATTTGGCTTGGTAACGTGTTGTGGATTTCAAATTTGCCCGTTGATTCTCAAAGACTGACACATAAGATATTTGTTTCTTTCCCTCTATTCTTTCGATGGGGATTTGGCCTAGTAGTTAAGGCGTGCTGCCCCAGAGTGTTGGCGATTGATGCCTTATGCGAGGGTCCGTGGGTTTGAGTCCTGTAGGAAGCTTCGTCTTTCACCTTAATATTTCATGCCCTATTCTTTTCTTCACATGCAAAGCTGGGAATATTTTCCTTCATGAATAAAGGTCTTTGTGTTGTTTATTTTGGCAAACCCTGTGAAAACATGGGAGTCATCTCGATCCACTAGATCATACCTACAATAATTCAGATACGAATCAAAGACAAGCATGTACTGCTCTGTATGACAAACTCATATCTGATATGACCTGTTTGACATTTAGTATCACAAACAGGTCCCATTTGTCCCTTAGGAGCCTGCACCATGTCATAAAGCCCTTATCAATTTGAAATGATTACGGGATATGATATCAAGACTCGGCTGTGTGTGCTTGAGAATTCTGACGGGCTGTGGTCTTATGGGATGAAGACTCGGCTGTTTGTGCTTGAGAATACCAACGGGGTGGTCGTACTGGTTGTATCACATGCTTGCTGAGCAACCGGCTGGGTTTGCCAAATTGATAATGATAGTTAGGCTTTCTCTTGAATACTGAATTTGCTTGGTATCAAATGGTTGTGGACACCTGGAAAGATGGCATATTCCAGTTGTGGTTGTTGAATTCACATGTATTGCCAGACGAAGGGAAACCTGTGATCTTTCATGAGAGAAGTCCAGGTCTATGCCCAGTGGTTGAGTGGTTAACGCGTTTGACTACCAAACTGTGCAGTGGGTCGTCGTGAAGTTGACTCCGGGTGAATGCATCCACACATTACAAGTTGTGAAATATTTAGGGTCCGTCAGATGGGGCTTTAAGCTCTGGTCCCTTGTACCACAGCTCAGAGTGTCTGCCAGGGAAAGAAAAGTCCCCACGCAGGTGGATTATAGCCTTTCATGGACTCCATATGAAGAAAAACACTGTTGCTTTGTCATGATGTGGACCAAATTGCTCCAGCAAAACCCTAACAGGGTTATGATGCGGTGAAATGATGCTGATGATATTCCTGTCAATTAAGCCTACTCAAGTCATGTTTGGCACAAAAATAATTGGCCAGATACCGACTTAGCCTTTCAATATGATAATTTGATGTTGATTAAAAATGGAAAGAAAAATACGGTTGTTATCCAGAAACTTTGAAATGATCACTTTGAAATGATGCACCAAAATCAAAGTGTGCATTTTCGTAATCATGAATGTGCACTAGTTAGTGCCTGCTTATTCCAGTTGGCTTCCGTCTTCAACCCGATTATTGATTTCAATTTGAATACAAAGTAGGCCAGCTTGCTGATGTCGCGGAGTAACGGAACATTAACACGGTTGAAGCCGTTAATACCTGTGCACCAATCTCCTAAATGACATAAAAAACGCCGCATGCTTACTCCTTAGTCTGATAAATGAGATTCTTTACCGGATGAGAAATGGTATTTTGCCGCTTCTGAATTGCTTTAACGAAGAAAAAAACTGTTGCTCTGTCATGATGTGGACCAAATTGCAGAGTGTTCAGATTCGATAACAAGAAATGGGGGAGAGGAAATTCTCTAATTTCTTATTGCTCATGAGGGAAATTGCTGAGTGGACATTTCTTCATGCCCAACTGAATCACACACCACTTGATTTAATTTTTTTTCCATCTCAGTTTGAAAGAGCCATATCTCAGATAAATCTCTTTGCCTTTTTACTGGGGAAGGTTATTTTTCAATTGCATTCAATTTTCTGTGAAATTGGTTCTGCAGTTCATGTTTGGAATCTGTTCTAAATCAACCCAATAAATTTCAGTCAGATATTTTGCATTCTCAGTAGGCCAATCTTCCCTTCCAACTCAAACAATGTGTAAATCAGACATCATCTTCATTGTCAAGAGACTGTTTTGTTTCTGAAGACATCCTTTACAGGAGCAGTATTTGTCTTGGATGCGGGAGTGATGTGATGTTCTGGCATTTGCTGTTTCATAACATGGCCATATTGTGGTATGTTTCCAGCAGGATCACTTTTGAATGCGCCACACTTCGTGTCAACACATGGTGATTGCTGTCCCTGCAGGAATGATTCTTGTTTTCGCATGTTCAGCTTCAGGACTTCCGTAACATATCGGAGACCAGAAATTAGCAACCACCTATGTACCATTGCCTCTTGCGTTCTGGCCATTTTGTGAATTACTACTTGTTACATTGGTTACGTCTGCTGGCACTTCGTCAGCGGCAGGTCGGAAGGTGAAGAAGTTACGAGCAATAGCTCACATGAATTGTGCTATTGTGTAAGACGGTGGATTTGTATTGTATTGGAAATTCTCCAGCGCGCTGTATGATCTGGGTGGTCGATTATACTCTTGTCTTGCAAGCAAAGGAAAAGATTATCTGTCAATTTAGTTCAAGCAGAAGGCATACTTCCCGCGATGCGCTGTCATCTTCGGAAACTGTGTCATTCAAGGATTTCCTGGGACTCGGCTGACAAAAATCTTAGTTATGAACCTTGTTGTGGATAGTCCCAAACGTTGGTATCAGCATTCTGAGACGTCGTGGATTTTTCCTATGGCGGGGGATCTGTAATATTGATTTAGACCAGAATGAAAAGACTCTGGATGAATGTCAGGACGCGTGTGTATTCAGGATGAACAAAAAAAGGGATTACGGGGCATTATAAGAGAAATGGATGATATCAAGAGATTTGACGGGTCGTGGGGACGTCTTCAATGGATGAATCTCTTTCTATAGGAGATAAAACTGGTCAGCCTTAATTCAATCATTTCATTCAGCGTAGCAGGGAAGAGTTGAGATTCGTCCAAAGCATCTTGGACTCATTTGTTGTTAAATCCTCAGTACATCAATGTAGATGCCATTGTGGCATAAGAGGTGGTACCGTCAAATGGAATTGGCACATCACCCTTTTTTCTGCTGCATCGTGGCAATGGTGTAATTAAGAATTCACTGTGATGTAGAAAGTTGGGCATATTTCAGAGGTCATTTGGGTACATTCCTTCGAAAGTGAGTTTTATTCCCTTGCTTGGTCAGTTTTGTCCTGTTTCCAGATGTGGAAAGTAGTGGTTATGACTGAGGATACCTTTTTGCTGTGATTTATAAAGGATTCTTCTTCGGCCGGCTATAGTGCATCAGTTTTAGTGTGCTGTTCGTTGCCGCAGTGTCTAGGAGATTTATTGTTATAGTTTGAACATCGGCACCCCATCATCGCTAATTACGCCGAGGATGGTTATCGTGCATAAATCCAGTTCATCTAGCCATCCATGGAAACTACCCTACAGCGCTTTCCACGGGCTTCAACATGTGTGCAGCATAGTTACCAATGCCCGTGTTCTGCCAGTTCGGTGTCCAGAGTCTGTTGAGAATATCACTTGGGCCGTTATTGACATTGTCCAGCAGGTTCTGCCTGATTAGGAGCGTATAGTGTGCGATATCATTCGTTAATCTCATTTTTGTATCGATGGACGTTCTTCATTGTGGTCTGATTCAGTTTGTTTTGATCTGTTTCCGCGGTCAGAGCATTTATTTCTCTCCGGAGTGACGGTCGCTTGGGATGTACGCCTGCCTTGTATTTGTGGGTTTCGCCCTGATCAACGCATTACAAATACATGTACACATCAATGGCAGGAATTTTTTGGCATCGTGAGTTATTTGACCAATTGACACCATTTAAAATATTGGGCTAATTTGTATTTATGGCACTAAAAAGAAATTTGATTCCTTTATGATGACACTCATTGCTAATTGGCTGCAGTTTGGATTTAATAGGTGCTTATGGTTCTTAATCAACCCATGTGGGGTAAATGCATGATTGATTGGTGCTGATGGCGCGAGATGTTTGTGTGAGACTCAAAAACAGTGAAATTATTTATGCAGACGTGTATCGATTTTAACATTGTTTTGATGATGGTGGATTTGATTTAAATTTTCTATATTAAAACATAGTTGAAATATTGGTCGGCCTACGTTTTGAAAAATTCCTATGGCTGTGATATGCGAGTGTCTGTGATGTGTATGTACATGTGACATATACATCTTGAACATTACACACTACTATTCGATTGGCACAAAAAGTGTTGGACGTTTGTGCATTATTGGGATTTGAATGTCATAAAGGCATTGAGGAGAACTGTTATACATTATTAGGTAAACATACACCACATAGGCCTAGGCCTATTCATTTTAAAACGTTTGCAATCACTAGTTATAGCAACTTCATTCCATCCTTGGCTTATTTCGAAATCTTGATACCATCTCCATGGAACTAACTCGATGGAAATTCCAATTACTTGCGAGGAATCCCTGGTAATCAGTGATGTGCATTTGACATTAGGATAAGATTTTATTCTTGTTCAGGAGGAATATGAGTCCTTGTTATCGGCTCTATTGATTGACAGACGTAGGTTGAGCTGGCTCTACCAAAAATTCATCTGCTCGTCCTATGAATTTTCATTGTGCTTCCTGCAGTTATTGCTGGATGGATAGACACGTGTTGGTGTGGAAACTGGTGCCAATAATGGATCAGTGTTAGTTTCACTATTTTGTGTTGGCATGACATTGGATGATAGGCCATGCTGTGATATGGCTTGATGTGAGGCTGGGATATACAAGTGACTTTCTACATGATGTGTGTTTGTATCTTTGGGATTCTAGTTAGGTAATCTCACAAAAGGAATTTGTTTGGAAACTTATCATGGTCAAAGTTAGTTAATTACTTGTGGTATGAAAAGTTTATGGGATATGCATTGGAGGTGAAATGCTCAAACCTTAAAATTTTGTGTTTGGTGCCGCAGTCACTTCAGGAAAATGATGAAAATAGCTGGTACGCGAAAATCTGGGTTGATGGTGTAACCAATTTGTTGGAATAAAAAATGGACACACTCTGTGCTGATATTCACTGCGTTCAGAATAACATTGATGAAATGGTTCATGCCACGACCAAATAGCATCCAAAAGGGAAATACTCATTCAATACAGGATAAACATTAAAAATGGATAACTTTTTCTCTCGCGGCATGCGATTTATTCGACAGGTATGTTGATTTTGATGTCAAATGCATTATCTGTTCATTAATCACTGTCAGCCTCGGGACCTCATGGTCATTTGAATGTTCGATTGGTCAGGCAGTAGGGGGGATTTCCATGAATTACTCTAAGTGATCAAGTTTTTTCGATGTTCGAGGGGGGTCATTCAAAACTGCGGGGATTCACAAAAAATAGGCCCGAGTTGGAAATTCCATCAAGACGCATACTACTTGAAAGTACTTGATTTGGATTGAAAAATGCAAAAATGCAGTTTTCAATTGGATGGCCATGGTCCCAAGAACCTCTGTGGACAGAAGAGGGCAGAAGAGATAAGATAAGATGCCATCCAGGGGCATGGTATCCAGTGGTATGTGGTGATACATCAGATACCATGTGATTTACATGATGTCAAACAATATGCCATGATATCCTGTACGCTGTAGTCTAGAGTAATATGTCAGACCATGTGATATGGTACATGACATCAAAAGACGGCACGCTGGACCATGATATGCCATGACATCTGTACCAACAGTGATGTGTCAGATACTGTGTGATATGGTACATGACATCAAAAGATGCCACGCTGGACCATGATAATTATGCCATGACATCTGTACCAACATACTGTGTGATATGGTACATGACATCAAAAGATGCCATGATGGGCCATGTCCTGTGGTAGATGGTGATGTGTAGCACATGTGATGTGTCACAGGCGCGGATCCAGGGGGAGCACACCCGGCCCGTGCCCCCTCTATTTTGTGGAAAATCTTAATAATTGACCATGAAATTTCGAAATTTTGAAAACATGTTAAAATTTGACCGATGTTTTCTACGATGTGGGCTGGCTGTGCCCCCTCTTTCCCATGATTCTGGATCCGCCCCTGTATCAAGTACTATGTGATTACATGCTGTTAAAGATGTGCCATTACATTCTGTAGTATACAGTGATATGTCACATACCATGTGATGTGGTATATTCACTAACATGTGTCACCATTGCATTGCACAACCATCGCAGGTGACATTTTGACNCTAGTTATAGCAACTTCATTCCATCCTTGGCTTATTTCGAAATCTTGATACCATCTCCATGGAACTAACTCGATGGAAATTCCAATTACTTGCGAGGAATCCCTGGTAATCAGTGATGTGCATTTGACATTAGGATAAGATTTTATTCTTGTTCAGGAGGAATATGAGTCCTTGTTCTTGGCTCTATTGATTGATAAACGTGGGTTGAGCTGACTCTACCAAAAATTCATCTGCTCCTCCTATGAATTTTCATTGTGCTTCCTGCAGTTATTGCTGGATGGATAGACACGTGTTGGTGTGGAAACTGGTGCCAATAATGGATCAGTGTTAGTTTCACTATTTTGTGTTGGCATGACATTGGATGATAGGCCATGCTGTGATATGGCTTGATGTGAGGCTGGGATATACAAGTGACTTTCTACATGATGTGTGTTTGTATCTTTGGGATTCTAGTTAGGTAATCTCACAAAAGGAATTTGTTTGGAAACTTATCATGGTCAAAGTTAGTTAATTACTTGTGGTATGAAAAGTTTATGGGATATGCATTGGAGGTGAAATGCTCAAACCTTAAAATTTTGTGTTTGGTGCCGCAGTCACTTCAGGAAAATGATGAAAATAGCTGGTACGCGAAAATCTGGGTTGATGGTGTAACCAATTTGTTGGAATAAAAAATGGACACACTCTGTGCTGATATTCACTGCGTTCAGAATAACATTGATGAAATGGTTCATGCCACGACCAAATAGCATCCAAAAGGGAAATACTCGTTCAATACAGGATAAACATTAAAAATGGATAACTTTTTCTCGCGCGGCATGCGGTTTATTCGACAGGTATGTTGATTTTGATGTCAAATGCATTATCTGTTCATTAATCACTGTCAGCCTGAGGACCTCATGGTCATTTGAATGTTCGATTGGTCAGGCAGTAGGGGGGATTTCCATGAATTACTACTCTAAGTGATCAAGTTTTTTTTATGTTCGAGGGGGGGGGGCATTCAAAACTGCTGGGAATCACAAAAAATAGGCCCAAGCTTGAAATTCCATCAGGATGCATAAATTACTTGAAAGTACTCTTGATTTGGATTGAAAAATGCACAAATGCAGTTTTCAACCTGGACGGCCATGGTCCCAAGAACCTCTGTGGGCAGAAGTGAGGAGATATGAAAAGATGCCATCCTGGGGCATCATGGTATTCCAGTGGTATGTGGTATGTGGTAATACATCAAATACCATGTGATTTACATTATGTCAAACAATGTGCCATGATATCCTGTAGTTACAGTAATGTATCATGTATCAGACACCATGTGATATGGGTACACGACATCAAAAGATGGCACGCTGGTCCATGATATGCCATGACATCTGTACCAACTAGTGATGTGTCAGATACTGTGTGATATGGTACATGACATCAAAAGATTGCATGCTGGACCATGATATGCCATGACATCTGTACCAACAGTGATGTGTCAGAACCATGTGATATCGGTACATGACATCAAAAGATGGCATGCTGGACCATGATATGCCATGACATCTGTACCAACAGTGATGTGTCAGATACTGTGTGATATGGGTACATGACATCAAAAGACGGCACGCTGGACCATGATATGCCATGACATCTGTACCAACAGTGATGTGTCAGATACTGTGTGATATGGTACATGACATCAAAAGATGCCATTATGGGCCATGATATCCTGTGGTAGATAGTGATGTGTTAGATATCATGTGTTATGGTGGCCAACATGCCATCAAAAAATGCCATGTTGGGCCACTGGATATACAGCAGCACATGTGTCAGGGACTATGTGATTACATGCTGTTAAAGATGTGCCATTACATTCTGTAGTATACAGTGATATGTCACATACCATGTGATGTGGTATATTCACTAACATGTGTCACCATTGCATTGCACAACCATCGCAGGTGACATTTTGACTTAGTCTCCATGACTATGAAAGTAATATAGTCAACTCATTCACTGAGTTTTCCATTGCCTCTATGAAATAAAGAACTTCAAAGTCATTCTCAAACCTTCATAATAATTCAGAAAAGAAGTCAACCATTAACCTTGTTTATCTTATTAGTTGAATAAGAAAGTGGTACTGCGCCAAGACGTATTTACGGAGCCATTTCAATATGAATTTTTAACGAGTGTACATTAAACGGTTATCGATTTGTTAATCCCTTGTCTTATCAAAAGGGATTTCTTTGTGCATTGCAGAATTTTTGATGACGACAAAAAGTTCTATCGCAGTTTATCTGCGTTTGATGTGTTTGGCTTGCAGAGCGAGGCGCATTGTTTGTTGACATTTAGGCAGCTGCAGGTATTGCGTGGTAACATTGCCCTGCTGCTGTGTTCTGATCTCGCTGATGTTTTTCAGATTTCACAGATAATGACTTCAGAGCTGTGCAGCAAATTTGCTTTATTACATCTAAAGAAAATTTCTTTACAAATTTTTTACAGGGAAAAACTATTGAGATATAAAAACAGATTTCATGTTATGCGACATTATAAAAGTTTTAAAACCAAGTGGGTTTTGCAGATTTTGAGGGACAAAAGAAAAATGTTGGTGAAAATATCATTACAGCTCACCACATGAAAGTTCAGCAGTTCCCCTTTGCCCCCTTTACATTAAATCTGCTGTTTTGTGTCCATGTATACATTTAGCTGATGTTTTACTCTTTGTCTTTTTCCAGGTAAGTGGTGTCGATTCAGTGATGAGGTTGGGCCTGATCTCAAATTGGTTGGAAAGTTGCTGTGTAAGGGTGAGAAAGATTGTCCCATGTCCCACCACTTGTTGCTCTATAAAGATCTCCGTGTGTAACCCCCCCCCCCCTCGCCTGTACTTCTTTTATTGATTGGAGTCTGCCTCATCAGCAATCAAATGCTTCCAGCAGCCTGCACTTGAGTCTGGCACTTGATCTAGTTCTTCAGGCAAACATCATTTAGCACTGTGTAAATGGATTGTTATGCAAGATGTGGTGTTGTTTTGGAAAGAATGAAAAAATGGAAAAGGGGACAAGATAGAGCATGAGCAGTTGGTAAAACTAAAGTTGTCTTCTTCCACTGTAGAATGTTGGGCTTTTCAAATTGAAAATTTAATTCCCTCTGGAAAATTAGTTCAAAACAGGAGGTGCTTTTTCACTTCTGATGGGTTAATCATTTTATGCAGATGCCCCAAAATGTTTTTGAAAATTTTTGATGCCAGGATCTTGGTCACTGTGGAAAACAAACTGATGATGAACTTTTTGTGTTCATCAAGCATCATTGCAGAGCAATTTGCTGGACAGAGTCTTGTATTTCATTTACCATTTTCTTCATCTTGGTCCTTGTTTGGTTCTGCAACAAATTCTGGGTTGTAATCTGTGAGTAATACAGGGGTAGATGCTGTTTTGTCACCAAGAAACCAAGATGAAAATAGCTTTTAATCTGCTGTTCGACAAAGCTGTAGTGTAGAAAAGTTTAGAGGCTTGGATACATCCTGCTTTGCTTTGTATTAGCTGCTGAAATAGTTACTAGTAGTTACTGTTTCTGGAATGGAAATCTCTGGAATGAGCAATGGAAATAAAAAGCCAATGGCAGTGACAAATAGTGGTGCATTGAGAAGGCCATCAGAAGAAAATGTTTGATTACTTTCTAATGGGAAAATAAGAAGTGGCTCTCGTGATTAGGAAGTCTGAGATGAAGGGCATGGGTAGTCCTGCAGGGTTTCAAAAGAGGGGGAATTAACCTGGTTTGTAAATGAGTGGGCTTGAAGATAAATTGCCAACAACCGAGAATGGGTACCGGTATCTTTTTAGCTTTGATGGTATAAAGTTTGTTGGTGAACTTTGAGTGCCATTGTACCAGTCTTACGAGTGTGGTGCCATTAAACACAGATTCTTCTCTGTCATCCATTGCTGCTTTAAGGTACTCACAGGACGTGCAGCACTGCCCAGGCCCAAAATTGACAGTCATCACTGGAAGCAAACTCAGGTGCCAGCTTATGGCAGTGAGTACCTCCAGCCACCTTTTGCCAGCCATGAGAGAAGACAATGCAAGAGAGAAAAAGTTGCCAGAAATAAGGCATTTGTACTGTTTGCCACAAGTGGTATGAAGATGAGGACAACAAACTGTCCTTTTCAGGGCTTGTAAATGGTTATTTTAGGACTAATAAAGGGTGAAGGAGCCAAGTGAGGAACATGAGTAGCTTGAGATGGCTTTTGTATACTTACCAGGGCCGATAGTGCTGCTTTGGCCCTGATGGAAACATACAAATACAAATACAACTGGTTGTATTTGTATGGCTAGTGTGATAAAAGTGGAACAGTGGTGATGATAGTGAGTTGTGCGAAAATTGCCTGTCTTCTGAAGCCGCATCAAAGTGAGTTTGGTATAACCATATTCATTCTACATTACATCAAATTATGGACAAATAAAATACAAGCAGACCCTAGTCGTATTATGTGTAGCCCATTTTGAAGCACTTTTCATTGGGAATCAATCCAGCCTGAACCACTCCACAACTCTCCAAACCTTGACCTACATCCAAGGACACATCAGAAATACTTCAAATACATCAGCCGAAGAGATGGTATAATGTTGCAATTCATCGCCTAATCCCCCACTTCATGGACATTGAGCATTATTTGTTCCCAAGATCATTTCAAATGTCCTTATAACTTGGACTTGGCGTTCAATGTATTACTTGTTCATTTTCTCTGGAGGTTCCAGGGAATATTGCATATTCATGGACATCCTTCGATTACCTCTCAGGAGTAATAGAAATCATCATCAGCATTCAGCCGGCCGTTTTGGTAGTATATTGGGCAAGCCATTTAGTTGGGTGGCTCTAAGAATAGAGTAAGATTAGAGTGGCTCTCAGAATCTAAGAAATATATGCATTGAGTACAGTCACTAAAATGTAAATGATAATAAAGTTTATTGGTCCTTTTGAAGATACATTTAGCATCGGATGAAAATACAGTTAATATTATCATTATCAAAAACCTTTGGTATAGTGCCATGATATGGCTTCACATTGAAAAATATTTAGACTTTGGTTTTACATACACTGTCGGATTGACAAAAGTCTTGAGAAAAGTCTTACGATCAGTTTTAAAAGATTGTTACATAAAAAGCATTCACATTACAAAACAGGTCTTCCACTTTTCTGGTTCATATTGCTCGGCCAGCAACAGTGAAGTCACACTGCCCGATGTACTCCTGGACCATGTTTGCCTAACACAGATCTTAGGGTACGTGGTGAAGCATACAGTGCCATGACATCTTTAGGATAGACAGGCACTGATGGGTCTTTAAGCCCTTAAAGATGATCAGTGCAACCTCATGCAGTAAACAATAAATTTGTGCAGGGTGCAGACAGCAAAGAAGATGTGTCTGATGAGGGTCGGATGAGATGTTTGTCTGATAGGTCACACCAAAAAAATGCAAAAGAAATCAACACATGAGACCGACGGAAATGTCAGTTCTCTCATCTTTTGACAATACTGTAAAGAAAATGGTGTCTTGAGAGCTGAGCCTGGATTTGACAATATCATTAGCTCTCTAGACAAAATTGGTTGATATATTCACATCTTTAAACCTGTGCTGCTGTTATTGCCTTCTTTGGTTGCCACTGGTTATAGCATTTCCTGGTCAACGGGCAGTTGTGGATGTTAAGAAATGAGCTGAGGTTGCTCTTAAAGTTGGTACGAGGAAAAAGGTCCAGGCTAAATTCCTACTGAGTCGGTGCTATTGTCATTGTCTCAAGTTGTTGCTGCTGGGAATGGTATTCATAAACCTGAGTTTTCCTTGTGGTTGTTGGGTCAGTTGGGACGATAGAGAATTGGTGTCAACCTAGAAGTAGACCTATACATTGAGGGCCATGCAGCCATCTCAGAACAGAAGCTGCTAGGAAGAAGTCCAGGCTGTGGTCTTTCAAAACCTGCTTTTGCTGATGCCTCCTCTGCTGGGTCTGGACTTCTATATTTCGTTTATATTGTCAATAAACATGAGTTATTCCAGTTCAGGTCACCAAGTCACTGTAGCAGTCTCTTTAAAATGACAAATGGAAGCAATAGCAAGTCTACTAATCTATTGCCTGTCTGGCAATCGTGATGAAATGCTCTACTTATTGATTAGTATAAACCAATCAACAAGGTGATTGATTGCTAAATATGTGGATACCTCAGTCATATTGAATTGATTTCATTATTGTGTAAAACGATTTGGTGCCATAATTGTTGAAATCGACACATCCTGTGCCTTCTCATTCAGTAATAGATGAGAGAAGAGAAAGCAGTGAGAGTGGAGAAATGACCTAAAGCATTCCCCACTTGACTCTTGAGGTGGTGTTGGGGATGAATGCGAAGAACCCCTGATGCAAAAAGATTGTCATCAAGAATTTGCCAGCGTCAAAAATGGCATTGCCCAGCTCATATTTTCAGGTACAGGACTTCAGGTCACTGTCTGCAGTGGGTGGCCAGAAACAACAATAAAGCAAGAAGATTCAAAAGAATTTGTCACTGTCAAAAACTTTGTTGCCCAAGCTATAGTCTCAGGTACTGGAGTACTGTACAGGTCACTTCTGCAAAAGGGGACAGCAACATTGTGAACAGCAATCCATTCCAACATGAAATGGTCCTCTTCCTGTCCAGCTTGTAACCTTTCATGGCAAGGAAATCGATTCTTGTTGGTAAATGGTCCACGCAGCTGGAAGTCTGTTGTTGGCTTCTTTGTCTATATGGAGCACTGCTTAAATGTGTCAAACACTTCTTTGATTTGACATTATCGTTGAAGCTTTTCTGTTGGCTGCCATGTTAGTGTCATTGCGGTGGACAGGTCCATTGACTGTCCTGTTAGTCTCACTACACGTGCAAATCCAAGGGATCTGGACCCTGCTCTTTGGAAGCAGTCAACCTCAAGATTAGCCAGAAGTCACTCTTGTTGCACCTGCCTTCAACAGCCTACGGTGGACACCCCCTGCAAAAAATCTGGTATGCCCCTGCACTAAATCAACTGATTGTGCTTCCATTCCAGGAGTCACAGGTTCACATTCTAGAGGTGGTATTCAAGATGAATTGGGCCTACTGTGGATCTAAATGCCAAGCTCCCAATCTTCTCTTTGCCAGTCAGATAAGAAGCCCAGTACCTGTCCATTACACCAGCGGAGTTGAAATACCTTGGCCTAGGGATTGATGTGCAATCGGGAAATGACGATTGAAGCTGAAGTTGGAACCATTGGACAAAACGAGTGCTCAGTTGTAGGCGTACACAAAAATCCTTGACATTAATGCCAGGCGTGGATCCAGGGGGCGCACCCATCGCACGCCTCCTTTCGGCCAACAAATTTGTAAAATCAACCGTGAAATTCTGAAATTTGGAGCAAATCATTGAAATTCACTGCAGATTTCAATGTTTCTAGCACAGTGCGCTCCTCTTTCCCGAAATCCTGGATCCGTTCCTGAATGCCATGTCAGGGATTGGAAAATCCTTTGTGGGCTAGCCACACACATAAAAACCAAGGCAATGGCTAAGACTGAAGAATCAACAAAAAGATGAGAATGTATGAAAAAATGAAAAACTGAAAAAAATGTGGTGGTGCTGTCACAATGGATTGTCCTTGCGGCCAAAGGTGTTCCCTGGGAAACATGACTGATCAGTCTCTATCAGTGTGTATCTTACTGATACAGTATTCATTGGCAACAAGAATTCATCTGGCGGTTAAGTCTTCCAATGACAGTTTGGTTTCTGCAGTATCGGGCAGATGTCACCACTATGTAAAACAAATGGGACGTCTTGGCTCCACGTACAGGAATTATGAGTCGTGATGATGGTTTAATTGAAGGTGTTTCGTTTCCTTAATAACTAACTAATGTAATTGGTAATTCTTGATTTCATTCGTGAAATAGGTAAATGTTCATGATATTTCGTAAGAAATCACTTCGGTGAAGTTGGTTTGTCAGGATGGCGTAATAAAAACGTTGGGGTTGGGGCACACTGCTGTGATTCAGGGTTCAGTCCTCAGTCTGCCCCATTCTTCATGTGATAAAGAGGGCAACTATAAAGTTTCTAATTCAGGCACTCTGGTTTCCACTTAATCTACATGTCATTCTTTCTCCCAATATTGTGTGTAATGCCGTATTTGGTAGGCCTTCTTGGCTCTCAATTCAATGTTGCACCACTGTAGAGAAATGGACTAGAGTATTGTGTATCCCATTTTCCTTCACCAGTTCACCTTCTTCTAGTAGAACGACGCTTAGGTAAAACATCGTGGAATCAAAGACTGTAAGCTGCCTGTTGTCTTGCTTTCATCTTTGAAGCTTGATTGCTCGGTGATTCAGATGACTGCGTGCTCAACAAAACGTCTCAGATGGGGGGATGTGAGCTGAATCTCATCCTCTGTGTTCTTAGAGAGGGGAAGAGTGCCCTCTTAGGCTTCATTCTTCCTTCCTCTCTTTAATGTGTTTATTTTCTTTCAAAATCCTTCTTTCATGTATTGATCAGTGCAGATCTGTGTTCTGAACACCTCTCTGGTGTGCAGTGTTCAAAATGAAAGTACAAAATCACTGAACACCATACAGTTTTGTGCCTTTAATTTATCATAGAGTTGAGGTTTATTTTTTTCGTGTCCACTCCTATTTCTCTTCTGGATCATCATCTCAAGATCGCCTACTCGGCAAAAAACACATCTTCTTTGTATTTCAATCTTGTCATTGATGCTGGAAACCCAAAGTGGCCAAATGTATCTGATGGTAAAACAGGCATCCCCTTTGAAGACTGATTGTCTCGTAGATAACCTGATTGCCCGATGATGTACCGGAACTTTCAGTCGGGAAGACAGCAAGGAGATTCTCATGCTCAGATGGGCCACTCTCGCGATGGTGTCACTTTCTCAAGAGCTCTTCTAATTGCCAAGCATGTCTATATAATTGAGTTATCCTTTGATGAAATTATGGAAGAATCTGTCAGGCAAGATTAGGACCAGTATCGTCATGTTCATCTCCCATCATCTGCATGACAACATCGGGTGAACGTTTTCCGCAATTGTCTGTCGACGGCACTCGTTCGTCGGAAAATACTCGACGTGGCCAGCTGTGAAATTGAAGAGTTTGTGAGGTCGTGTTTGATGACGGTGAAGCGGAAACGTACCGCTCTTCATATTTAGTTCCATTTGAATCAAAGCAAATTATTTTTGAGGAGAATAGCTTTTATGTGTCTCCCCTAAATGGTCAAGGGTTTCGAACTGTCACGTAATCGGATAATTGCACCAT
>NMRB01000087.1:333934-348608 GCA_002633025.1 Notospermus geniculatus
AAAATCGACGGGAGCTCGGAATGAGAATTATAGACCTTTCCAACAAAGATGGTGGTCTAACAGTTCTCACATATCATGTCAGAAGCCTAAACCATTCAAAATGGCCGGCCGCTGGTGAAGCAATAAGTTTAGGTAAAATAATTGTCTGAGAGGATGCGTTTGGTAGTGTTATCATGGACAGTGAATGGCCACGACGTCATGTGGGAGAACTAGCAGGCCACCGTCTTTGTTGGAAAGGTCTATACCTGCATATGGCTTCAAAAGTTCTATTGGAATTGTTGCTTCCTTTGTATCTTGCATAAGAAGCAGTATGAAGTGAGGTAAAAAGCAAATAAATCCTCAAGTGAGATGTGCTCATTAATCAAAGAAGACAGCATAAGAATGATCGAGTCACAGGCAGACATCATAAAATTTCTATGGTATCATTTGATGAGTTTTCCCCAAGGATAACGGCTGTGGTTGCATTAGTTCTCATAATAAAGAGTGAAATGTCATCTGCAAATGTTAAAGTCATCAGTGTATTATCAATTTGGCTGAAGTTAGACATGGACAAAATAGTTGTCTAACGCCATTCATCAATGATAATGTTGCTATGTCGCTGTAGACCTTTCCAACAAAGATGGTGGCCTACTAGTTCTCCCACATGACACCATGGCGATTCATTGTCCAAGCATGATATAACACTACCAAACGCGTACTTTCAGACAATTATTTTACCTAAACTATTAGGACCATGGCCCGCTTGGCCAGTTTCGCATGCCAGTGATCACTGAGTGGTATTAAAGCTTCTGACGTCATGGGTGCCACCGTCTTTGTCGGAAAAGTCTATAGTATGGCTGACTTGCATACATGTATAGGCACAGAAAAAACCAAGACCCATCATTCGGATGACTGTACAAAGGCATATGAATCATTGCTTAGTTTGCGAAATAACGATCCCTCTTCAAATATATTCCGTGTAATTCACCCATTGAGAGATATTTAAATCACACTAGTTGCAGGGTTTAAAATTTGCGTCAGTGAAGAAAGTCCCATAGATCGAGTTTTATTTTAAAAAAAATAACACTATAATTAAGTCAAAAAGACTAGTGTTTACAGAGCAAAAAAACAGTGCTCGATGCAGCCATTATCGCTTGTGACTTTACACCTGATGAATATTTATAACCCATTAAACCTGTTGACTGTGTTATAAGAGAATAAAAATTGAAAAATTCTATGGTAGAAAATGTTAAGAAGGTTTGGTTAGCACCATTATACCATTATTTATGATTGATGCGGTGTTCGGTTTCTTGATGTCAATAGAGTTGTTTTTGATGTGGAACCCTGTCACATTGCTTTTAGTAGAAAATGAACTGTGTCTTTAACCTCTGAATGAAATGGTTGTTGGTGGTTTGACTGTTTTAAAATTTATTGGAAAGTCCTCCAAGATTGTTGTATCTAAAACCATGAAGGCATTCTCCGCACAAAGGGATTACCTATTATACGTAAGACATACATTGGATTATAGCATAGCATAGACCCCCAAATCGCATTAAGCTTCCAACTAAAACCTAAGCCAAAGAGATATATATATGTAAAATAAACCAGCTCTCAAAAATAGATAAGCGAGCTTATCTATTTTGCAGCTATGTACCCTGTCCAAAGAAGGTCTACTTGTACTTGAAACGTTACAGATTATGGATAAATTTGTTGCTGTAAATGCCATGTAAATCCATTGACCTGTGAGGATTCATTCCACTCCCATTGCCAGAACAGCCCCACCTTTGCCATGACTGTAATTTCATACATAATCACTGGTGGATGCATTACTATAGTCCATGAAAATGTCAATCTCTTCTTCTCCCGCTGTCTACTCCACTCCCCTGTGAACCAACATCTGATACAAATACTAGCCATCACCCACAATACCGACCACATACTCATCCTCCTCTCCTACACGCTTCACCACCACTCCCTCAAACCCCAACAGCAATCCAGCGCAAGCAACCCAAAGACGGCACTATCTGCAATCAACGCAGAGGGTCTGGTCTAATTTCAACAAGTGCCCATATTTCCATCACTGTGCTAGCGTCATAATTACTAGCAGTTCCTCTTGGTTACTTGCACGCGGTGGGAACTTTGTCTCGCACATTGATTGATATTCACCTGGCGTTCGGTCAGAGACGTAACAGCACAACTTGTGGCTGTGCACATCTGGTGTCATTTGGAGGATCACATCACGAGATATATCTGTGTTATCGGGTGTTTGATCACGGGAATTATCGGCTCATTATTGGCTGTGCTCAAAATATTGGAGTTGACCCTTCAGTGTTTAGTTCATTGGATTTGCATTCTCAATTTAAGGCAGTTTTTGCTCAAGCAAACATTTTCCTTATTTCCAGGCCAACATTCTTTGATTCAACAGTTTTCTTATTTTCTTCCTTCTTGACTCTTCAGTGAACTGTAAGGCAACGCTGTGGAGTTTGCAACTCGGTGAAAATATAATCTACTCACTATCAGTTGGTGTTCATTCCAAAATCTCCTGGACTAGTGTGCAGATTTTCGTGCAGACAGTATTTGTGGGTGTACTTTTTGATTGGCTCTGCCTTAGTTCTTGGCTTATTCACCAGGGTATTCAAAAAGTTGATATATCAGTCTGGATCAGCTTCTGTCAGTTGCAGTTTAATGGAAGTTGAGTGAATCTTTAAGCTGCTGTTTCAACTTCACCATCGATTTGTGTGGAGAACTTGGATACTCCTGTTGAACTATTAGTGGATTTAAACTTCCATTGGCAAAACCATCATTGTTGCTGTGCTAGATGCTGCAGTAAGTAGCCTAATCTAACGTTTCACTGCATCGTACTTCTCGCGCTCCTCTCATTGTAATTAGCTCACTTATGCGCCTCTCTTTCTTCTAATTAGCAATAATTTGCATTGCATTGGTGCCAAAATCGTGCTCAAGTTCTGCATATTTCTCTGGCATTTCCTACTTGTTTCAGCTTCTGAATTGTGGTGCCGTTTTTTCCGATAGAACAGGAATTTCATGTGGAATTTCTAGACGATACGTCATTGTGCCCTCGTGAATGAACCATTCTGTGGCAAGGATTCAGGAAAGTTGCTGCAGTTGCTCGTGTGGCTGTGCTCAAGATTGATCGTAATCTATTGGAATTTTGCTGGAACACTTTCTGGAATAACATTCTATCGATTTTTAGCCTAATTGGGAAGATAATTACTGATATTGCTTCATTTGGTGAGTGTTACCGTTATTGACATTTCTGTTCTGATCTTACAATTAACCCTTCAATAAAGCAAAGAATTTAGTTGGATGTGCACGCTTTTTTCTCAGATTTAGCTAAGGTATACTTCTTCTTCCATAACTGGCCACCTTCAACAGGTTGAAGTTTTTTTACCAGATAGTTGGTGATACATGAATTGAACTTAGGTTCAGCAGTGTGATGCAAAAGGTCTTGGTCGTTGAAAATGGAAAAAGTCCAGAGTCGCCTTTGAGATGCCTTGAAGAAGTCTGAGGGACTGGACAGTGGCTTGACTTCACTACTTTTTCATTGCCAAATTCTGACGGTTCACATCACTTGGGCCTCTGAAGCGTTGATGCATCCCTTCTGGGACTGCTTTCTGTTCTGACTTCATCTCTACAGGGTGACTTGCTTCTTTTCATTACATCTTTTGATGGGCAACATGTTAGACGTCTCTCTCTGTTAACACTAGTTATCTCCGTGTTAATGGTGATTGATCATCTAATCAACAAAGAATTACTGATTTTACCATGTAACTTAAGGGTTAAAATGTCACCAGCTGATGGTAAATGCTACTGATGGCTAATACATGTATGGCTCTGGGATGTAATTCAATCTCCAACAATGTTTATTGGCTGGAGGGGATGATCGAAGCCGTTCCCCACATACCTATGTATCATAACCGATACGGTTACATGTAATGTGCAACCATTTTGCAAGATTTAAGTTTTGGGTGATGTGATGGGAATGTTAATGGTATTGAGGATAAGTGGGTTGTTTGTGGTGTTGTGATGTAGGTAGCCTATCTGTCAGATTTATTGTGGATCTCTCACGTATCTAATCAGAAGTCATCCATTTGTCCACCTTGAAGGTAGGAGTTCCTTACATGTACTTTCATAAAGTCAGGCCTGATAGCCTAGTGGTTATCATGTCCGCTCAGCAAGCGGCAAGTCCCGGGTTCGAATCCAGCCTGCCTCTTCACGTCCATTGCATGGGACAGTAAGCTATGGTTACCTTGTACCTTATTTCTTTGCAAGGGCAAGTAAAAGGCCCCATCCAAGTGAGGAACATGAGTAGCTTGAGATGGCTTCCTCTGCACTTACGAGGGCCAATAATGCTGTGGCTTCGGCCCTGACGAAAAAAAACAAAAACAAATATATAAGTCGGGCGTAAACCAACTGCAGTGTTTGAAATTTCCTATGCAGTTATCACAAGCATCACCTGCATTGGGGAGCCACGGTGGTGTAGTGGTTTGGGTCTCTTTGCCTCACTGGCCTCTCTCCACCCAGGTGTATAAATGGGTACCGGTCGGAAAAGCTCAGATTGTAGCGCTGAATGAGCAGCTCATCAGAGTTCTACTGAAAGGTTTCAGGATAGACTGGGGTTAAAGTGTAAAACTTTAACTTTTAACTTTAACATTCTAATCCTGTACCATGGGTCGAGACCGGTGGACGTAGGCTTGCAAAGCTGCAGGGGAGCACTAAAAACAACATTAAGGAACAGCCTTTGGTTCGAGTGTGCTGTGCGAGCAATTGTCCCAGCTAACCTCCCTCATGTAACATTGATATCAGAAGCTAAGGAGATTGGTAAGATAGTAGAGACAGGACTTACCAAATAGGAAAATATTGATGTGGTCTGGGAGAGTGGCCAACAAGTTATTGTAGTATGATTGCTGTTTCCTGAGGTGAATGGATTATGTAGGGTCTGTTGTCGGCCTGATCTTGGCAGGCGTGATTGACCACTGGCTGAAGCACGGTACTCTCTGAGTACGGCGGTGACTGTCTGGGTACATGACCACCCCCGGCTATTTTACACCCTGACTAATGAAGCCACTACTCAGTAATGGACCTGTCACGGTGTGGCTACAAGTGTGTATGACTAGAACTGCCTGGTCTTTGGTTTGGTCAAGTGCTAAAACGATATCGGACATTGTTAGTATTATAGAGATGACAGTGTATCTGCCACCACAAGGGGCTTAACAATTGGCCACGAGTGGAGTCTTGGCGCTTTCGTCCTCGGAATTTAAAAGTCAGAGCATGGTTGCAGTTCCGCTAAATAATTGTGTCTGGCCCTCTGACAACTGACTGAATTCCTAGTTCCCCAACAACAGAAGATGTATCAGTCTTTGAGCTGGTTGCAGGTGGAACGTCTTGCCATTCAAGAATCGTCCTGTTGTCTTCTTCTTTGAGAAAAAGCACCTTTGATCCGCTGTACACTTGCATGTGTTGAATGATTAACTTGAAGCCCCAGAGTCGATCGTCGCCTCAATATGAGCTGACTCAAGTGCCAAATATTGTGGAACTTAATCAACATTGTTGACAAACTGAACAGTCTTTCCAATTATGTGGCCTGATATTGAGATCAAAACTCAGCATACCATGCCTTAGATTCTTCCTTGGAGAGCGAGGGTGAAGGTTTATTGGTCGTGGCTGAAGATGATGAAAATATCAGTGAGTGTCGTCGGCAGAATGAGATATAAAAACAGATTCATGGCACAACCATCCATCTCTCGTGTGCTCTTTATGCCCCCGACCTCTGAAGGTCATGTGAATTTCGTTTACGTCAAATATATTGAGAACGTTTTGAGCAATTAGCCTGAAATTTTTGATGATTATTGGTCTCTATGAAGGGAATGTTCCTTTTGATCACCAGGACCACAACACCTCCTAGATGGTGGCTGTGGTGGCCATCTTGAATTCACTGTCTCTCAGTTACATGTATCTTCAGAACGCTTTGAGTGATCAATCTGAAATTTTTTTTTGAGTGTTTGTCTCTATGAGGGGAAAGTTTCTTTCAATGACCAGCACCACCGCTTCTCCCAAATGTACCATGTGGGCCATGCCCACAAACAACATACATTGTACCAGTCGGGGGCATATGCCACGCTCTGCGTTGCTCTTGTCTGCAACATGTTGGCCTATACTTGAGCATTTGTTGACAATCCTTGTTCAGTCCTGGCAATTGTCATATTTGTTGACCATTATAATGTCATCACGACCTCACATAGTGTGATGCCAGTGCAGTACGTTCATCATACCTTGGGAGCATCGCGAGGTCAAAGGCTGGAAACCTGGGCTATGGTTGCAGAATCGATAAGAAGAGTTTGGATTCAAATCTTGGTCAGTTCACCAACTCTCTCACCCTTGGCAAGATAATTTAAATGCAGCCTCTACTCCTTAATCCCCCAGACAATATTTTCCCTATAAATAGCAGTGAAAGAACAACATAAATCAAATTTGTAACGACATTTTTTAACGTGTAAGTTTAATCATGATTTGACATGCCGTAAAATTAACATCTTACAAGAGGAAATCAAATATGTATGAGGAAGATGAGGAAGAGGTCACAAGAGGCTGGTGACTGCATTAACCAGTCGACTGTGCTAACACCTCAGGGTATTCAGCTATTAGCCATATTTCATTCAACAAGCTGGCATGCTTATCCCAATGGGCTCGAAGTGGTTGCCGAAATGATTTCCAATTAAAAATATGTCAGTATATTTTTATGGTTACTGACTTTATGCTTAAATATGAGTCAGGGTCAGAGAGAGCATTCCGGAACCTTCAGATGTTTGCTTGGTGACAAGTTCTTGGATTCTTGTTGAAATTTCCTTCGGTGGCAGGGCAACTCAGCTGTTGTGGGGAGTCTGGTCAGTAGATCGAAGTGGTCAGTTGTCACTCTTGGAGTAATTCATGGACAGTAACCCTGTCTGTGCCCAGACTTAATGAAAGTGCTTGGAAACAAAAGTAGTAGCCTATTCTTGCCAAAGTGACCTGGAACTTCTGCTCTTTCTAAAATACCCGTTTTGTGTGCCATTTAAAACACCCTTAAACATGTTTAATCTGATTATGATTTGGAGTTTTCATGCCACATAGCTGCCTGCAATAATTTTTCAAAGGCACCCTAATCATCCATGGAGCTATAAATAAAGGAAATGACGTCACTGAAGCGCACGATCTCACGTTTGATGATTAGATTTACGGATGTTTTTTGAAAAACTTGCCGTAGAATGCGATACCTTCAGGTATGATGACTCCTCATCAGACCCAAACGTCATCTTCACTTGATCATGTGACCCTCTTTGCATTATGGAAACCTTTGAAGGATATTCCGACATGAAATTGCAATTAAATTGAAATGTTAAGTTCGTAGTGGATTGATGGTAAATGGGGGACTTCAACTGATCATTATCAGTTTAAGCGGAAGAAGGAATGGCTTCCGTTTGGCTGACTTTCAGTCTTCTGTCTTAAAAGTGATGCTATTAAACGAGTGACTAGTAATTGAAGAAGAGGGATCAATTAGTGGTCCAACTGGTGTTTTGTTGGTGTCGGTATGGCGAAAGTGCTTTAAGCATTACTGCATGATCCACTGGTTTTAGACCCTATTTGTAAAAGTTCGGACAAGAAGCCAAGTTCTTGGATTGGTCGTCTGTCGTCTTATGCCCCGGATTTACCACATGAACATCTACTACCAACATGGCGTTCTTCAGTTTATGGCCTATAGAGGAAGTGCAGCGACGATTGTGACGTCACTGCCGCGACGAGATGCCGCCATGTTGGACGTCACGTTCAACGAATTCGTAGCTTCAAATGACGTCCAACATGGCTGACGTGCGAATTATGACGTCAATGATGACGTCACGTGAAGTTCCTCTATAGGCCAACATTATGGTCTTTATCCCTAGGCGTGAAGGTTGGCTGGGGGCATCAGTGTGAATGTCACTCTGTCAGTTTGTCCAAGCCATCAAATAGTATTGATTTTTGACGTCAGAGAGTTCGGACTTCAGAATGTTGCTGGTCTTAAAGGACCACAGTATTGCTTCCCAATCCTGCGTTACACCTACCCGCGTTAAGGGAGACCTCTGTTGACGACTTGGTAAACCACACATGCTACTACGTGCATTGTAGTGTAATCATACATTCTCCAACACTGGGGCGAAAGGCTTAACTACAGTATTGGAGATTGGTGTCGGTGGCGCCGGCTGTCGACAGAAAGTGGCAATACCGTGGTCCTTTAAAGGTGTTTTTCACAGCTCAAGCTATCCTTGAAGTAGCAGCTAAATCAATCATGAATAGACAGTACATAACTTCTCTTCTTCTATGCCATGAAGGATATCTGTCATGCCCTAAAATGGTTGCAAAATCAAGCCCACCCTTGTCATATTGTTTGATTTATCCCATTCTTTTATCGGGGTACAAATTGATTGAGTGAATGGAGCCAATTACACTGTCGCCATTTACATCGAGTGGCTGCTATCGGTTAATTGGCCGGCACTGATTTGAAACTATATGGTCATTAATGAATGACGAATTAACCTCGGCAATCTCGGTGGGCGAGTCTCATGTCTGACCGTTTAACCCTCGATAAGATTAGAGGCTGAGGCTACGAAGGCAGGGTAGGCCAGTGATTAGCTTGTCTGATACCCTTCCAACTACCCCTGTGACCTTCCTTGAACAGAAAGCTTTGCCACCAGCAACAGCTTACCTCACACTTTGGTCAGAGGTTGAGGCCTGAAAGGCAGGGTAGGCCCGGCCTAGGATGCCTTCCTCCTCTCGCTGGAGACTTTCCTTGAAGAGAAAGCTTTGCCATCAACAGAGTGCCTACTTTCCTTGAACAGAAAGCTTTGTCATCAACAGAGTGCCTATCGCATTATGGTTTGAGGTTGAGGCCACAAAGGCAAGGTATGCCAGGGGTTACCTCATATAATACCCTCCCCACTCCCCCAGAGACAACCGAGTGTCTATCACATTGTGGTAAGAGCCCATGAAGGCCAGGAATTAGCTCGTTGTCCCCCTGCAAACCTGTGAGACTTTCCTTCTACAGAAAGCTTTGCCACCAACAAAGAGTGCCTATCACATTTTGGTTTGAGATTGATGCCAAGAAGGCAAGACAGGCCAATATTACCTCGTCTGATTCCACCTTCCCTCCACCCCCAGGAGACTTTCCTTGAACAGAAAATTTGCCACAACAGAGTGTCTATCACATTGTGGTTTGGGACCACAACAAAGGCTGTGTGCAAACGGCAATGTGAATGAGGCAAAGCTGTGCTCTCTGAGTTTTTCCAAAGCTGTGTGTGTCAAACCTGTTTTGGTCCTTCCTTTGGGATTCACCGTTTTTTCACCGACACTGAAGGTTCTGATTGGTTTCAAGAGCATTATGGTGATTACCAGATGGTCAATCCCTTCTTTGATGATTTCTTGTGGTTTGAGTGCCAGATACCATGGCAACAGACCGCTGGTTTAATTATACATTCCAGTCCTGAAATCTGTTGGCTGACTAATATGTCTCGGCCATATATGGATACACTTCTCATCCAATTGATTCAATCTTACCTTGGTACATCTGACCTCTCCGGTCTGGTCTGGTCTGAACCACTCTGACAAATTCTGTCTTACTTACTCAAGTGACCTAATCCACTGCTGTGACGTTGGACCTCGTCTTGCATTTGGACAAGATTTCAGCCCATTCTCTCCCTCTATGCTGCAGGTCTGTATACCTCGCTGTATTCGCTGCTTTTGTGAGACTTTTTCATGATCTGCTTCAGTGCTCACATTGGCTCTTTTGTAAAGCCTAGCTGGAAGCAACTACCGGCAATGGCGTTTCTGGCAATGGTTGGTGACTACTGGAACCAGCAGTAACTGTAACTAATCAGATGCTCAAACAGGCCGATGTATGTGCAGCAGCAACACTATTGCCGACCGTTGCCGCTAGTTCCATCCAGTTGCTCATGTTCTACTCGCTGCCAGTGGTTGCTTCTCTTCGTCTTCAGTCGCATCCGATGTACGTGCGTTGGCAATGAATTTCCTCGTTTGTGGAGCACACCTGGTCACAGTACCATTGCCTGTCTGATGTGCACGCTCCAGATTGAAGACTGGATTGTGCCACTTGTTGCTGCAATGACCTGTCATAACCGATGTGCGTGGAATGTGTACATCGATAGCGACTGTTGCGTTCAGTTGCTTCCAGTCGCAAGGCCGATGTACGCTTGGCTTTAGTGTCCAATGGTGAAGTCAAATGTATGCAAATACTACTGCCTGCTGGTCAACCTGTAACCTGCATTTTGTACCGACCTGTACCACGTCGAGTGAGAACATAGTCCTATAAAAACAAGAAATTACCCGAATCTACGCTTGCCGCTTTCGCAACCTTGCCTCACACTACAAAAAAATCTATTACCGCACACTTTTCTTTTGGATTCTTTTACGCAAGCTATATTCATTCAACCCAAAAATTGTATCTACTTTGTTACCATGACAACATATGATGCGAGTTGGAAAGACAGTTAATGAGTATGACAGTGTTTCAGAAGACTTCAAGCAAGATGCTTCCTTCTGGACAAGAGTTCACTGCATGATTGGTGCTATCACTCTGTCTCTAATCTGCATGTTGATGCTCTTCGCCGAAGACCTTTCACCGTGGTCACATGCCGAGCAAATGTATGATTTGCCTATTGAGGAGAAAGTTGCAGAAATGGAAGTATTCATCCGTTAATGGTAATGGGCACTCAACAGGAATATGCATATAAAATGTAAATGTGCCAACAGACACCGACCGGGCTTTCAATCCCGCCGACAAGCATTAGATAGAACCATCAGCAAAGTGTGGGAACTCTGTAAATACTTCACAGCATGATCCATATGAATAATTAAAAGATGAAAGAGAAGTAATACGTGCCGGTTCAGATCGCCAAACCGAGCGTGGTTTTCTTTTCGTAAATTTCAAGCATCCTCGCACATCGTATGTCACGGAAATTAATCTGGAATCTGATATGTATAGCGGGGTATCTTTTTTTCATGACGGAAGAATTTTGTCGGTGGGTGCTCCTGCGGTAAATGTTACTTTGGTAAGCAAGTTACCTTTGATAAAGGCTTGGTTTGTATTATTTTGTTCATGGTCATGTCTATTGACATATTCTGTTTGTCTCATCTTGTTACTTGGAGAGTTGCTGCATCTTCAGCAGTTGATTTTGGTGCATCATGTTTGTCAAGTTTCTATGTCAAAATTTGTGGCGTCGTTTGATCAACTGCATAAGTTGATGCCATCAGCTCGAAATCACTGCACCAACTTTTCATAAAAACACTAAATCAACATCACTGGTCCCAGAAGTTAAGTAAGAAGAACAAAAATTTCTTTGCATCTCTGTAAAATATGACTCCTCTGAGGGAGAGAACGACCTTCAACTCTTCTCTTTCGAGTTAGCCACAGTTGCATGTCCAATATCATTGGGCCTGCGAGTTGTCCTTTGAACCCACTCTGTTTGATCCTCATCAAATCTCTGATGTATGAATGATAGAATGGTCATGCCTCACACCCTGATAATGTCTCTGATGTACAGAGTGACTTGTTCATTACCTTTTGAGGTAAGAATTGATGCAGATTGATCCAAAGCTGTTGATATTACTTGTTTCTTTCTTGATAACTACGGAAGTGGTAGGTGTCGGTTAACCACTGATGTAGTAAGCATTTACACTTGTGCTGGTTTCCCTTCTTATATGGGCACATCTTTTCTGTCTTTCAAGGTTAACCTTGGAAGGAAAGCAGAAAGCATGCTTTTATGCTGTTCCTTTCTTGATGGTCACACCATTTCTATCAGTCTCTTTCAATGTTAACCCTGGTTGGAAAGCAGGAAGCATGCTGCTCTTATGCTGTTTTCCTTTCTTGATGGTCACGTGTACCATTTCTGTCAGTCTCTTCCAAGGTTAACCCTGGTTGAAGAACAGGAAACATTTGCTCTTGTACTTGTGTAAATTTGTTGATGGTCATATTATTTCTGTTTCTTCCCAGTGTTTCAAGACAAGGTCAAGAATGATCTACCAGCCTGCTTCAGATATTCCACGTACTAAAATTTAAGGATTATGACAAAAAGATGGAAGAATAATGCTGTTAATGTTGGGGTTAATGAAAAATGCCTGTGTCTTATTCATTCGTAAAATGCTCTCGGCACCTACAGCTCGTGCAAAATCGTTATTTCCTTTGTCTTCAGAGGGTGCGACTGCAAGACAGAACATCATTCACTTCTTTCATCACTGCTTGCATTCTGCAAGGGATTTTTGATCAAATTCTTTTCAGAACACGACATTCTCTTTGAAAGACTCCCCCAGCTATCACCAACTACGAAGGGAACAATCATTACCGTCTGCGTTACTTCGTAGAAAGTGACACATCTCTTTGCCGCAGGGATCAGCAGCTTACATGTCCGCACCGGACAACACGAGATGGCGACTGTAATAGCTCATTACGGCATGTCAGACCAACTAATTATGGCCATTGGAGGTTTTCGAAGATGTTCGCCCCTGTGCACAATATGCGTGTCAGATATCTGTGGCTTATCTTTAATTTCTCATCATTCGTCAGTCAAGTGGGAGATTTTAGTAGTATTGCTGATATGCTTAAGACCCTTGACAAGCAGTACGATGTATATCCAGTGTACTTGTATCTTGCTTCTGAGCAAGAACTTGAAGGGTCTTTTCCAACTTATAGAATTTATCAAGTGATTTGCATGTTGCAGAAAATGGATCTACGAGAATCTTTTGACAGAATCAAATGAGATAATTAATTCCTACTTCGCATATTTTTGTGGATGAGTTAAATGAGCTTCCAATCCAGAGCTTGAGATCAAATTTGACGCATTTGTTCTGTCAACCTTCCACTATCGTAAAAACAACATCAGTGGGAACTGCTTCCTATGGAAGAAAACGTTGGAAAATCCATTACCAGTTGTTGAAAAAGGTTGCCACATAGGCCTTATCCATCCTTTTCAGCAAAGTGATGACTTTTCTATCAAAAATGACACAGTAATGGCGAACAAAAACCTGTTCTTGATCAATCCTGCCTGAGTGAAAGAGCTTAGTCTGTCTGGTGCGAACCTTTTTGTTATATGGACCAACTCATCAAGAATATGCGTTGCCATGGTTTTATCACAACATCAGGTATCTTGGACGATTTGACTGTAATTCAGGTATATTCTGATTTGTGACGCCGGTCGCTAGAGTGGTCTCGGGGGAGGTGGTGAATGTGGAGTGTCATTTTTCTATGCAGTAAATTTTTTTGGAGTGGAGGTATTTTGCTAGATCCATTGCAGCATAGATGCTACACTACAGTTACCTCAGAGGATTTGAGTTTTGTCGGGTGACATATCCCGATTGTGAGCTTATTGTGTTCTGTGAGCTCCAACGGTACCTAGCAGTCCTGCAGGGTGTACACCTACGTGTACCCCTCGATGGAAGTTGCGTGATGGTGGAATTTTAAAAAATTAAAATGCAACCGAATCGGTTGTTGTTGTGGTGGAAAGAAAGAAATACAGATGCAACGATGTTAGAATATGCTGTGCAGCCAAATTCCTTACGGCGCTGTGCATTAGTTTCCCCATTCAAACAAGACTTTTGAACTGAAGCAAGAAAGTATACTTTGGTAAACTTTTGGTTTCTTTTTATTCTTTCAGACTCTGCAGCTGGAGCAGAATGAAACCAATGTGACAGGGTTTATAGGTACATCAACATACTTTCTAATTGTCAAAATACTTTGGCAAAGAAAGGGTTAAACAAAGATAGATAGACAAGGGAATTAGTTTTGTGAGACATCTGTGGCTGCATGATACTGCTAGGACACACACCAAATTTGCCTCATCTGTCAAGTCCCCTGCTGCAGCCCCATGGCAGTCATGTTGCGTAGTGGGCATCCCAATCTTACCTCATCTGTGGCAGTCACGCTGCATTGTGGGCAGCCCCATGGCAGTTATGCTGCATAGTGGGAACCCCATACTTACAGGGGTGGCGCTACCCACTCGTCAAATCGCCATTGGCTATTTCACCTCTAATTTGGCTACAAAACTACTCGGCTAAAATTTTCTAAACTGTAAATCGATTAGAATGGAAAACTTGGCTAACTCAACAATGACTTGGCTAAGACTTGGCAGAAGCTAGATCCATCCCTGTACTTACATTGTGTTTAGCCAGCATGTTGCACAGTGGTCACACCAAGCTCGTTTCATCCAATAGCAGTTGCTCTGGACAGTGTCATTTCCAGAACTACCTCATCTGTCATCAGATATTATCAGGGGCTGATACATCAGGTGTGAGAAATAACAGAAACACCTTGGTAGTCTCGACTGATCAATCCTCTGTTTAATGTTCGGCGGCAATGAATTGGAATTGTGACAGTGAGTTGGTTAATTATTCATTCCATCTGTATGGATTGATCGTTCATCAAAACATTTTTGGTGTGTTTCTTTGTTATTGGCTTTTGCTGTGATATTCATGGTATGATATTGATATATTTATCTGATGATGAATTGACTAGCAAAAATTTTTTAAATGCTCTTGCATGGGAGAGCTCAGGGGAGGTAGGTGGTGACCCCCCTCCTCCCCCATGAAACTGGCAGACTTTAAAATAATCTCTTCTTCAATGAAAGAAGAACTCGAAGTCTCATCCCTTGAACTTTTC
>NMRB01000087.1:351864-362452 GCA_002633025.1 Notospermus geniculatus
CCTGTTCACTTATAGTACATGGAACATATATCAAAGAATTTGATCTCATGAAGATTTTTCAAATCCATTTCTGATGTAATGTCACTACTGACATGATCCTCAAAGAACTGACTGAAAATCATTTGGAAAGCTATCAAATGGCATCGCACTTGTCATAGTCTTCTGAGCTATAAACAAAAGTGTCTTCATTATCAAACAGTAGAGATCAAGAAATCGACAAGCTGTCAATATAGACTTTGCTCCACGGCCCTCAAAAGTTAACACCCCAAAGGATCAGAATAATCATTTTCTAAAGACAGGTCAAAAGTGGAAATAGGATTTGTTATATCTTTTGGTGACATATACTCATGATCAATAAGGATATCATATATGACCCCTATTGCTAAGGTCTAACTATTGGAATTCGATGCGTACATTATCTTGCGCTATCTTCGGAATCATTTTGGCAGAAAATCAATTTCGATCAGCGTCCAAACAAGATGACGAGATACTTCCCAATTAGGAATGAGATTTTTTTCTTTGTCCCGTTGCAAGGTTTCTTTAATCACGGCCACTGTCAGGGGAAAAATCGTCACTGGAGTGGGTCACCTGTGATCAACTGTTGTCTGCAGTGTCAAGCGTCTCTTCCTGTCAATTGTAGCAATTAGCATCTTCACAGGGAGTATTTGATTCACCACGCCATTCAATGGGCAGTCAGATTGGTGTAGGGGAAACATAAGGTATTGTCATTTATGAGGTTGTAGGTTTGATTTCCAGTTGGAGGGGTCTCTAACCTGGAAGATCGGGCAACTCTCTTTGAGAGCACAGGTTTTCTCTAGGGCAGCAGTTCCTTGGCCAACAGCAATGCGTGGAATCCTCTCGCCAGCAAAGCTGATGTTGCCTAGTCTGCTGTGGCTGGCAAGAAATCTGTGGCGAGTAGATCACTTGCCATATCACCCAGTGTGGTGCTGTCTTTGAGGATGCCTATAGGCATGGACATAGATGTCCATGAGTCCCAACTTTGTCCTTAAGCAGTATGAAGTTGTGGAGGATCAATCTCTGACTCTGTCTCATTCTTGGTCCCAGTATGAGGTTGTTCCATTGCCCATCTCCTGCTGAAGAATGACTTCAGTAATCATGTAGACCACACTGCACAGTGGTCTACTGTTGTGGAACCAGGGTTAAACTGTCATCAGTTCTCATTTGTACGAAAGCTGTACATTTACGAGCCTTTCCCATCCCCTAAGTCGTCTTGGCGGTAATCATGGTCTGATGGTGTCGGCATATGATTTCAATCTTGTGGCGAATATATCCATCGTTTTATCGTCAGTCTCCATCATTTTCGTCAGTTTCATTGGTCGATTAAACGGCGATGATCGTGGCTGTGTCAAATTGATATTCCATTATTCTGTCAGTTGAACTGTAATGGCCACCGACATGCCATCATACATATTGGAAGTGTGGTTAATGGTTCTTTTAGGTAGGAGGAAGTGCCGTAGAATCTCATCACCAGGAGTACATGGAGACTACCGTGTGACAGTCTATGCTTAGGTAAAGCAGACAGCACACCTGGCAGGGCGAGGGCAATGTCGCAAGGGAACTGATCACCACTGAGGAAAATTGGCTGTTGATGCCAGGTGTACACTGGACAGCAATAGAGGCTATGCACTGACGTCATCAAATGACGTCATCAATGGGTATGACGCCACGTGTTGGATGGAAAATGGACGGAGCACGTGGTCAAATGCACTGCGTCAGCATGTCACGACGTTCCATCCAACATGGCGTCACCTCGCTGATGACGTCACGTGCATAGCCTCTATAGACAAATCCCAAATTGACGTAAACGAGAATGATCTGCGCACTTCCACCGAAATCGTAAACAGAACCTCGGTCTGAAGCTGAATGCAGAGAAGCCCACGACAGTGACTTCAACGACGTTGCGTCAGAGTCTACCATTGCTGAATCGTGGATTGTGTCATGTAACCTGCTTTCAGGACGAGGTTGTGTTTATGATTTCGGTGGAAGTGCGCAGATCTGGGAATTAGGGATTTGTCTATCCATGGACTCTTTTTGCCAATGATGATTGCCCAGTATCAGATTGGTTTGATTTTGTGGCAAGAGGCATCACTTTTCACCGAGCGTATCACCAACCACAGCACCACAAAAACAATATCCCCTAGTCTACGATGTCTGGTGAGAAGATCAGTGGTCATCAGATCGCTTGCGATATCGCCATCAGTTCACCTGGTGTGTGCCCGCTTAGCAAAACTTTAGTCTAACCACGCAGGATAAGCATCTCAGCTGGTAATCATCAGCAATAAACTGATTGAGCTTGCCTTCAAATCGAACCTGAAACCAATCAGTCCTGTTAGCAATCCTATCCGAACAACTACAGGATCCATGACGAATGTGCTCAGACCATCTACTTTGGCTAATAATGGCCAGGTCCAATTTCAAGACCCAATACGTGATATCATGTAAAAAAGAAAATGATCATTATTGGTTTTATGCTAGAATAATCTTGCCCCAGGCCAGGTGGTATCCTTATCTACTTTCTTCACAATGGCTGTATCAAGAAACCATTATCCTATAGCGCAATGTAACGTGTTTGTTTTTTACTGCCATCAGATTGCATGGTTTCACTGGGGAGTGAGAAACAAGGAGGGTATGAAATAGTGGGTAGCCAGCAATGGATCTACAAACAATTCAGTTTTAAAACTGTGGGAATTGCATTTCTGGCAGTCTCCTTACAAACCCAGCACCCCCTCGTGTTCTCCTAGTCTTACAAGCTGAGGTTTTTGGGGCGCCAGGATCCAATTCCTCATTCAATCCCTTTGTCAGGTACTCATTCTTGTGGCACAAGAGCTTTAGTTAATGCAGTTCTTTTGTAAGAGTAAGAAACCTTTGAACTTCTCAAAAAGGTTGTGTTTTTACGCGAGATTGAACTACACAATGAATCTTGTCCCATCTTCTTTGCTACTAAGTTGATGTTCATCATCTTCCCACGGCAGAGCAGGGGGTTTTACCTCGCTCCTCTTCACTCACATAAACTTCGTGTATGAGCGTATGAAGAAGACCGAGACCAAAGCCCTGCTGTGGGAGGATGATTTTCAGGCATTTTGACCTGGGTTCTATAGTTATGTACCATAAATTGCGAACCATGTTTACGAGCGTCATGACGTCACAATGCATCAGCATGTGTTGGATGCACTACGACGTCACGTCACTCGTAAACATGGGTCACAAAACTCGGTACACATCTATAGTAATACTCCAAAAACGGATAGTCAGCATGTCAGATTGGCAGTTCCTGTTTCAGGTACATAGTTTCTACCAATTCTGCCTGATAAAATCCCCTCGCTCTGTTGGGGAAGATTTTCGTCGAAAGTTCGCCATCCCCAAACATGAATATTTGAAGTGAATTGAATTACCTTTGATGCTTTTCCTTGAAGTTTGAGCTGTATGATGATGATGAGGCTGCTTAGGACCAGATGGAAGGTAGTGACCAGACTCTCATGACATCTGCAGTTGAGGGGGGTCTCACGGTCAGACCATTCAAAGTATTATGCTGATCTGGCCATGATGGCCACTGAATCGTTTCCACATACTGTTGGAGTGAGGATCGGGCTCATCATGACCATATCATTACCATAGTTTTAAAGCCAAGTATTGTTGAATGATGGTGAAGCACTACATTGAGGAGGGGGTTGATGCCCCTTAATGTGACACACTTCTGAATGGTGTGCACTTATCTTGGTCCCCAGTGTCTCGATACTTGTTCTAACTTGGAGCCTAGGCCCATACTTCTCTGGTCTGATATTAACAGAAATATTCTCTAAGGACTTCAGTATCCTCCCAAACTATTAAATACATGCCTTTTATCACTTAAGCTTCANTCAGTACCCTCCCAACTATTAAATACAGGCCTTTTAGCAATTAGGCTTCAAACTTTTTCATAAACATGCACATTATTTTGCTTCTTATCTTCTATCTTGTTTTTATATATACCCTGTGTACAGAACTTTGTGCATTTAGAAGGTCAAAGAGATTGGTTATTGGTGAAAAGAACCAGAAATTCTTTGGCTTCTTTGTGACCAAGAAAACACCTACACATTAAGTGGGAGGCTACACAGTGTTTGTTGACTGCCTGAGACAGAAAAATCATGTGGTTCAAAATGTCAGAACTTTTAGGTTTACCATATACGATATGAAGTAATTTCTGTGTTGATAATGGCATGAACCCCTAGACCCACCATCTTGCTGTACGTTCAGCAGATCTAAGGTCAAGGGAGCCAAAGAGCCTCAGAATTTCTTGCTCGGTATTCTGCTAAATGTATGTCTATTCTATTACTAACTGGGTATTCTGGTATTCTTGCTTGGCGTTGTTCATGTTCTTAGTTGCCAGAAGATGTTGAATATAGTTACCACTGTACACTTGTATAATATCGTATCTCCATGTAGTTTAGGAAATTCCAAAATTATCTTGTTGTGACTGTGATATCATGAATTTGATATCTTGAACCTGAGTGGGGGAACAAGGAATCGTGCCCAAGTACCATGTATTTCACCATTCACCTGCTGCCCAAACATACAACTTCTACCAATGCCTCACGGTGAAGAAAAAAAGTTTGAAGTTTGCTTTGTACCGGTAACGAATGCAATAGGAAGACACCACCCATCATTATGCCATTGAATACTGATACTTGTTTCTCCAGTCATCTCTAATAACTAAATCAATACCACACCCGAAGGCAATCACATCATCTGACAAGGCGCCCGTGCTGTGACTTCCTTCCGAGCACCTCTCTGACCTTTTCCGCTAGGAGAGACCGGATGGTGTGGTACGATGGTCATGTCCGCCTCGAGGGGAATACTCGACAGTTAGAAAGTCATTGAAATGTCTGTGAAGTGGCGCGTTTTCCGTGTTCGTCACGCAACTTCTTTAGTATTGCCACAGGTGCGAGTGTGATAGGCTACGGCTCGTTGATGTTACCTTTGTTGGGAGGTGTTGAGAGGCCGTTGATGACATCAAAAGAAATACCTCTAGTGGATCACTGTTACCGTGATAACCTTGTCCCCAAGGATACTGATTATCTTCTCTCGTCTTTCTGCATTTCTAACAAGAACAGTTTGTCATTCTTCACTAGATTCTTTCTTTCATTCCTTGTCATGAAAAACGATGAGAAAATAAGCTTTATTAGCAAACAACAAGATTGATAACTTTACCCAAATATCTTGGTGGCCAAGAATAAAAAGACTCTGGAGAAGAATGATTGATTTTCTCTTCGTCTGCGTTTGTGTGATTTGATATGGCATGCAACCACCAGCTCGAATATAAAGCACCTACAGACCCCATCACGCTAATCCCTCGGCCACAGGTCAACCAGGTGGTCCTCATGAGATGACACGCTGAATGAATATTTCAACCAAAAAGCTCTGTTTCCTTGGTGATACTTGAGATGGGGATTTGGTGCTCTACGATAATACAAGAGTTAATGCATTAATGGTTTATATAGTGTATCTCCATGATTGATGCCATATTGGTTTCAGCTCAGGAGTTTCTAATGCATGTCATATTGTCAAGCCATTTATCCATTAATTCCTAAGTCACCTGCTGAGCAGACAGATTCACTTTCACAATACAGTCCATATGAACCAAGATACATGAGCTCCTGTGCTTTTCAGCTGCTTTTTATGGCCAAAATGGATAAAATTTGCAATAATTTCATATGGCATTCCCCAAAATAAGCAATGCGTGGTAGGAAAGCCGGGCAAAAGTACTTTTATTGCCATTTTGCACCGGCTCTCTGAATGCCTGTTTACAGCAGAAAGGATGAAAAAGCATTTACACCAAAATCGCTGTTGGAGAGGTGACTGGGTTCTGGCTTTGCCACTGGAATGTATGGCTCCTCCAACATCATATCAAAAGCATCAATGTCAGGACTTCGAATATATCAAGGGCCTACTGTGTGGTCAGCAATGTAGACCATCACCAACAGTCATTACTTTCACAAAAATGAGCCAGCAATGAGTGAATTGGATTTTGGCACAAAAAATGTTGATAATCGTTTCTAACTGGTAATAGCAATAAATCCTTCCATGCAAATTGGCTAAGCACTGGAGGCATGCATTTTGTCTGGGATTGCAGGGAAGATTTCTCCCAATACATTTATAACCAATGTCCTAAAGGTGCTTCGGTGCAATTGATATGTCTCCATTGTCATAGGGTTATTTTTGACAAACACACACATATATATTTTGCTTAAGGATATTTCTTCTTATAAATTTGGATACACTCTCATTGTTGACACTACGTAGAAAATTCAGCTGTTTTCCAACAATTAGGGCCATATTCATAAAGGGTGTTTTTCTCTTAAACGCGACTAACTAGCAAAAACGCTGACTAAACAGGGGATAATCACACGTTCAAGTTAGACAGCATTTCATAAAGAGTGATTAGATCAACAGACGTTTAACCAACGTACAAAAGTAGTCACCCGCGTGCAAGTAACAAAAGAAATGTTAAACGTTCCAAGGGGCTTGTTTATCTCGCGTACAAACTGTCATTTCGCCTTAGGCGCGCTGAAGCTTCGCAATGAATCCACTCCGTATCCTCGAATTTGGTGCAGAGGAAGCATGGGAAGAGGCAGAACGAGGTCAGCCTGTTGCCTGTTGATTTGCGTGTTTTTATAGATCGTACAAATCCGGGAATCACGTGCGACAGCATCCCATGCCACTTGCTTCTTCTGATTGGCTGTAGCATCTGAACGTTTGTTTTCAATCACATCTTTCCGAATGTTTCAGCCTCAATTAGCCACATCCGCTGATTGGCTGCAAAATTGTCAGCTCGTTTTTTCGACATGTTGGGCTGTTAAGCCTAGTTCATACTTCGACGCAAAACCATCGGCGTCCGGCGCGCAATCAAAATCTACGGTGCCATGCATGACCGGGACCTTTGTTCTGACATGTTACGTACTTCGTTACATGATCTTTCAGTGACTGGGGAATGCCCGCAGCAAGAAAATCGGTGATTAAGCGGGAAGTTAGACGCGGACAGATAAACGGCCGATCATCTCTTGTTGTGAATTGCGATCATCAAGGGTGTTTATCCACACGCGTACAAACCTGTTTTAACCAGCGTACAAAAGTTATCCGCGTCTAGGCTAATCGCGCGATGATCACCCTTTATGAATACGGCCCCTAGTGTTTTGAGGGTCGTTATTGTGTTCGGCATGTTAGCTTGTTCTTCGATAAATATTTGAGGTATAAATTAAAGTATGTTGCGAGGGGTATAAATTCTTGATATGTCTTGTCCTGGCTGGCCTTGCTTGGTTCTTTGATGTTTATGTCTTCGTCAAATTGTCCCCTCTGAAAACATTATGGCTGGTAATTGCAATGTTTTTAGGTGTAAATCACAAATTAAATTCATGTACCAATTTACTTTTGGTTTTCAGAAGCATCTGGCTGCACCAACAAACTACCTCTTTGATATCATTTGATAAACTATTGACATGCTTTCATATAAGCATCCTCCCAGAGCAGGGCTTTGGTCTCGTTCCTCTTCATACACTCCACAGTTTGTGTGAGCGGATAAAGAGGAGCGAGGTAAAAACCCCTGCTGTGGGAGGATGTCATATAAGTTGATGGCTTACCATCATTTTGGCCTGAAAACTCGACCAGTCTTATTTTTGGTGCTTCACTTCCAGCAGCAAAGTGACACTATATTCATAATAAACCATTGACAAATTCATGCATGGCTGTACACATGATGTCTCCATATCGATGTATTCCTGAAAAACTTAGTTTTACACTTCAAATTATAGTTTATATGAATTATTTAGTTGATAGTGTAATAGCTGCCATTTAGAAGTGTGCTTTAACTTGTGTAACATGTGTCTTGTTGAAGTCTCTTGAAATGGATTGGTGCACTTCTTCAGTTTACCAGAATTTTCAGTGCTTGTTGATGAATTTCAATGAGGAAGTTTTAAGTTAGAATGGCGTCTGCCACAATTGACCACAATATTTCTAATTGTGTCCTCTCAGTCAAGCCATGCACACACCAACACCGAATTCCGCCCCGGCCGAAATATATTCAGAATACCTGGAGCACATCTAGAGCACATAGCATGGAGCATAACGGCAGCACATATTCAGCATATGCTCCATCTGTGCTGCATTTGGCAGCACACATTCAGCACATTCCAAATTTACACCCATTTCCCACAAGCCAGTCTGGCTTCAACACTATTTTAATGAACCATCCACAGAAATCAAGCGGGAGAAATCGATCCTTGTGTGGACGCTTCATTGAAATCGAACTGAAGCCATGTCTTGTGGTACATGTATTAAATGAAATCAAAACGCACTGGACTCCAGTTTTGGTGTCCATGCTCCTAAACTGCTACATTTGTATTTCTTCAAAATCTGCTTTTGTAAAAGAGACCATCTGGCGTAGTCTCAATGTCCAGACAAAATTATGCACCTGTGTGTATGATCTTCTCGATTTTTCCTGATACATGTTTTACTTGTCAGTCCATATGTGGAACATCTTCGAATTTACTCCTGTAAAAATGGCCACTCACATTTCAGCCCGTGTACCTGCCAAATTACTTGTCTGATCTTGTTGATATTCGCCGATAATTTTTTCCTGCCAGTTTATTGATTTTCCTCCTCACGGATATCATGCATCGAATATGATTCCATGATTTTGATGAAGGGTGATTATTTTTGCATTACTCTTCCAGACATGCCATCATAGCCAGTGTATCAACGCTTTGAAATAATGTTAGTGGAGGAGCTATCATTATGCAAAATTTCCTTCGTTCAGTAGAATGACGGGTCTTTCCCAGGTTGGAACCAGAACACCATTGTCAACCAGGCTCTCAGAATGGTGTAGTTGAAGCTTCGCTGCCATCACATCTGAGGCCGTGGTTTGATTCCCACTTTTGCCCATTCTTCATACGATAAGACTCTCCTTCACAGCTTGGGCAAAAGTCTGCTGCTGGCTCCGGTTTTCCTCTTGCATGACATCAAATGACCCAACAAAATATTAAAAGCTGACAAAGCAGACGGGTCTCAATTTTGAGGAATTGGCCTGTGAAACAAAAGTCAACATTCTACCAGTCACCACAATCTTCCCACACGGTTTGCCAATCACAAACGTGACCAATTCAATTTAATTAACAGAATCAAATCAAATGACACTGCTCGAATATCACTTCTTGTGTGAATGTCAATTGAATTGGTTAACCCTTTGATGCCTGTGTGGCCTTAAAAAAAGTCCTTTTTCTCCCTTAGACCAAAGTCTGTTAAAGTGGATTGTTCGTGTCTGTCCAAAGTGAACCAAAAATAATAAAACAACCCGTTTTATTCGTAACAACAACTGGTATATGCATTGCGGCTGTTCTGTGGAATCTTTGACTCGGCGCGAATAGTCCGCTTAAATCGGTCCATACAGGTGCAATATTATTGCACAATATGGGGCCCAAATGGGGTCATGTGCTTCTGGCATGATGGGTGGAAGAAAGATTGGAAATACATGTAATTCTTCCCGTTTTGATCCTCGTATTGTGCAATAATATTGCACGTGTATGGGCCACTTTAGCTCTACCGACAAAACGACTCAAAAGAGCTTCTGGAATTCCTTTCAGTTGAAAAAAATCACCCTCGTGTCTGGTTTGCCTACAAATATAAATATGCTTTCTTTTGCGAAGTCTGATAGGTCTACCTAAATAATCTTCAAGACAGCCTAGCAGTATTGAAATCATATGATTCATAACTGTATAGCATTGAGATACCTCCAAAGCAATCATCTCACCTGTCGTTTTATAGTGCGTGCAATTAACGTGGATGGGTTAAGAACAAGAAATAACATCTGCTAACAATACCAACGAAACAATTGAAAAAGCACTCTGTATTGTTTGTAAAAAAACGCTATGTAAGTGTATGTGATAAAAAAGAAAGTTGCGTGTTCTTGTCAGATGCGCATCAACGTTCGCTTTCTTCAGTCTGTTGTTGTCAATACGCTAGCGTACTATCTTCTCAAATATCAAATTATCTTGTTACACCTAAAGTTTGAGGGGATTCTGAGAATACTTGTAAAATGAGTAGTTCTCCCTGAAGTGATCAAGTTGTAAAACGAATGGAACAAACTGAAAGGTCTTCTTCAGTGCTTTCCAATGAATACCATTGTTAGGTTGAAGAGATGACCGAAGAGATTGAGGGGTTCTGAGAAAATTTGCAAAACGGCTAGTTCTCCCCAAAGTGATCAAAATCTTTCTTGTGCTTTTCAAAGAATATAAATATGGAGGGGTCTGGAGCAATACGAAAATTCCTTTTCCTTTTCCAGGCTCGCATGTTGTTGATGGAATTAATCTAAAGAAAGCTATCTCGAGGAGCAATGTGCAGGTTTTTAACTGCAGATTTCACCAGAACTTTATCCTGCCATGGCAATGTTAGTTGAATCTTGAACTGAACCAAGGGTTAAAATTGCCTTCGCTCTCTTGAGTTGAGCGTATAGTCCAAAGGCGAAGTGACCGGCGGCCTTGATATTTCAAGATGTAGTGTTTGACTGGTGACTGGCATCAGCATCAGTTGGCCACACAGT
>NMRB01000087.1:363597-391596 GCA_002633025.1 Notospermus geniculatus
CATGCATTGTATGTGTATAATATGTACTGACGCATTCACTGACAGGACTGCGCCTTATAGGGAGGTGCGCCTTATGTATGGCTTTCATCAGAGATTTTGGGTGAAATTGGGGGTGCGCCTTATAGTCAGGTGCGCCCTATAGTCAGGAAAATACGGTACCTTGCAACAGTGATATCTTTTTCCTTGCCTCATGGAATTGAAAAACCAACTGTTTTGATTCCTTTATTATTGAATATGGGCAAATATTCTATTCTATGATTATCGATCACTCCTTAGTAAAAGGTTCAGCTAGAAAATTTCTTAGAGAAATGTGTTTTTGAAGTTGGATAAAGATATTGGCTGAATGTTTGACCATAGGCGGGAAGCATAAGTACATGTATGAATTTGCACTAATACTCGACTATAAAATGATCAAATCAGTTGCTAGTTTGCAAAATACTCCTGCAGGTCCACCATTCGCATTAGAGAGCTCTTTTGTTACTGGGTATTTTAAACAAAGTACACATTTATGTACCACGCACTGTTTTATCGTGACTGCTGTCAACTTTTTATCAAGATCAGAACATTAAGAAAGAAGGCACGCCCGTCATATTCTTGATATCATGCTCTGCTGGGATGACGTTCCTCAGAGTTGTGTTAAAAGCATCCAGTAAAAAACTACGAACTGCTCGAAGAAGAAATATCCGAACCCTGTTGACTGCCAATTCAATAACAAGTAAAAAATCCATTCGAAAAATCTAATAACCGTGCGCATTCCAGTACTTCATATCAAAATCCTATATGGTGTATATTGAAATGTCTGTTTTTGCCAAATCAAGATGAAATCGACATCTCTCGGGAGTGTTGTTGAGAGAGGTGTCAAGTAGGATTTATCTGTGATCTGCTTCTAGATGCTTTCTTTACAAGAGAAGGAATAGAAAAAAAGCTTCGCTCCAAGGTGATGTTTCCTGCCATTAAGGTTTTACTTTCATTGCATTACCTAGAGTGCGTGTGTTCGGTCTCAATCTAGTCATGTAGGTGATTTTTTACGCAGTTGGAATTTTGCTTTAAAATGTCTCTGAGGGAAAAAATTCTGATGATGTCGTCGAGGAAGTATTGTGTGTGCACCTACAAATTTCCAGCATAATTCCCAACTACCAGCCGGCAGTCAAATTTTTCATGAGATTTTCCGAGTCAGTTCAATGGATTACATGTAGGGGTACACCGTAGGCCCCAAATTTGTTATTCAGTAAAACTGTGTGAAAAATTTGACCGCTTGTGTGACTGACTCAGCGTAGACTTGACAGAGTGTTTGGCGGCATACCCCATGTAACTAATAGGCGGTAAATAAAATGTAAAAATGTAAAATGTAAATAATTTCAGGAATTTTCTCTTCGATATAAAAAAAATAAGTATGCATTCTTTGCATTTTACATACTCTGCTCGTCAAGCACTTTGCCACCCCAGGCTACGGGCTAATAGAATTACCATTGTATATCCTGATAGGGTCTACTGCGTCAAGGAATGACACAGTCGGTTATCTACAGGCCAGACTGATCAATTGCGTGTTCTTTCACATATGAAGAAGGGCATGGAGAATACTAATAAGGCAGTATTCGTTGCCAAAATAGACATTTGGACGTGGAGTCCATTGAGGGATGCTGGTGGCGGTTTTTGAAACTGGTTGATGGTTGATGGTAAAGATCGGTTGCACGGTGTCTGGAGGTCGACTGGGACTGCAGCAATGCATACTAATAAATCTGTGTGTAAACATTGTGACGTTAGCTGGCAACTAGAAATTGGATGCTTTTTGAGGCAGCGTATTGAATTGGTGAAATAGTCATTGCTGGAATATATACCGGGCATTTGGGAATTAAATACTTTCTTTGATTTAGGTCCCAATACCCTGGATCTCCCCTACAAGAAATTTGTTTGTTGAGCCCAACTCTATTTTCTTTGCGTTGATAAAAACAAATAGTTGCCATCTTGGCACTAATTCTCTAGCATCGAATATTTTGCAGTAATTGAAGGGAGCTAAGAAATGGCAAGATAGTTGGACAAAGTTTTTGGAAAAACTCTAAATCTCCCCACAAACACAAGCATTCAAAATTACATTTCATGTTCTTGGTTCGTCTTGATCGGTATTCCTTCAACGCATTCATAAACTGACGACACTGTACTTACCCATTATGTGTTAATCACCTGTTCAATGGAATTAAATTGCTAGCCTACTGAAAGTAACACACCAGTAATTCCGTCAGAATTGCTAAAATGCTCTATTATAAAAAAAGATCTTCTTCCACCTTTGTGATCTCTCTTCCGATGTGCACAAATTGGCAAAAAGTTCTGGAATATCAGATGATTTTAATGCCACTGATTGAATGGCATGGTTCTTACCAAATGCGAGGAGGATGTCAGTTGCTTCAAAAGTTGATGATGCAGACTTGATGGGAAAATATCATCAGTACTTCTAATGTTAGGGAATGGGCTAAAAATAGACTATCACTCCAAAAGAGCGCAGCACCTTATGGGGGTAGCGTCATGATGTCCCGCACGTCATTTCTGAACGTATGACTCGAAAAAAAACCCGGTTGTTTCAGCGATCATGACGTCGTGACACAATGTGATTTTTTTTCGTCTCGCCTCAAAACATCATGAATGACGTGCGGGACGTCATGACGCTGACCCCCGTAAGGTGCTGCGCTCTTTTGGAGGAATATCGTCTATTGCAAGTTTCTAGTTTGGGTTTTCAACAGTCTAGACTCAGTAAGTGTGCTTGCACTTCTTTTAGGGATTGCAAGTCAAGATTCGTGGTATTGGCCATGTTATTAGATTGATTTTGTTGTGTTAAAGAGTGGACAATGTTTCCTCAAACAACCAATTCTATTCATATCTGAATTTTGCTGCTGGAATATCATACTTCTCAAGTTAAAAGTATAGAAGTAAGACAGACTCTAGCAAACCTGGCACCCCCTATTGTCAACCTGGTGGCCTTACGAGCAGATAAATTGGAGGTCCTTGAATTTTGCTGTTAAGAATGGATTCCATGGGGAAATCATAAAATCAACCTCTTCTGCACCTGCCACACCTGCAGCCCAGACTTTGCATGTTTCATCAAGATCTCGAACAAAATTTTCTTGTATTAGAAAATAAATGACTGATATTTGCTGGATCACATGCACAAGGTTTTTCTCCTCTACATGTTCTGTGATGGTGATGCTGATAACCTGAACCATCTTTAGCTGATGATGACTCAAGCATTGCCTGGATTTTCAGGTTGAACTTTCAACCCTTGGAAAAAAACAACATCTGAAAAGTTTTGATTGGGGCGGTTATCATGCTGTGTTGGTGTCCTGTGATTTTACTGAAAACAAAGTTGTCTGACTCATGGTGGTATCCACCTTCACTCCTTTGCATTGGTTGGTCCTTGAAAAACAGTATGAAATAATGATGTTAATCAAGTACAACCCTGTATGTCCAGTCAATGGTGCAAGTGGTACAAAATGGAGTAGGAAGTATTTTCATCACCTGCAAGTAAAAATGTTGGCCCTAATTTATCTTCAGAATCGAGGTCTAGCTATTTCTGACTTGATATTGCCAAATTTGCCATCTTTGAGATGAAACACAAGTTAATAATCTATGTTCAGTTTATAAGATTTGGTCATGGGTTAAAATATGGTAAAAATTTAAGGCCGACATATTGTCAACAGTTCTTTCTTGCTCTTACAATAGTTTTGACATGAAACGTTGTGTTAGCATATTCTTGTTCGTGTCTGTTTTCTTACGCCATTTTGTGTACAAATTATTGAATATTGTCAATTTTGCATTTTATCTTGTCTTGGCCACCAGATGGCCAAACGGAAAACTCTAAAAGGATCCTGTCTGTTTATCACGCAAGTGATGATTGCCTTCGTTATAAGAATGTCAGATATCAACAGCAGTATAATATTGTAAGAGCCCTTTGTGAAAAACTCCCCAATCCAGAGAACAATACATTCTCCAGCTAATGTGACTATACATAGAAGTTCTCCTGAGGATATATCGGATGACCCAAACACAATTAACGGACATATTACTGGAAGTGTTTTAAATTGCTTAATACCAGTATGTCAACTGAGGGATATGAGACTCCTTCATTATGTTGAAGAGAGCGATTCCTGATACGTGATACTGATCTGCTCTTTGAATGTCTTCTCTGAGGAATACAAGGCTGTGTCAAAAGAGGTGAAGGTTGTGAGTATGGGTCTTTACACAAAAAAATGATGCAGGCACTGATCCAGGGGCCTGGTCTTAGTAATCAATTACTCCACACTGTCAATAATATCAGTTACTTTTAACTGAATGTTTAGCACTCATTGGCACTGGGCAAGAACTAAAGTTGTATGCAAAACAGGAAATACAGAAAATACAAGAAAACTTACCCCACAGCCTCTGCTCTTCAAACATGGGACATTCTGGGACACTCACTCCTCACACCACAACATGACCAACACATATAATATTGCCAAAAACTCTCCCCACCCAGTCATAAAAACCAATCCTCTTACACAACCCTTTCTCATACCCTCACGCCTATAATCCCCTCACACAATAAGCACACCCCACACCATACAAAATGATCTAAAATAAAGGGCACCAGGCCATAGAGAGGTTAGGGTGGTTTGTGACACTGCCCCTGATTATTAGAAGGGTCGATGAATCTGAGGCCTGATCTGAAAAGCGCTGGTTGTCAAGTTGGGGAGACTGATGTGACAACACTGTGGAATGTTTTAAAACTCTATTAAAAGTAATAGCTCTGAGCCTGAAAAGAAGCTTGACAAATAATATCCGAGGCATTCTGTTGTCCACAAAAATCATTGGTCTGCCAAAAATGAGTTGGCGGGGAATGCCTCAAGCAGTCCACGTTATTTGACACAGCATCTTCCTGCGCTGTTCTGTATTGTGATGAAGTTTCCCCTAGCTACTTCCGTCGGCTATTTCCCTTTTCCAGTAGAAAGCTGCATTGACCACAGAAGAAATCTATTATAGCGTTGTCGAGCCATATTTTCTTGTTTGTATAATTGATGTTGCTTCCCGTGTATTTTTTCTCGACATTGTTGTTCTGTGCTCACCTGATTATTGCAGTAAATAGAAATGATCTAGAGATGAGTATGATGACCATGAAATATTCATACACCTATTTACCAGGATGTGTCAGTATATGCTGAAGCTGCACGCCATGCCCTGGGGAAAAGGTATATTGACATCCTGTATTGGTCACTTTGTAGGAAATGTATCACCAAACGGATCCGACCACCAAGAGAGTGTTGTTGGTGTTGCGAGTTGCTACTCTACAGAATTACCCATTCACCAGCAAGACAGATGACCTGTCTAAGTCCTCTGCTTCAGGACCCTTAAATTAATTTCCTATAAATCCTGTGGTCTGTTTCTCGCCTTACAACATTAGCCTGCTGCGGCTAAAAAATTGGCTACCATAAGTAATGGGGATGCTCTAATCATGACAAATATACATACGATGGTTTGAGGAATGGTCTGCGAGTAAGAAACTAACCGTTGGTATTCAAATGAGGCCTGTGGGAGATGTTGATATATTGACGGCAGCTTGCTGGAGGAACAATAATAGAAAAAGTTAAAAACTGTTTGAGGCATTATCTTCTCACAATAGGATGAATATAACGATTGTATTCATGAAAGCTGTCTGGCCAGGTCTCATGTGAATACCAATTTGTCTTGCCCTGCCTTCATGTAGCATATGATATGGCTCTTTACATTATCAAAGGGCTACGATTCAGATCCCCATTTTAAGGTTACATGGATGTCCTCAGCCAAAAAACCTCGGTCAGGCAACTGCAGGTACATCTTCTTAACAAGGGAAATCTTTTTCCCAAATTATCGAAAAAACCTCCACTAATAATTAATTTCTTCAAAACTTCTTCAGCTAGGTTTACGAGTCTTTGATAAAATGGATATTTAAGGAAATGAATTTGTAAGATTCTGCCTCGAATCACAACTCAAAGGCGTTTACTTTCCTGTGTAGATGAGTCCCCATAGTCATAAAAATGTTCCATTACTGTTGTCTTTGAAGTAGGTAACAACGTAAGGTTTATTGTTACGCTCTGTATTTTCTCTTCTACAGGAAGAGCAAGCTTTACACAGTGCAGGTCTGGTCACTTTTGAAATTCTCTTTGAAACGTCTCCTATCAATTTTCGGTGGGATCCAGTTTTCAATATGGCTGCCAGGTGGACATCTTGGATTTCTTATTCCGAACTCTATTAACTGCAGAATGGGTTGCTTGATTGATGTGATGTTTCTGTGGCTAATTAGCAGGACGGGTTGGGGAGGTGCCCTATTGATTTTGGGTGTAATCAAGTTTTCAATATGGCTGCCAGGCAGACATCTTGGATTTCTTATTTTAGATGTTTCTGTAGCTTTAATAGCAGGAGGTACTGAGGGAGGAACATGGGCATACATTCTGATCATCACTGATTGCATTGAGTAAAGAAAAGATAAGAAAAAATACCAATGAACATCCCATGTCTTAAAAATGTTGTCGTGGATATTATGGCGTATAATTCCGTATTTTTGTACCATCAGCTCTACAGGATGGAAATTTGTCAAGGAAATGCAGTTATATGAGGCAATGGGGACAACCCATTAAAAACCAAACTTTGTTTCCCATGACAGTTTTTCACACCAGAACCAATTGAAACACTTGGTTGAATTAACGATCAAAACAAACGATTAACCATTAAAACATTTAGAGTGGTTTGTATTTTTCGCTTTGGTGCTAATTGTTAGACACAAATAGATTTAAAAGCAAAAATTACATCTTACAATTGAGTTCATTTGGTGAACCTGATTTCCACCGGCAATGGATTACTTCCCATGTAACCATGGCAACTGATTAAACGAAGATTTTAGTCAAAATTGGAAGCAGTGATCCTTCAGTAAAGGAAATCACTGTTGCTTACTTGGTTTAACCATTTTCTTCAAAGGCTAAAATGCCTTGGATCTGTACTGTACCACAAGTAATATGGCATCGACTAATCCAATGGCCATGGAGCATTCCAAATTAATACACCCGACTTGCAATCCAAACTGCCCATGCAAGACGGATTCAAGACCTGTGCGAAGTGGTGGAAAAATAATGAAGGAACCCATTGCTCAGTGTTGGCAGCCATTTCCCAAAGTTTTCTCACATCAATTTCAATATCATGATAATTTACCCATGCAGCACAGAACTTGTTCCGCCGAGACAAGGCTTTCCTTGTAAACAGAAGATATCTGAAATTAAGGTGTACAAGGAGAAGTATTTGTGAGGCGGTCTAGGAAAACCCGTCATATCGCATTTGAGGAAAGTGGTGGCCTTGATGAACCCGCACATTTCAACAGCTGAAATGTACTATGTAACAGGTAAACAGTAGCAGATCAATGCACAGGCAATCTGACAGCCCTTGTTGATCATTCGACGACATCCGACGGGTTTTCCTAGACCGCCACACATTTGGCAATCAGTGTGCCACCTTTCCCAAATTACCTGGCTCATCCCCTGTCGTGTTTGATCCAGCTGATCAGAATAAAAAACCTGTGACTGAAGACAAATTGCAGGCAAATATGTCATTTTGAGAACAGCACCCTTCAGTAAGTATACGGTATTGATTGATTTTTATGGACCCACACGTATCCGGGAAAACGTGGGTCAATACAGCTTGCATTATATTCAACCTTGAGGAAAGGTTTGACATGGTGACACTAGCGGGAATCGAAACTACCTCGATACTGGTCTGCGGTGTATTTCTGGTTTAATTGAGATATTCTGATTAGTGGTTATTGTGATTTAACACCAATCGCCCAAAGCAGTGGTGTACTTATGACAGTATAGTGGTTTTCGATATTTGATAGCCTTTAAGTATTTGAGGTGCTTACTGGAGCTAATGGATGTCGAAACTCAAGTAATACGTGCAACACTCAACACCTTCCATGCTACTACTGGAGTATTTGATTGAATCTGGTACAGATGGACATAGGCATGTCGGACCAGAATCTTCCAAGATTCGTGGTGACTTGCCTCTGTCTTCTTCTCAAAAGAATTTTATCAATGTTGGTTTTCCTTGTTGCTGTGTTAGCGGAGCCGCAGCAGTAGCTCCAAGGCCGATACAAGAGTTGACAGTAATTGACGAGGACTTAACTTGGCCTACAGCCGCTGCTGCCACGTTTGATGATTGAATATTGTTAGGGCCGTTGTCCCGAAATAAAGACGACAAAGATTGATATCGCTTCCATCAGATTCCTTTCATATTTGGGCCCATATTTGAGCAATTTGCTGAAACAATTTAGTAACAATTTAGGCTAGATTTAGTAGGCCTACATCCAGAGAAATGGAATTCAACTTAGGAATGAAGGCAAACCAGGAAAATTGAAATATACTTAGCAATACTTACAGGACTTTGTCCCTACCCAGATCCTGTCTGTGACAAACACCCCAACCTTCATAGTCCACATAGTTCATAGTCTCAAAGCTAAGATTGAAGTAACAACTTTAGGTGGAGGCCAGTATATATGGGGAACAAACACAAAGAACAAAACACAAAAGAAGGGATTAGGGATTAGGCTGAAAGAGTGAAAGGTTCAGGGGAAAACTTAAAGTTGACATATCTACAAATTTATGGCTCCAATAAATATCGTTGGTGTGAAATCATTTGGCTCATAGTAAAGCCTCAAACAAAACAATGCAGGTTTTCTAATTCCGGTAAACCACCAAATCTTCAGGTGGAATTGGGTTATCCCAGTCAGGACCATTCTCCCGTAGACGTTCGTTGGACATGTGAAGGATTCACCCTGTTTCACACGTTGACTCTTCAAGGCTTATATTATGGTCACTCCATCCTTCAACTACACTTCCGCAGTGAGGGTAGAAGTGATGGAATGCTAGTCAGGGTACAATGCTGTTTCAGGCCACCATCTGAATCTTTATGACTTATTTGACAGTTCTAACGATGTCCCCCTTCTGTCGTTTCAGTTGCTGCAACATGAACTAGACCAACACCAGAGTGAAATCGACAGCATCAACCATCAAGCAGCCGAACTAAGAAATGCTGGAGCAGAAACGGCTGTGGAGGCCCGCTTAATAAAACTCAATCGGCATTGGATGCACCTACAGACTCTTCTCTCACAGCACCAGAGGGCTTTGAAAAATAACCGAAACGCCTCACCTGTGACGAAGACATCAAGTAACGACCTACACGACGCCCGCCATTTTGTCAGTGATGATGACACCGAAGATTCCGAGGCTCATTCGTACGACACTGTGATAACTCGCTCTTCCGTGACTTCTTTGACGCGAACTCTCATCATGAAGTACACGTTTACCACGACGGTGCCGTCGCAGTTTCTCGATGAGGCAAAAAAACTTATATCAGATTTGGCGGAGATTAGGAATGAGCTTGCCTCACCTGAAGTCAATGGACGCGAATTTGAGAATTTCTCCAGGCAGGAGGATTCTTTGAAGGTGGGTTTGCGTGCGATTAATGAGAGATTACTGCTCAGGCACGTTTTTTCTCAATCTATCAATTCAGGCAAAGTATTCTTTAATGGTAAGTTTGTGAGCAAACAGGGACCGCAGTAATGATAGTTTTTTTTCTGAACATCAGTGTGATGATCTGGTGGAATAGTTCTTTGGAAGTTGGTCTGTGAAGATGTGAAGGGAAAGCATTCGTGACATATTTCAGGCTATCAGATGTGGTTCATGTGGCAGAATTTGACTTGAGCCTATACAGTTCTCAAGGCACATAAAAGTTGTACATCAGAGTCGCTGAAGTTCCTTTATCTTACATGGAGGTACTCATATAAACAACACCATGGCTTGTTCTGACAACCAACAAAACTTAAGGCTGATCTTGCGAAATTCCTTTCACTTCGGTACTAACATAACCAACACCATGGCTCGTTCCTGCAAACAACAGAACTCAAGCCCCTATTTCCTTGGCTGATATTGAGTAGTTTCTTTCTAATAGGTAACCCACAAAAGTGACACTCATTCCTACAGGCAACAAAACTGAAGTCACTAGGCCTCTATGCCCCAAAACCAACACACTATGACTCATTCCCGCAAACAACAAAACTGGAGTCCCTATATTTCCTTGGCTGATACCCACAAAACTGACACCATGACACATTCCAACAAGCAACAAAACTTGCCCCCCCCCCCCTTTCCTCGGCGATACCACAAGGCAATCCCATACATGTTCTAATAAACAACAAAGCTGGAGCCCCTATTTCCTCAGCCAATAGCCACAAAACCAACACCATGACAACTTCCATCAAGCAACAAAACTGAAGCCCTATTTCCTTCTCTTGTCTAATGTGAGTCCCCTTTGTATGGAACACACCATAAAACCTTGTCTCTGTAACATGATATATGTGATCAGGCATGGTGATATGTCTATAATATTCAAGTGATGAATAGGTCTATCGAAATCTCATCATATGATAAGAATCCAGAGAACTTCCTCAGACCTTGTGGGGTGTCAGATTGTTGAACAAATTCTAGTGAATGAGATGACTGCAAGGTGAACTTGTCTAGATGGCTGTGTTTGGAAACAGTACCCTGAGAACCACTTCAGTTATTTGCAGTTTGATTTGGAAGATTTTTTTCACAACATTCCATTCCCGACTTAGTATAAGTGTTTCCCCCATTGAGTGATTGTGTCCTACCATTGAAGCAGTCAGAAATTCTGCTAGTTAGTGTTGGCAAACGTGGCCAGATGGCAGCATGTGCTTGGAGACAATTTTTCAATCCATTTCTTATACCACGGATAGATGGCAACATCGATTGGTGGCATGGTGAATCTATCAAGATGTTCTCTGGTTTTTGTCGGGGGTGTAGAACGTTAGACGATCATTAGTCTGTGATACGATTACAAAAACATGAGTTGGGATTTACTACCGAGGCTGCACTTATAGGGTGCTCGATGTTGCACTTATACGGTGCCTGATATCCCTCTCACGGTGCCAAATATCCCTCTCACAGAACAGATGAGTACGTAACTGCACCAGATGATACTTCTTGTGCTGGCAAGTGGAAAACTACCTGACCCTGATATCCTGCATTATCCATATTAATCCTTCTGTTTGAGAATGTCGCGTATTCTTTTAGAGAATAAAAGGGGCTTAATTTGATGATGATCCAGGTATTGACGGACACTGGATTTTAGTACCAACAAAAGTCTCCTTTATGCAACACAACAGTGCTGTTCATCAAGGAAAGATTACAGTATAGTGTTGTTTCATCATGGTTTCATCTATCTTTGTTGAAATTGTTGGGCATCTAGGTAGTGAAATCAAATATCAAAGTTTAACGTTGATGAAATTTTCAATTCATTACTGGGTGAATTTCTATTGTTTCACTTCTGTTTGAAACCTTGCAATTTGATGTACGGCCTATTTCATTATTTCCCCGGAAAGTATACCTGAAGGGGTGGTCTTAACCCTTTCAGTGTTACTGAAAGATCCTTGAATATGATGCCTTTTAAGGGGGTTCTGACATTGGACCAATCAGATTTGAGTATAAAACTCAGAGCTATCAATAAAATGAAATTTACATGGACTCTTAATAAAGGTCTCTTGTAAGTCGCAAGAATCATGCAGATGCTGCTCTTGAAAAAGCGAAATACGAAATTCACCAAAAGCATGGTAAAAACAGACTCCATTCCTCTGGTACCAATCTGTATAAATTTGGTCCCATGACGCCAATTAATTTACTTTGACATTGTGACAACAGTTGCATTAGCTTCCATGCATCTTTGGTCCCATGCATGTAGCTCAAACTTGCCCTGTTCGAAGTGTGTGTCAAGCCGAACCACTACCCGTATAATGAAATAAATCTTTTGAACCATTTCCAACCAGAGGAGCATGGTTTCATAAAAAAAACTAAATCCGATTTGCTATGAATTGGTAATTTTCTGGTTCAGTTGATTTAATTTTCTGGCTTGATACTTGTCATTATTACTTTGATGTGAGTTATCTAACTGTTGAACCCTAATTAACCTTTAGAAGGATTGTCGATGTGGCTTGCTTCCTTCCTCCTTCAACAACCCGGCCCTCTACAGGTTTCACTCTGTTGAGAGGCGCTGTTGATAAGCAGGGGCAGTTGATGTTGAAAATACTGTGACTGTGTTACCCATTTGTAGCGGTTTCTCATGCTTGCCATGCAGTTTCTACTGGCAATTTGGTCTGTTGCTGCATTGGCGCTCCAGTTCAGCACATCACTTGATCCTTCGGTAACTCAAGGAGCAGCTTATCCAGCACATCGATTGATCCTTTGGTAACTCCAGGAGCAGCTCATCCAGCACATCACTTGATCCTTTGGGTAACTCGAGGAGCAGCTCATCCAGCACATCACTTGATCCTTTGGTAACTCCAGGAGCAGCTCATCCAGCACATCACTTGATCCGTGGGTAACTCAAGGAGCAGCTCATCCAGCACCTCATCCAGCACATCACTAATTTATCCTTTGGAGAACTCAAGGATCAGTTCTTTCAGCACACCACTTGATCCTTTGGTCACTCAAGGAGCAGCTCATTGAGCACATCATGTGTGTTGCTTTGGGTAACTCAAGGAGCAGCTCATCCAGCACACCACTTGATCCTTCAGCTCATTCAGCACATCACTTGATCCTTCAGCTCATCCAGCACATCACTTGATCTGTGGGTAACTCAAGGAGCAGCTCATCCAGCGCACCACTTGATCCTTCAGCTCATCCAGCTCATCACTTGATCCTTTCAGGTTTGGAGTAAACGTAGTGACTCCAGCTGGGACTTGAATCTGTCCTGAGCGCAATGCTCTACCGTTGTGATACTGTGCTCTCCCATAAAGAACATGGCTTGAATCCCTCATATTTTGATTGTCATTACATACATTTGTCATCTTCCATCAGCTTTGTGTTGCTTGTTTAGCGTCAGTCTGGGACAAAGACGTTAACATTCTGATTTGATGGCATGGTAAATGTCGTTTGCTGCTGCAGTCTTAGTAGGCCAAGAGGGAGTGTGTTCATACATACAAAAAAGATTAATTCATGTAAGATACATGAAATCGGTGTAACATGACTGGGGATCATCTTTAGAGGAAAAATCAAATTATCCTCTATTGAACCTAATAATTGGATTATTTCATTAAAGCATGTCATCATTCTGTGATGATATTTAAACAGGATGATCTAATCAATCCCTAAGGATCAAGCTACGCTCATCATACACTTGTGAAGCAAACTTGTTTTGGTCTTATCAGATTCTGTGTCATCTTTGTACACACACACTGGGTGTAATGTTGGCTGTCTCAGTGCTACTGATGTAATGTATTAGAGACATTTTTTTAAAGCCATCATAAGTTTGTTTTTCGGATGATTAACTACGTTTGCTGATCCCATGACATTTTTTCGACTTCATATTTTGTGATGGATCGTTCGTTTGGAGTTTAACAGCTTCTCATTCATTGTTTGTGAACTTCAATGCTGTGTGCATTTCAATGTCAATAGGGAGAGACTGGATGTCAATTTCACATTTCCACTTTAATGCAATGTGCAGGAGTATCTGACTTCGTGAGACCTAATTTGGAATGTTTCCTGGACTTCTTGAGACCTAATTTGGAGTGTTTCCTGGACTTCTTGAGACCTAATATGGAATGTATCCTGGACTTTGTGAGACCTAATTTGGAATGTTTCTCAGGCTTCGAGATCTCAATTTGATGACACCAAAATGGGCAGGTTTTCTTTCTGTTGGAAGGTCTGATAACAGTCACTAGTGACTCACAATATTCGTCCATTTCCCATGTGGTATTCAAACATTAATGGATTTTTTCTTGGTGTTGATGTGACATCTATTTAAATTGGTGTCTTCTTCACCTACAATCATCCTGTTGGCCTTAGGTGTATTCTAGGAAACTCGAGCTTGCGTTCAAATTTTTCACCCATCGTCAGTGATAATGCCACTACGGAGACACAGTCACTCCATTTCGTCTCATTTCAATCCATTACCGGTGAGTTCTACCCACTCTTAATAAACCTTCATCAGACATGCGTCACGAAACCTACTTCAGATTATTTTAAAGGTCATTGGCAGTTAAAGCCAACCACACACGAGGACACAAAGGTGATTTTATCACTTGGTGACAACTGATGGCATCAGATCAGTTTCCGATTCCCACACACAAAGTTTTATCGCCAACTTAACTTTGAATATCATGTGATTTTAAGTTCATGCTGATTGTCTCTGACAAAAAGGTGTTGCCTGTTCCCATCACCAGAACTCACACAATAGGCGAACCAACAATAACTCGCACAAAATCAAACAATTTGGTATTCAGAAACTGTTGATGGCATCAGTTTCAGTTGTTGCAGACCATAGCAGATAAGGTGACCAGTGGCGCTAATAATCACCTAATATGTCCTCATGCGCACTAGGCTTAAGGGTAGAGACTTTATTCACCAACCCTCTGCAAGACCTTTGGATTCGACAGTTGACTAGTTCCCAATCCTTTCACCATGCTTTTAGCCAGAGGATGGAAGACAAACCAGTTGAGCTACAGAATCCCCAAGTCGACCAACGAGATGGACTGGGGAAGGTCCCTGATGCAATTGCCAAAAGAATTGGCATGGTAGGCCTATCTGTCAGGTTCTACTTGGTAGGGGCAATAAAGATCTAAACAACTTGTTCACCTCTTTTCTCACTTCAGGCCATTAAAGAATCTATTGACAGCATTCAACCGTCTGTCGAGGCTGCCAGTACCCATGGAGCGGAGGTGGGTTCAAACTGTAATGGCGAGGACTCCTTGCAGATACGCAACGTGATGGAAACAATTCAGTGCGAGTGGAGCAAGGTGAATCGTGAATACAATGACCGACACAGTCGTCTGCTGAAGGCGCTTGAACATTGGCAACAGTTCCATTGTGACATGAAGGACATGACATCATGGCTGTCTGACGCGGAAGATCTGCTGATCAGAAGTCGTCGCGATGATGGTTCCCTTGATATGGACATTGCGCAGATTCACCAAAAGGTAATGTCAAGGTCACTGCAAAAAAGTTTTCTGGGTTTTTCATGCCGTTCTCCATGTGACCCAATTTATGGGACAAACAAGGGGCATCTTGATAGGGTGACAGCTGAAGTATCTTCGCAAAAACAAGACTTACCGGCAGTATGAATATTCATCGTTTTCTGGTAATATGACTTCACTTGAATTGAATTGTTATGGAAATTTAGTGTACTGACTTGAATTTACCACTGCATGTTGTAAGTGTTGCATTCAAAATGGGTTCCTCTTTGTTTACATGGCAAGTTATTTTCCCAACCGGGTGTTCGTTTTCTACTCGTGTAACATTTACATGTGCAAAAGAGGTTCTTAGAATTCTTAATCACTACTTTATTTTGATGTAAATGTGCTAATGATTTCTCCAGTTTCAGCTTAATGTCAAAAGCACCATTTTCTCAGAAGATTGGATATTAGTCTTATTTCTAAGAAAAGACTTGTACATCTTTAAGATCAGAACAGCATTAGGACATGGATAACTTCTGTGAAGTTTTCTTTTGCAGGATCTTGAGAATGGTGTGCGCATCCACCAGAGGACAGTGAGCAACTTGAACAGCACTGGTGGAGAAATCATCAAGAAATCAACATCACCTGATGCAGGTCTGTTGACAGAAAAACTTGATTCAGTCAACAGACGTTGGAGACTGGTCTGCTCTGAAGTGTCAGATAGAAAAATAAGGTAAATATTAGTGCATTATTTTTCTGCACTGCCCTGTGCGGTTTGAACCCATAAAAAATGGGCAGTTTGGATTGCAAGTTAGGCATGCTGACCACTCAGTGATAAAAGAAATCCTCCATGGCTGGCAGGTTAGGCTTTGGATTGCAAGTCAGGTGTGCTAACCATTCAGCCATGAAGGAAAATTGTAGATCTCGGCAAGTTATGCCCTATGTAACTGGGTACAGTACAAAGAATATCAAAGCAGTCAAGTACTGGTCAAAACTAAACCATTGGTCCAGGTATCCAGTGCTACACATTGCATTATCTTCAAATTCTGACAAATGGCATGAAGTCAAGTTAATCACTGCTTCTCCTATGCCTCAATTACCTGCCTCGTAGAACCAACAGACTGGTTGCTTGGTAGGAATTGCTGCCAGTCCTTAACCAGAGCTCTTCTTTACCATTCTCAGGCCTTTAAAAATGCAACTGTATTCATCATTTCAGACTTGAGGATTTGTCCCAGATCCATCAATTCCAAGCGAATGCGGAAGAGCTCGCCTATTGGCTCGATGAGACGGAAAGTGTGGCGAGCACAGCCATCAGGCCAGCTGATGATGACTTCTTGGAGGACATGCTCGAGAAGATTAAGGTTAGCAGACAAATTTTGTTAACATTTTGTGGGAGCAGATGTTTTGCTTTTCACCATGGCTACCCTGTGCGGGTCTTGAATCCAGCTAGCATGGGCAGTTTAGATTGCAAGCCATGCACACTGACCGTTCGGCCATAAGGAAATCCTCTTGCAGGCTAGGCCGTGCCATACAACTCAGGCTACAGTACAGGGTACTTCCATCTACATTCTGCTTCATCTTATTTGTTTTCAAGGACCGACAGGCAGATCTGACCAGCAAGTTGAACGCCCTACAAGATGTAAACGATTTGGGCCAAAGACTTCTTGGTCAACGCATCTTGAGTAAACTAGACCGAGACAAGATCCAGCGTGAACTCAACAATGTGCACAATCGTTGGAATGCCGTAAGTTTACACCTGTTTTCATGTGCTCTGTGCAGCCATCTTGAATTTGACATTTGGCAGTTTGCCGAAGAAGTGCTGATCTTGATGGGAGTGGGGATGCCTGGGGAAGGATGGCAAGGGAGAGTCCATTTAGTGTTCTCCACTACCTTCTGATTTTGTGTTAAGAAATGTCTTCTTTGTTGTTGTTCTCTCCAGTATTAAGTACTCTTTCTACGTCCAATATTTTGAATTTCAGATTTCAATGTCACTTGATGAGAAGCGTCATCTTCTAGAAGAAGTCCTCCACCGTTGCCATAACTTCCTAAATGACCTCGATAAGTTACATATCTGGACAGAAACCACAAAAGAGTTCCTGGAAACCCAGGGTCATGTCTCATCACCGACGTCTGACAGTAGTCAGGATGCAGTAATTGTGGATCCAAAGGTAACTATAAATCTTGTCAAGGCACCAAGTTCAGCTGCGCTCCTGATAGTATGTAGGTGTAGACCAACCAAGCGCATACATGATTCCAACCACGAGTCAGTTATCTTGGCCAATCAACCGCTATCTATCAAAGAAGTCTTAGAATGTCCATTTCATTTGATTTTGAAAGTATTCGTGTCTTCGTCCTCAGACAATGCAAGATGCCATCAAAGTGCATCAGGCTGACCTGGAAACAGTCAACATGACCTACCGCCACCTATCAGAAGAATCGAGAAAATATGGCGTCATGATGCCAGATAATATCCAACAGAAAATCACCAAGTTGAATGAGGATTGGCCAGTTGTGTGTGACCTGGCTGCCAAGATGAAACCACCGTCAGAGTACAACCTCCAGGCAGAGGCTGCTCTTAGATTTGGTGAGTGATGTACCAAGAAGTTTGTGGTGATCTTTCGACACTGATTCGTTGAATCCAGGATCACTGAATAGGGTCTTATAATTAATTTGAAGATAAACTCTAAGGGTCTTATACATTAAGGGTGTTTAAGACATACACCGCATATAACTTGGGCAAAGACATGAATAATCATGGAAAGTTCCTGTGCATTGGCTTTAAGTTACATGCTGTTAAATCTTCTTAAACACCCTTTATGAATATGGTCCTCAGTGTTTAAATTTTGCCACAAGTTCAATACACATACAATTTGGGCCAGTACATGGAAAGTTCCTGTGCTTTGGCTAATGTGACCTGCAGTGAAATGGTAAGTATGCTCTCCACTCTGAACATGTCCTTCAGTTTGGTCCCAAAAAAATTGGCCATGATTTCTAAGTAGTGCGCGTGGTATTGACAATATCTCTTCATTTCAGAACAAATCCAGAGCCTAGCATCAGCCCCTGATCCCGATTCCCCGTGGCCTGATCTGGACAGGGCTGTGGTAGAAATTAAAGACTGGCTTCTGCTAGTTCAGCATCTGCTCAAATCTCAGCATGTCATGGTTGGGGATATTGATGATATCGAGGAGACAGTTGCAAAGCAAAAGGTGGGTCAATTTGTGCATCCCTTGGCCTTGCTAATCTTGTCCTGTTGCTGAATCCTGTGATAGGCCAGATTGTAGGGATAGCCCTATACATTCCAGAACGTGTAGTCCTGAGCATTAGTGATATCCTTAGACAATAAATTAGCGGCCAACTGCCAAATATGACTGACTTCACGGGCAACGAGGAGCAATTTTAGTGATGTATGTGATGCTGGAGAAAACTAAACTGCAGTTGCAAAGACTGTTCCCTCTGTTTCTGAGGTCGCTGGTGCTCTAAACCATTCTATATTGTACCATAGTTCCAAGCATCTTCTATTATCCTTTTCTTTCCTCGACCTGGCTGCAATTTCTTAGTTGTTTTTGATCATTTTCCACCTCAACATCCGAGTCCTGTCATACTCATTGCATGGAATGCAGTTCAACATGTTGGTAGCAGATGGCAGTGCTGTCAATCAGCCTATTTCTTTAAAAAGAATCGATTTTCCTCAATTTTATGGACGGTTTCAGTTTTGTCTTGAGTTTCTGCTCTGCCGTATTTGTTGACACATTCACTTAAATCTCCTTCAGAATTTTCCAAAATTGATCTTTTTGTTGATTAATGTTGAGCATGTTTGTAAATTGTGTCGTCTGCTCGACTTACCCTAATTGAAAATAGTACCATTGAAAACATAAAGATGGAGCCATTCATTTCAGTCATTTTATGTTGCGTCTGTTGATTGCATGTTCTGTCCTTTGCAGCATGAGCTAATCCGAGTTTTCTCCAACTCTTGCTTGAATCTGTTCAATGAGGAGAAGGACTCACTCGAAGATGTTGAGGTCATAGTAAATGAGATGCGAACTTTGACCCTTGAGTTGCAGGTGATGTCATCATGGGCTTTGTTGGTTGGTCGTTTCTCTTGTTTGGTGTTAGACACTTTCTTGCTGGGATTTTGGCACCTGAGGCTGTGGGCATGTAAATCTTAGGCCTGGAGTAATGCCTCTCGTACACAGTCAAATTTTAGCCCAAGGCCCTCAATCTCCATTTCCAAAATATTGAGAAAAAAATTAACTGTGTACGATGGACATTAATAGTATGTTTTGGTGAAATATGTGATAAAAGTAACTAAAGTAACAAAAAGGTTGCTGTGGAATTTCATGTCGGTAAGCGAAGAGTATTTCCATTGTTGAAGAAGAATTTTGTGTCCTGAACCCTTTGAAAAGCTGATGAATTTAAGAAATGTCAGTATGTTTTGTAAAAAATGCACAAATTGTCAGGATTATTATATCCCAGCACCCTCAGTCTCCATGGCCAGAATTCTGTGCTCTCCTCAAATCTGGTGATTCTGCTTGGTTTGGTTTGGTTCCTTCTCTCTCACGGTTAACTCTCTCCTCGCATAACTTGCTAATTCTTCACAATCAGTCGCTTTCTGTCTGAGCGCTTTCCCATTTTGGTTGAACGGTGAGGGTTGTGGAGATTTTCAACTAACTTGAAGTTTGCAAATAAGTTTTGCAGGTTCTGCTCCATGAATTGTTCGTCTGCAGTATCAGATGATTGGCATCCAGCTTCACATTGGTTACACCCTTTGTCATTTTCCCTCTGAGAATTGGATAAGATTCACAGCAATGATTTTGAATCAGAATACAAGGCATTTCTTTGAACTTCCCTACAGGATGTGCCAACTAGTTACACTTTCACTCTCATCCTGTGTCTTTGGTTTTCACACAAGATAATGAAATCTGCCCGGCAGACGTGTCGATTTCATCAGGTGTTCTGCGATCGACGTTCAACCACTACAGGATGCCATTATCATCCGTTCATCTGAACACGATGTGCTTGATTTCCCTGTAGGATACCTGCCATTATTCCGGCGCACTTTCAACCCAGACTATGGCGTTCACCTCTCATCTCCTCTTTAACCCCTTGACGTCCATGAGCTCATCATTCATGTTAGTCTGTCGTATATAATGTGGTGTATTCCCGTAACCGGTGTTAGCATTGTTAATTTTATTTACTCAAAAATCAACATGATCCCATAAAAAATTAATACAATCCATGCCAGCTAAAGTCTGACCTTTAACACCGAGCAGGTAAAGTATGATTCACCCTAACTTCAACATGGGCAAAGTGCCAAGCTTGGAAATGTGCACAGGTCAGTTTGTGGTAAATAACCCATGTCGCAGTTACCTAATGAAGCTAATGATGTTAGGGTAACTTTCCATGAGCCTATAGCAAATCCAAGGTTTGCTCAGTCAACTGGTAAATACTGTGGTTTGTGGTTTAATCATTGTCTTCACTTGTGGTGTCTGTTGCACAGGCCTGGCACTTTGCCCATGTTGAAGTTAGGGTGAATCATACTTTATCAAGTGAAGCAGTTTTGGCAGATTAAGTACAATACAGGTCACAATTGACATCCCTAAATTCGCGTAAGTTTCGCGTAAGTCACTCGTAACTTACGCAACAACTCACGAGCGTAACTTACGAGGTGAGTTACGCGAATTTTGCTAGGTACACAATGATTTACGAGGCGAGTTGCGCGAAACCAAAGCCGTAAGTTACGCATAACTTACGAGTAACTTACGCGAAGCCGTAGGGATGTCAATTGTGACCTGTACTGTACATCTGTTCCTTTCTTTATGCCATTGGTACTCCTCCCTGTACTTTCTGAATTGCATCCCCTGGGTGGAAAATGACTCCAATATCCTGAGGGTTAATTCCCAATTAAACCATTTTAGTCCATTTTTCACCGAGTGGTAACTCAATCTGCCAATCCTTTGCATTTTCACTCATTCTGGTTCAAACTTTGATGAATGAAGCCAAACTTTTATTGAGTTCATTCTTTGTACTTTTTAATTAAAATGAATTGATGGCAGTTAGCACTTGCCCCTGTGGAGTGCTTCAAGTTGACTTATGAGTTGGTTTTTTCATGGCAACGTTTGATGAATCATGAGCTTAATTTTTTCCGAGTTATGGCATACTTAGCTTTTGCTGGTTGTCATTGGAAGTTAATGATGATGACATGACTGCAGTATACGACCCGCTGATTGCAGCATTTGCAGCCCTTATCCGAGCTCCAGTGTGCAGCCACAACTACATGTATGTCCGCACTTTGCAACGCTATTGCAGCCTTGGACTCTCTGGTCTTAAGCAGCCCACACCCCAGCAAAGCAGCCCACACCCCAGCAAATCAGCCCACACCCCAGCAAATCAGCCCACACCCCAGCAAATCAGCCCACACCCCAGCAAATCAAACATTTTGTCTGTGCCCACTGATGGATCTGTTTTGGGCTCCATGAATCTTTGTGGGGGCTATCTTGTGATGAAAGCAAAACCAAATGACAAATCTGCTGCTAACTGTATTTCTAATCTGTTAAAAACCATAAGTATTTTATCACAGGTGAAAAGATTTCTATATTCAAAGTCATTACATCAAAAATATTAGCTGTAAACATGTCTTATTATGTTTTCTAAATAATCTACCCTGGTATTTTCAAAATCATCAGTATAGGCAAAAGTGTGGGAATTTTTTATGTCACGAAGTTTAGAATATTTACCTTCCTCTTCTTCAGAATGTTGTGTATGACATGGAACGTACTAAACCTAAACTACAGGATCTCGTCAACAGTGTGGACAACTTGCATGATAGTCGCTCACTACGGGAGGAGAAGAAGCAACTAAGGAACAGAGGTAAGTAATGATAATGATAATGATAATAGGATTGGTTAATGTAGCTGACTAGATCTTTGTCGGACACCAGTCCGCTGTACAATTCAAATTACTGCCCCAGCCTCTTCTGAACATGCTGAGCTTCTGTCGGTTTTGTCAACAGAGTATGGCGATGAGTCCAAACACCAGGGTGTTCCTGGATGCTCCTGAAGCCACTCTTGGGAACTCTAGATTTTGAAAAGTGAACTAATCGAAGTGCTCACCAGAGTTGAAATCCAGCAGAAAGCCATAGTGAAAACCTTTGTCTGAATGTCACCAAAGTAACATGATAATCGTGCTATAATGCAACAAGTTGTCATCGTGCATGATGTCCAGCACTTAGCAATGGCATTAAATGATTGCTACTAATGATGGACGATTTGCTCTGGTAACAGGATGTGACCAAGATTACCTTAGAGGTTTTATTGGACGTCACTTTTGTACACACTGTTGAGTAGTGCATTACTGCGAGTGAATTTTGTTATCGATCACTAGAATCAATTTTGGTTTTATAATGTAATGTAATGTACATGTACTATTCAACTGATCATCATCATCATCCATTTTATGGCCCAGATGGACCATTGCAGTAAAAACGTTCCCCCGAGTGTTCAAATGAATTCAAAGACATGTTGCTTGAAAACCGCAGAGTGGATGTTTCAGGTAGAGGCTGGTGAAGTTGAGTGGAAAGTGAAAAAAGGTGGTTGCGTCTTTTTGTTGGTGTTGATGATTTACTAAAAACTTGTATCTCCAGGCACCTTTCTTGTGTGATGAATATGACTGTGTCCTTTTGTACTTTGATTTCAGCATAACTTGTCCATGTACTTGTATTGCTTATTACAGCTTATTCTATTGGAATGCAAGTAGAATCCCTTTCAGGATAAACTGGTTCAGTGTATTTGGAACTTATTTCCCGACTCAGTGAAAAGTTCCTGTAGAAGAACAACAAACAGGCAACTTGTTCAACAATAGTTTGGCTCGAGAAATTTCAACAACAAAAAGACAATCCTGCATCGTTACATTCATCGTGAAATGACTACCTCAGGATGCATTACATTCTATCTCTCTGAATTAGGCTAGATGAAGTCCAGAAAAGATCTGTCATCACATCACTATGGTAACGATAATGCCCGTGTGATTAGAGGGAGCTGGTCCTTGATACTGTGGTGATTTACAAGCCAGCTGATTATTTCTCCACCAATCTCTAGATTGGTTACATCCAGTTTTTCAGTGCCGGAAAAATTTCAGCGATTATTTTCCTGTACTCTGGCATTTCTGCATTGTTGTGCAAACTGCGGTATTGCGTACATCTAGCATTATGCATTATGCATTTTCAATGTTGGGCTGCATCAAATGAGATAAATTCAAATGGCCTGTTGTCAGAAATGAATGCCGGCTGGTTACTTGTCTTGTAATTGAAGGTGTGCGAGAGGAGGGATTGTGGTGGCACCGTACGATATGAGGGCTACAATATATGTACAACGATGGCTATCATAGTTAAATTAAGAACTACCAGCCAGGGCCTGACAATTTAAAAAAAAATTCCCTGCAGAATAATACATTGTTCTTTCCATACTATCAAGGTTCATAAATATTTGAGTAACGAGTCTAAATTGCTTTCAGCTCTTCCTCCGTTGTGTTTATTCCAGGAAGTTGATACTCTGGCTGTATTCTTCACAAGGTTTTAGGGGTTGTATTCAAGGATACATGTCTTTGTCTGATAAGAAATAACTCCATAGCAACCCTGTGAAAGATCATGAGGTAAAACTACAATGAATAGATAACAGGAAACATCCTATTTGACTTGTGCGATTCATTTTCCTTCTCTGATTTGTGTCGCCCATGGCTAGGTTGCAGTATTTGATCACAACTTCTTGCTTGGAGATAGACTATTGTCAATTTCTCAGGATAAGACACTGCCAGTTTCTCAGGAAAGTGTTGTACATTGTCATGAGACATTGTGGAAGTTTTTTCCTGAGAAACTGATGGAGTGTGTGTAACCTAACATTGGGTGATATTTACTCGAAGATCCTTCTGCTCTGCTGTGTCTAGAATACAGAATGTAGTAGCTGGGTGCTTGTTTACCCCTAAACATTTACATGTTGGTAGTGAGGGCCAGGGCCAGTGATGATGATGAAACAACAATGGCAAGTCTGATGGTGTCCTCTAAATGAGTTTTGTCATGATTTGATGAGCAGTGAGCATTCACCTGCATCTTGTCTGTCGGGTGAAGCAAACATAACAGGGGATATGATGTCATCATTAGCACATGGGTGACATATTCAGACATGACACATTCGGGCATGTGACACTGCGTAATCTTGTCACAATTCCAATTTGAGGAGACTTTTGTCCGACGCATCTTGTACTTATGGCCAGGTGATCACGGGAAGTACCTCTCAGGAAGTACTACAAGTCTGTTCCTTTGCCAAATTTGCTGAACCCAAATGTCACCTGCTCAGAAAAGAAGCTGATATTCCACATCAATGATTGAAACGTGGACACAATAATGTTACACGTGAATGTTGCCACACCTTTCTTACTTTCATGTGAGCGCCAAGGTGTTGTTATTGAAGATTATTATGTAAATTTAGTGAATTATGTGGAGCCTGATCTGTCGCCATCAATAATATTACATGTCAGTGAGTTTCTTCATGAAGTGACGCATAAAAAAGGGAAATTTTTTTACTGATGGTTGGCAAGGAAGGTGTTTGTTGTGCTGTATACAGATCCAGTGGTGTGTGGCAATTTCACCTGGCACTGACGAACATGGTGAATTTGAAGGTGGCAATCCATTGATTTACACCATGTGCAGCCAATTTTAAGGCATACATGACAATCAGTGTTGCATGCTCTTGTATTCTTCTTTAATTTCACAGCCTACGATACCACACAAAAGGATGATACGGCACTCTTGATTTCGGTGTCACTCACAAAAATCCATTGGATTTCTTTTCCATAATGGCATTTTCAAGCTGATACTTTACTTAAACAGATTTGAAGTCTGGAATGCAAGATACGTGATGTCGCCATGGTATCAGCTGCAGACATCAACTCGCATTAAGTCGATTTTATTAAAAGATGTTGGGGGATTAGATGAGGATAGGCGTAATTGCCTTTCTGTGTCGATCACTGTCTGTGCTTGAGATTTGTGGAGGTGTTAGGTTGGATTACCAGTTGGGACGGTTCATGACACTGTATATAACTTGAGGTACCAATAAAATTGGAGGATTAAGGCAGTTGTCTTTTGACCTCTGATAGCTAATCCGAGACAGTTAGCTTCATGTTCTGCTAACCAGTTCATTATCTGCTGTTAGAAGCGTGTAGCTGTCACTTATTTGTCACTCAGTCGACCTATTTCCTTCCATTAGCATGCTGTTCTCTCATATTACCCGTCCGTCCCACCAAAATTCAATTTACCACTTTCCATTGCGAACTTAGATTTACCATTCATGTTCATAATGAGACTATTTGGCAAACACAAATGCAATGAAATGGTCTGAAGCCAATCATATAATTGAGGAAACAAATGCTAGATTGGATAGCGTTTAACCATCAAGAGTTGGGGGACACAGGTTTATGGTGCTAAAAGTGCAAGTCTTGTTGTTGCACACATGTTTAATAACCAAAGAACTAGTGCACTCTAATACTCATCCATGACGTGCTGACACACCCGAAACCATGCAGTCAGTTCACATTAAATTTTGCATTAAAATCCTATATCATCACCATGCACCCTTGATGTCTCTGGACAAATAATTTGCTGATGTTAGGATATTAATATCATTGCACCATTTTGCTTCGTGTGTAATGAAGCTCCCCACGTTCATGGCGTAATGGGAAATTCTACTATGCATAATTTAGTACTTTGAGCGGTTGGTGACAGCGTGGTGTCAGTTCCTCACTTCTGATGATTTAAATCTGTGACTGTTACAACTGGGACCTTTCAGAATCTGGCATTCTTTCTTTGATTAATGCTTTGAATTTCCTCTTAATTGATTTTGCACCCGACAGTTTTGCAGAGGGTATCAGTAATGGAATGAAGCGAGGGTTGATGAGTCGTGCTATGAAGGTTTGAGCCAATAGTTGACAGATCACTTTAAATATTTATACTCATAGTTCAATCCAATGTCATGAAAGCTGTGTTGAAGAGACTCCCAGGGCCTGGTCAGATCAGAAAGGAATTGTGGAAGATCTTATTGAGGCGTGTCTCCATTGGAAGAACCTGAACGCAGATACTGCGAATCTTCCGATTCTGTGATGAGGAATTTGGCCCTCGCCTGTGTAAATTGGAAAGAAATTGGTCTGCTTGGAAGGTAATAAAAGTAGTGATTAGGTCACAAAGGGTTAACTGCCTGATAGCTATATACTGATGATTTATCTCGGCGACATGCTTCTCGCCTTGATAACAGTAATGATAGCACTTCATTAGAAATGGAAATGAGGAAGCTTCATCTTGAGGTGCCTCCTTGTCCAACATGATAGGCTCCTCTAATTGCACGTGAATTATTCAAAATGCAAATGAACACTATTTTCCTCTGAAGTTTTTTCCATGTTGCTGGCATAAAATTTGAATTTGTGCAAAGCTCATTCGCTGCAGAAGTGCAAGAACTTAATACGGGAACAAGATGTGTTCTTTGTAAAGAAAGTGATTTTGATTACCATCTCTATCCTGCTCCAGGAATGAGAGGATGTGGTATTTCCCTCTCTTAATCAGCCGACTTCATTGAGTGCAGATCTTTCTAAATTTATGGTCTTTTTTCCGTCATTTGCAATGCAAGGAAAATGAATGCCAAATGTGCATGCATACGGGATTCTCAAATCAGGATCGTTAGATCTCTGTTCGCCTATTGATAAGCCAATAAGCCATCTTCTTGTAGCCATATCGATTGCTGGTGCGAAGGAGTATTATCAGTTAATTAAAGATCGCTACTGCTACGCTGATTGATTTGTTAACCCATGACCTGTGCGTGTCGGTGACTTTCTCTCACGACTTGTTGGATTGCCCTTTGGAGTCATGGCGATATGTTTATTACAATACCGACCACCAAGCAGCCAGTGCGAGATCTTGTAACTGTCAAGTTTGTCAGATGAATAAAGAAAAGTTTTTTGAAAATAAAAGGTAACGGCCGAGTCCGCCGTTCAAAAAAGGGGCACAGCAGGAAGAGCACCCTGACGTTTTGATATTGGGCAATTTTGATTTCATTCTGTCTAGGTGAATTTTGTTGCTATACGAATAAAAGCTTGATGGACTGTTACATGTAGTTCTTTTGGTGTACCAGTAGGGAGGCAGTGTTTTGCACACTGAGTCTGTACATCTGCAATTTCTCTTGAAACTTTTCCTCTTCATAAAGTTTGATCCAGTACTCAAGTATCTCCTCAACTCTCCACACAGACCCAGCATATCCAGAGCATCTTCCTTGAATCCCCACACTGATCCAGCATGTCTGGAGCTTCCTCAAGTCTCCATTCAGATCCAGCGTGTCTAGATCATCTTCCTCAACTATCCCCTCCAACCCAGCATATCTAGATCATCTTCCTCAACTTCTCACAGACCCAGCATATCTAGATCAGCTTCCTCAACTTTCCTCACCAACCCAGGATATTGAGATCATCTTCCTCAACTTTCCACAGACCCAGCATATCTAGAATATCTTCCTCAACTCTTAAAAAAGATCCAGCATGTCCAGAACATCTTCAACTCTCCCTGCAGATCCAGTATATCTAGAACATCTTTCTCAACTCTGCTGACTGATCCACCACAATCTATCTGAAAGTTCTTTCATCATATTTTAATATCGTACCTCGAGAGAGAATCCGTGAATATGATTGGCCGAGACGCGTCACGTGAGCGGTGGACATTTTTCAATGTCTCCCGCTAAGATGCAATGTCTCCCGCTCACGGAAAACAAAATGGCGGACGTTTTTTCGTTTGACCGCTTCGAATATTTGAAGTCGCATATTAGGCTATCGAGCTCGGATTAAATCCTATTCTGGTGTCGATTGGCGTAGTATCAGCATGTTTGGCATGAATAAATCAAAAAGGCTGAATGGAATAGAGGGAATAGCATGTTCAACAGTCGTAAATTCTAGGCCCACCGGTCGCA
>NMRB01000087.1:403897-418687 GCA_002633025.1 Notospermus geniculatus
AGCCGCGTTTACACTGCCAAACATTTCGGTCCACTTGAAGTGAACCGAACTCGGACCGGACCAGGTCCACTTCATTTGTACCGTTTAGACTGCAGCGGTAAAGCGTCGCTCTCCATTGAGTGGAGGTAAGAATCTCTCGCGGAATGCACGTCGAGTATTCACGCGAGTGAACCCGAGTGACGCAAGGACGAACTGCGCGCATGCTCAATACCGTCTCAGGGAAGTGGACTCGGTCCAGTTCGCCGTGCGTCACGTTTACACTGCACATTTGGTCGGGGTACCGTACTCGGTCCGGACCGAGACCACCACCTTCTGGGGGTCTCGGTTCGGTTCACTTCTGGTCCGGACCGGGTCCGCTTGGCAGGTTTACACTGCCACTTTTTTTGCCGAACCGAACTCGGTCCGGACCGAGTTCACTTGATTTTTGGCAGTGTAAACGGGGCTATAGCCATTATTGCACTTGAAACCTGCTCATGAATTCCTGGTACATTGTTGGAATACAAAGCCCCATCATACTTCAAACTTTCCAACTCAACTCCAGAACCTTGCGTATGGCCATTATGACCCCTCAAGTTGGCCGCCGATGTGCTTAATGTGGTTCCATATAGAAACTAGTCATTCTGGATGACTGGTAGTATGCAAGCATTCCTTTAATACTAGCTAGTGTTTTTGCCTCAAGTTATTTCATTTATTGGGGACGCTGGAGAATATAGCTGTAGCTATATTGAAACCAAATATCAGTGGGCTGTGCCTCTTTTATGCTGGATAAACTAGCATTAAACTGCTGCCACTTTCTTCATGCATTTCTTTAGATCTACAGGAAATCTGAATTTGGCGTTACCTTCTTGTTCATGTCATCAGTAAATGAAGGAAAGCAGTCCGCAGTTAACTAATTGTTTGTGCCATCAGTTAAGGATTAGGAGTGGGGTTTATAGTTAACTATAATTGTTTGTGCCATCAGGATTAGGAGAACAGTTTATAGTCAACTAATTGTTTGTGCCATCAGCTCAGGATTATGAGTGCGGTTTGTAGTTAACTAATTGTTTGTGCCATCAGTTAAGGATTAGGAGAACAGTTTATAGTCGACTAATTGTTTGTGTCATCAGCTCAGGATTAGGAGTGCAGTTTATAGTTACCGGTAACTAATTGTTTGTGCCATCAGTTAAGAATTAAGAGCGCAGTTTGTAGTTAAATAATTGTTTTGTGATCAGTAAAGGAAAGAGTGCAGTTTATGGTCAACTAATTGTTTGTGTCATCAGTAAAGGAAGGAGTACAGTTTATAGTTAACTAATTGTTTGCATCAACATTAAATGACAGAGGACAGCTTAAAGTTAACTTTAGGTCTTATGTTCCGTAGGGCATTCTTTACCAGTAGTACTCAGTAGTACTGTCAGTGTTAAATTCCTGGGCAGCATGACAGTTTACAAGGCACTTGGAGGTTTGGAGATAAAGCTTTAGGACCTGACTCATGTGTGAGCCAGATGACAAAGCCAGCTTTCAGCATCCCTCAATGGTTCCAATCATAATCACTCCGACTCTCAACCATTTCTGAAGACCAAGGGAATTTTCTCGAAGCTCAAGGAGAGCCTTCAATTTGAGATTACCAGAGATGGTAATGTGTACTCCTACTTACGTCTAGACCATTGTCTGGCTAAAATTGACTGTTGCTTTCACGGCGTCAGACCATCTCCACCGCTCCATCGTGTCTCCACAATCAGTTGTTCAACTACACGTTAGCAGCTCTCCTACATACATGGTGTTACCGTCTAAATGTGCTAATGCCCTGCACTGAGCAGCGGTTGTCATCATAACGCATACGCCACACTCGTGTGTGAGAGTTGACGGTGAGGGTTTCAGAGCGGGTGCTACACGAGGATACACTAATGTGATGATGCTCTCCCCAGGTACGGTATGATTTATTCATTGCATGTGTCTGCTGTCTTATTGATCATTCCCGGTACGCCACAAAAGGGTAGAAGATCGGAATTTTTCTGTCTTCAAAGACAGCGTGAATACCGAGACATCTCTTTGATCTTGAGTGACAGTAATCACGTACATTCGGTTTGGTATGTGTGTTCACATGTTCAGGATGTGTATGTATAATACAGCAGTTGTACATTTGTTGTTGTACATGGAAGCAACATCTCTGTGCAAGGGTGATGCACACTTGTATATCTCATTGAAGTCTTGGTTTGAATTTCACAGTAGTTATGATAGTTGTTGGCAACAAGTGCACATGCAGGTGTATCAGGCAGTTTTTTTGTGGTCACTCGACGCAAGGAAACCAACCGCCGCGTAGCGGCAAATCAGCGAAGCTTGCTAATTACCTATTCGTTTCACAGTCTATCATTTTGGCCTTGGAGGCGGATTTTCGCCTGAAACTTTGTCACCTAATACTGAATTCGCAGGAGTAAGACAGGCGTTTAAACCGTACAGGATCGGTGTGTATCAGAATTCTGAAGGGAACCAATGTGAAAATTTGTCCAAAACGGGTTCGAGTGATGAGTTAGAAGCGTTTTTTGTTAACCTGCGATGAACATGTGACGTCATCAACTGGGGTATCAATTATTTTGAGCGACGAAGCTGCGTGAAAACGAATTTAGCCCATATCGCTCGCTGGATCTCTGACGTCACCACTGGTGTCATGTGTAATCGCTGTTCGAAAACGAATATAAGCCATTTTGCTATCGTGCTGGCATGGCCAGCGAGCCTCATGAGCCTTGGCAAAATAAACAGCAGCTATGAAAATATCTGTGGCATTTAGCCTACGCCGATCTAGATTTGTAACACAACTAGGCTCACAGCCAGCTAACTTTTGATGGCCTCCTGTGTTTCGTGTGTGGGTCAGTTAGGTTTTAGGCACCGTCGACATGGCTGATAGGCCTAGGCCAGATCAAATGTCTGTTGTTAGGCCTAGGACTAGGTAGGCCTAGGCCCTACTGGTTACTCTGAGTGATCGTGGTGATCTGTTACCGGTACTGTGCACTGATGACTCGCCATGTGTTTCGAGTGTTTCTCCCACACAATCTTAAATGCATAATATCATAGATAGTACATGCTTTCGCTGCTTTAAGAGAGAACGTAGCTTTTCTCTCTTATAAAGCAGCGAAAGCATACTTTATCAACAACATCGCCCATACATCATGATAAAACCCTATGTAGCTCTACCGGTTCAATCTTCTGGATTCTGCTTGCCTGTCTTCAAATGGCAGACGTGGAATTTTGGTTTCTTCACGCACTGGTTTCATTGATTAACTTTTGAGTGGAAAAGTTAGTCTTGTTTTGCTTCCACCAATCAGGTTGCTTACAGTTAACCATTATCCTAGTTATTCACTCAATTTAGTGAAAAAGTGAAAAAATCCCACTCTAAGTTTACTTGTGCTTAATAAAAGAATCAAAGTATAGTTAAAGGTTCTCATGCTTCAATCAAAAATTACAGTTGACTGTAATTGTAGTTGAAAATTATTTACAATTTAGTGAAAAACAATCCCAATCTGAGTTTACTTGTATTTTAACGAAGAGTCAAACTACAGTTAAAAATTTTCATACTCCAATCAAAAATAATCATAGTTGGCTTGTATTTTAATAAGAAATCAAGTCACTCTTCATACTGTGTACACTTTGACTAAAAATCCCATCAGAGTTTGCTTAGTCGTTAATGAAATATCAAATGTTGTTTGCTTATACTTTAATGAAAATGCTTCTTTCTGATGAAAAATCCAATAACGTGTATTTTCACAAAAGGCTCCTGGAAGTGTGGAGTAAGAATTATCACCTTGTCTAGTTTGCTATAGTGCAAAATGACCTTGTATATGTACATGCGTAAAAAGAAGCCTTTGGAATCAAAACCTTTCCAATATGCCCACACTGTTTCTTTTTTATGCGTATTTTCCGAGATGATGAGGAAAATCTCCATGGTATTATCCGACAATTCCTTGCCGTTATCTCCCGCAGCGCGTGATGGCAAATGCCGTGTGTTGTATCTTAGGGAATTATGAGCTCATACTGTTCCTTCATGATACTCCAGGCTTTAGTTTCCATTAGTATAAACGGATTGTCTCTGTTTTAACCATTTTCCACATCATTGGCTGACAACTAATTGGCACTGTTTTACCACCTTGTGATGCACTGAAGCACTGTTGAATTATTGAAAACGGCTTTGTAGGATGTAACACAAATGGTCTTTGTATTGAATAGGTAATGACAATTTCTTGATGCTTTTAAACAGTATAGTCCTAATTATCTTCATGTGAAGAATAGCAATGAAGCCTTCAAGTATCAGTACTCATTACTTCCATTTGTACCAAGTAGGATTGCGTTCCTCTTGAAAAGTAGTTGTGCATTCAATCCACTCTTTTTGCATTGATTCTGAGCCCTTCTAGCAAGTGGCAAAATTGGGGTGCATTACAATTGGCAGAATGTGTTAACAAAATTGCACATTTTCAGAAGAGATGGTTTTTCATACGCTGAGCAATTTTGAGTTTGGCAAAATGTGGTGGTGTCAAAGCCTTATAGGTTGAAAGATTCCAATTTGGGTGTAAGAAATTTCACAGCTTATCAGCTCATGTTAGGAGTCTGGGCTGACAGTTTTCAATTTTGTTTGGATTCCATAGGAATACATGTAGCCTGTGGGAACTGCAGTAAATCCAATATTTTACCCCTGGCGCTATATCCTACCTGCGTTATCATTATGACGACAGTTGTACTTAAAAAATCCCTTCCCACGTACATGTAGATCCCTTCCCATATTCAGTGGATTGTGATGAATGTCTCATAGCTTTAGTCTCTGTCACCACCTCCAGAGATGCTCTGAATATATCACTTCCACATTTTAGAACCCTGCGCATCATCTTGAGATGGATCGGTAAGAGGGATCAATGGATCAATGAACCATCAAGAGACCGACATGGGAGGCTACTCATGTTGCCATTCTAGTATGAAATGTTGCCAATAAATGCAGGAGCAAGTCCTCACATGCACACTAAACATCAGTTTTTCCCCATTTTTGTGTTCTTTTACAAAAAATAGTGTACTAGACGTCCAACACATCTTGTGGGATGAGGTGACCTGGCGTGGGTGTTCCCCATTCGTAGAAACTGTGTGTACCCTCTTCCTTAACGGCGTGGCCAGAAGGGGTACCCATACCTCAAATTTGTGTTTGGCATTCTCGTGGCAACACTGCATGATGTATTGGTGAACTCTAATTTCCCAATGATTTGCTGCTTCTGACTCAACTGAAATTCCAGGACGAATTTTCTCTGAGCTAAATTCCCAATGATTGTTGTCCAAGAATTAAAATATCAGCTATTTACTTGCAGAAATTGCTCGGTTGCTGGATTCTTTGGCATCACAGTCAAAATTTCCACCGCTTCATCCATAACGAGCAAAAACCCCAAAATGTGCTGAACTAAATCACGATATCCCAATTTAGACAGACATTAAGGAAAACAAAATGAGAAGTAAATTGATATTGAGATGTAATGCTGTCACTTGACAGCCCTTCCCAAATGATCTCTCGGCGAAATGAAACGTTGAGAGGAAATCTAATTACATCAGATTTAGTTACATTTCAATGACAATTTCATGGCTTCTACAACCCCTATTAAGTCGCTCACACCTGCGCTAATTACCTAGATGGCGTTTTGGTAATTTCGGTGACAGCGCATGCCAGTTTCAATTGGGCTTTTCAAAAAATATTTTGACTGTGTGGTGGGTGTTTCTAAGTTGTAATGTAGGTGAACTTCATTAGACACATTTTATGAAGCCCCATTGCTTCTTTGGTGCGTGGTGCTGAAAAAAGTCCCTGTCTGTGTTTGAAGGCTTTTATCTGAATGTAAAAAAAATGAGAAGGAAGCATTTTGGAAGCCTTTTCTCTTTGCTTGAAGCATTAAGAAAACAGTCAGACTTCCATGAAAGTGTGGCTGAAGTCTGACCGTAGCATACGGCCCTAAATTTTGCAGTGGGCTTGGTCGTGCCAGTCACATCACACATTAAAATAATGTGGGCAGGTTTGTACATAGACGATTTGCTTCTGACACTGCCCCTGAAGAAAATCTTCTTTGGCATGCATTTAGCGTAGATGACTTCATACCTTTTCAATCGCGTCTCTGTCCTCTGAGCCCAGATTAATAATCTTTCGCTATAAATATTAGTGTACGCTCGTAAACACATACGAGCAAGTGATTTGGCGTTAGTGTGAGGAATGAGGTTTTTGTAGATCAGTGGACATCAATTAGTAATAAATGCAATCATTAATTAACATCAGGATAAACAGAGTGTAAGAAGTGGCGGCGATGGAGATTTTAACTCCTTGGGGACCAGGAGGATTGTGCTGTCGTCGGAAAACTGGGGCCATATTCATGAAGCCGTTGCAACTTTGCGTGCATGCAAATCTACTGTGAGGCAGTCGGTGAACAATAGGGCATGTGCAGCCTAACAATAGACTCGCGTGCATGCAAAGTTGCGAAGGCTTTGTGAATCATGGTCCCTGGTTAGGTTCCTGGCACCGAGGTGACACAAATCCTGCATCAGTGGTTGCAGATTCTGGTTGGGATGGGATGAGAGCTGAGTGCATTACCTCCTACAAGATGGCAAAGGAAGGATGTGCCAGAATTCCACAGCGGACGTTCCAAATGTCCAATGTGTCATTATCCCCAGAAGTGCCTTTGATTGAGGCAGCTTATTTGCCGCCTTCACCACTCAAGGCCCTCACAGTCTCCTTGACCATCCACCTGTCACCGCTATATGACTTTCGAGACTGTCACAAATATGATTTCTCGATAAATATATTACATCTCTCTCAGGAAATGATCCCATCTTCCCAAGACATGTCCTATTCCAGGAGTGACCTTGCTGCCAATGTTTGGTTGGAGGGTATTTGTCTGGGTAAGGCTGGATGCGATGTTATGGATGGCTACGATTTTGGAGGCGTGCCTCTCGAAGAGGGAGGTTCTGTTTTCATTGCAGTTCTTTAGAATTGGAGGTAGATTTTCTTTGGGATGGCAGTAGTCTGCTGCCCATGTCATCGTTGACCTTTTTTTGTGCCATAGTGAACAGACAGAATTCTCAGAGATGTCAATGTTCTGTCTGTGTATGAAGTGCTATTCCTTCATGCAATTTTCCTTGTTCTGTTATATGGGGGGGGGGGGGCTTTGTTTTGTGGTTATCGGTCTTGTTTCATAGTCACCTGTACCTCGTCGCTCGCTGTTTGTTACGATTGCATGGTCTACCTACAATGTACCATGTACATGTACATTACATGTACTTTTAAGATTGCCTATTAGTTGGGTTTGTCAGGCATTTACCTCTGCTCAGGCGACCGTTCGCTGTAACATTGATGACTTGCTTGTTTACCTCGATAGAGGAGCTACACGTGGATGTGCCCTTCCCTCAGAGTTTACCCAAGCATTTAATCATTCTGTCATCTTCTGCTTGGCGGACTAACAGTTAATTGGTATTCACTAAGTGTGTGCCTAAATGATTTTGTCCACGCATTAAGATTGGACATGCTCGATAGGTGTATCCTTCCATTCTTTGTGGAAATTTGATATTCCCTCTCTCCTGGACGGTGAAAGTATCGTTTCTCATACATGTTTTGTCTGCTTTCAGTCTAGCCCAATATCATAAATAATTCAGTTTGCCAACACTCCTAGGCAATTCAGTCAGGTCCTTAAGGGGATGGCATTATAATGCATGGTGTTTGTGTGTTGGTTTGAGGCCCAGCTATGATACCCATTCACATCCCTATTTTGCACTTTTAACTGGTCTGAAGGAGCAAGTGAAGGGAAAGATTAATACGAACATTTACAGGGTGAGGTTCAGTTGGATGAGCTTATTAACATGACCTTATTTAGGTCAAGTCCAGGGCCGCCCGCACAGAAAGTCTGGCTATTTGGCCAATGGACACTTGCCTCAGTTTACGTCTGCCACGGATGCAAACCATTTGAAGTATGAGCTAAAAAAATAAAGCCCCTTGCCTTTGTATATGACTTGGAAGTCTACAGAATGAAAGCAAAGCTCCTCTTTTCAGTCTATGTTGCCCTAAGACCTGATCTATCAGAAGAAACATCTGCCGTTCCATGAATTATCACAGCAGACGACATTCTGTTTGAAACTAATGACCCCTGGCATCCCCTGGATCCCATAAAAATACAACAAACAAATAACCTCATATCCTCAAATCTGGGAAATAAAACCTGCAGTGATTTGGTTGCAGGGTTCTCGTGGAGAGTCAATATGATTTATGTTCTGGTCGTGATATATAGACTCGATAGCTCTCCTTGAGCCTGGGTGCTTTAGTATGATATTTCTGCTAGGCTGAGTTCAATGAAGTATCTCTACAGCAATCACGGTTCGAGGGAGTGGAGACAAATGGGTACAAAGTCATAAAGTCAAGTCGGGATCGATTTCCGTTGCTGTAAGCCTGAGCTTGTGACAGTGATGAACATAAGCGATTTCACTCCCAGGTCTTGCATGGCAATTTTAGGAAAAGATTGGAAGTTCAGTCTTGTCCAAAAAAATGGCTGATTTTGGTATCTTTCTCTTCGATCCATGAAAAGTGGCCTGGGATTAAGTGTCAACAAGTATGTATATCCTTTTGGATTACATGTGACATTTGTTGCAGAATTAACTTACTATGAGTGGTACAATATGCCTCTTAACCTCGCTGATTCTTCCTCTCAGTCTACTGATTCTTCCTCTGTCTACTGATTCTTCCTCTCAGTCTTCTAATTCTTCCTATCAATCCGCTGATTCTTCCTCTCAATCCACCGATTCTTCCTATCAATCCACCGATTCTTCTTATCAATCTGCCGATTCTTCCTATCAATCTGCCGGTTCTTCCTCTCAATCCGCTGATTCTTCCTCTCAATCCGCTGATTCTTCCTCTCAATCTGCTGATTCTTCCTCTCAATCCGCTGATTCTTCCTCTCAATCTGCTGATTCTTCCTCTCAATCCGCTGATTCTTCCTCTCAGTCCACTAATTCATCCTCTCAATCCGCTGGTTCTTCCTCTTAATCCTCTGATTCTTCCTCTCCATGCATGTCCTTCTTCCTCGCAATCCTTGTAATTCGTCCACTCAATCCGCTGATAGGTTACTTCCTCTCAATCTGCTCAGGTTCTTCCTCTCAATCCATGTGATTCTTCCTCTCAATCTGCTCAGGTTCTTCCTCTCAATCTGCTCAGGTTCTTCCTCTCAATCCATGTGATTCTTCCTCTCAATCTGCTCAGGTTCTTCCTCTCAATCTGCTCAGGTTCTTGCTCTCAATCCATGTGTCTTCCTCACAATACCACTGAATCTTCATCTTCACAGCCTTGAACAAACATGGTCACATTCTTGAAGATATCGAATATTTACACAAGCTGCCTTGAGCTGTTGTTCCTTGACTAATTAATTATTCAAGAAATGATAACACGTTGTTGTGAAAATTGATAAGCCGCGGCATTGTCACAGCCACTCGCATGCGCCAGATCATATTTTTTGTAACGCTATTCAATTTTGTCACAACAACATGAATCAATAACTAGAAGAAGACAAAAGTTTTAGTTTATGTTTGCAGTTTGTTGTCATTGCTTTATTCCCTGTAAACATCATACATAAAAATTGTTGTTCTTCCGATGTCTCTGCACTTCAGTTTGTTATCAATGACATTTAAAATGCATTGCAGCCTACCTACAGATATACACCTATAGATTGTGAAAAATTACCAATGAAATATACATCGGAAAATATCTAATGCATTTCCACGGTGATGTTTCCCCTTCCATAGAGCAGCATGTTTCATGCAAACCTGATGCATGAAATGAGCATAACATGTGCATCAGGTGCATGACATGATTGATGGATGCATCCATCCGATTCCTCCCATATGGAGATATATCTGATGTATATGCATCAATCCTACCTCAATTATGTATGAATAGAGTATAAATCCCAGTTGTTTGTCAGCCTAGAGTTTGGATTTTGAAAATCTGCCCTGAAATGTGTATTCTGGGGCAGTCAGTTCCACATTGCATGGGATTTAGTAGGAATAAGGATTATCTAAACACTGCCAGCAACATCCATGGTGCTTAAAAAGTAAGAATTACAAACATCGAACATGATCAGATGCGTGAGCTTCGCTAGCTCTTACACAAGTGTGCTCTTCTTGAAATGAATTCAACAAAAGCATTTTCCACTCGTGCAAATCCTAAGAATAAAGGTACAGTTCAACTTGAAACCTACTGATAAAATTTTTCGGATATTTGTGAACTTCATCTCCCGCTACACTGGGTCTTCTTTATCCTCTTCAAAGCTTTTTCTGGTATTAGCTCAACATGTGAGTCAGAGACAACCAATAACCAGCCTCTGATTTCACATTGCGGTTGCTTGCCGAACGTGAGGAAGGCAAACTCCATGTCAAATTGTATTTGACACTTGTATGCACAGCACAACACATAGTGTTATTAGTCATGCTTAGTGTCATCCGCAAATATTGTAAACATCATTTTATGGAGTTCAAAAAGTTTTAGCATATGTCAATTTCATGACTTCTCAGCCTCTTGGGGTTTTATTCCCTCACAGTGCATTGCTTCTGCGTGTGAATTGCTTCTGGTTATGTTGAGTACAGATGGTAAACTTCAGTATTATGATTACACCAAATTGCTTCTGGTGGAAGCTGTACTCAAATTGCATCTGTCAACATCTTTCTGATATGTCTTTTTTGCGAGAATTGCGTCAGGCCTACCATTTCAAAACCTGATCATCTTGCTCCTTTTTGTTTGGGAATGGTGAACAGGAAAGTTTTATTTGTTTTGTAGCAAACTCATAAGCTGCCTGAATACTTCGCTCTTGATAAGTCATTTCCTTTAAGTGCCAAATGGAAGTCTTTTGTACGCTAGAAATCTGTTACACCAATTCAGAAGCTGATCACTTGGTGCATTTCTTTGAGTGTTGACATGATGTCTTTTGTATGTTGAAATCTGTTCACCAGTGCAAGAACTGCAACACTTCACTTCCAACACAAGTAATATCGCCTTAACATGTACAAGTGGTTACATGAATATTTTGCTGTTAAAAAACTCTGATTCTGGGATTCTTTGTAACTGATACCATTTTCTGCTACTCTCTTGCATTACATTTCTCTATGGCATTACACAATGTGAATGATTATGATAGCCGGCCATATCAAGCATGCACAGACCATAAGGCTGAAAGAATGGAGGCATTTGTTGCATTTTTGCAGTTCTATGGCTGCAGAGCATGATTATGAGAAAATATGGCTGCTTGGATGGTACTGATATTGTCAGTGTCTACAAATGAACTCCAAAGCCTGGCTGCTGGGCTGCTGGTACATGCTACCAGAAACTTCCAAAATTTATTCACGGCATGTAACTTTTGACATAGTTTGCAAACAGGCCATGCAGGCATTGAAAGATTACGTACATTTTGATACTCCTCCAATGATGTGCAAACATTCTTTCCAAACTTGATGATTGTAATGCTTGCTCTTCCCAAAAAATGTGGGTACATGTACTTTTCCGATGCATCCACTTAGACAGAAGTACCTGCATAAATGTGAATCAATTCCTGCAAAAGAGCTGATTTTAAGCCATTAAAAATGCCATTAACGCCTTGCACAGTTTTGAAATTTTTCTAGACACTTTTCCAGACACTCTACGGGTGCATTTTCAGTTTCACCATGTAAGAGCACCCCAAAATGACACAAAGTGCATCTACTTCAGCTTCACAGTGGCTTTTGATGAAAATGATTGCAGTGATAGAACACTAAGTGAAGAGCCTTCCCAATTCTCAGCAAGAAAGAAGCGTATCCAGAGCACAAATAGAGCATGTGCTCCAAATACAGCATGTGCTGCAATGTTGCTGATGAACATGATGCCTTTTAAAAAATTTTTTGCTGATGTCTTTTCTGTGGGAAGTTCTTACAATTACCAATGGGAAAATACAGGATATGTATCAGATTTGACTGACTAAAGTGCTTTTGTTGACTTTCTTCTGAACCAAATACTGGCTGTCAGGAAGGAGACCCAGTTCCAATGTAATTCAGAGACTGTTGCATCGTTATTGAAAGATGATCTCTTTTGGTCTCTTGGCACAGATCAATCACGTTTGAGATGAAATCAAGTTTATTATGGAAACGAAACGAAAGCTATCAGTTTACTTTCAGGAAACATGGTCAATTTTTCCACAGCCCCTGGATCGTTTCATTTCCATGTACGTACATGAAGGAATATCTTATTGCAATTGCTTCCTCATTATTGGTGAATGACCGAAATGGGCTCAATTTATCCATTTAATGACAACACAATAAATCGTCTTTTACCATCAATACACTACCCCTAGAATGAGCGCTGTTTACGTTGTAATGAAATATTATCGCTATTGCTATGACTAAGCGATGGCTATTCGGCCATGTTCAGATTACACTCGCGGATCATTCAATCAACAGGCATGACTCTTCCAGCCTCATGTTGGTCGCTCTGATAAAAAATGTATGCGTCATCGGTTGTCTATTTTCTTCTCGGATCTCTTGTGTCCGTTTGATGTTGAAATATATCTTTCTCAGGTAACGGCGATTTGTAATTGTATCATAGTGCTGACCTTGTACAGTTGAAATATATCTTTCTCAGGTAACGGCGATTTGTATCATAAGTGCTGGCCTTGTAAAGTTGAAACATATCTTTCTCAGATAACGGTGATTTGTATTTGTATAATAGTGCTGGCCTTGTACAGTATGAAATACATGTATGTCCACATCAGTCATTGCCTCCCCCCCCCCATTTCTGCATTGACATTTTATTGAAACTTGAGAAAGCACTGCTGAAGGTCAGGTATAATCTGAGATAATATTTCGAATACTTCTGAAGGGACCTTCTCCACAAGAATAAGGAAGAGGCTAACCCAGTCTGTAAAAATGGGAACAGCCATGCTCATCAGATCTCTTCATTCTGACCGTGAAGAAATTCTTGTCCTGGCTCATCTGGATCTTGGCTATACTATCATTAGGCTTAATAGAGGCTATGCACGTGACGTCATCAGCGAGGTGACGCCATGTTGGATGGAACGTTGTGACATGCTGACGCAGTGCATTTGACCACGTGCTCCGTCCATTTTCCATCCAACACGTGGCGTCATACCCATTGATGACGTCATTTGATGACGTCTAGCCTCTATAGTGGGCCTGGTTAGAGCTGGCTATATGTTCGCACTTCTGGTCTCAACTTCACCAAGAAATTCTTAATCAATCAAAAAATCCCAACTGCACCAATTAAATTCTAGTCACTGGTTATGAATAAGCCATCATTGCTGAAAACTGCCAGCAAGTTGTTGGATCCATACCTGTTGAAGGACACAAAGCCATTATTGCACTTGAAACCTGCTCATGAATTCCTGGTACATTGTTGGAATACAAAGCCCTATCATACTTCAAACTTTCCAACTCAACTCCAGAGCCTTGCGTATGGCCATTATGACCCCTCAAGTTGGCCGCCGATGTGCTTAATGTGGTTCCATATAGAAACTAGTCATTCTGGATGACTGGTAGTATGCAAGCATTCCTTTAATACTAGCTAGTGTTGTTGCCTCAAGTTATTTGATTTATTGGGGACGCTGGAGTATATAGCTGTAGCTATATTGAAACCAAATATCAGTGGGCTGTGCCTCTTTTATGCTGGATAAACTAGCATTAAACTGCTGCCACTTTCTTCATGCATTTCTTTAGATCTACAGGAAATCTGAATTTGGCGTTACCTTCTTGTTCATGTCAGTTCAGAACAGTTCATAGTCGACTAATTGTTTGTGCCATCAGCTCAGGATTGGGAGTGCAGTTTATAGTTAACTAATTGTTTCTGTCATCAGTTAAGGATTAGGAGTGTCGATTATAGTTAACTAATTGTTTGTATCATCAGTTTAAGGATTAGGAGGTGCAGTTCATAGTTAAATAATTGTTTGTGTCATCAGTAAAGGAAAGAGTGCAGTTTATAGCTAACTAATTGTTTGCATCAACAATAAATGACAGAGGACAGCTTAAAGTTAGCTTTATGGCTTATGATGTGAAGGGCATTCTTTACCAGCGGTGCTGATAGTGTTAAATTCCTGGTCAGCATGACAGCATCAAGGCACTTGGAGGTTTGGAGATAAAGCTTTAGGACCTGACTCATGTGTGAGCCAGATGACAAAGCCAGCTTTCAGCATCCCTCAATCGTTCCAATCATAATCACTCCGACTCTCAACCATTTCTGAAGACCAAGGGAATTTTCTCGAAGCTCAAGGAGAGCCTTCAATTTGAGATTACCAGAGATGGTAATGTGTACTCCTACTTACGTCTAGACCATTGTCTGGCTAAAATTGACTGTTGCTTTCACGGCGTCAGACCATCTCCACCGCTCCATCGTGTCTCCACAATCAGTTGTTCAACTACACGTTAGCAGCTCTCCTACATACATGGTGTTACCGTCTAAATGTGCTAATGCCCTGCACTGAGCAGCGGTTGTCATCATAACGCATACGCCACACTCGTGTGTGAGAGTTGACGGTGAGGGTTTCAGAGCGGGTGCTACACGAGGATACACTAATGTGATGATGCTCTCCCCAGGTACGGTATGATTTATTCATTGCATGTGTCTGCTGTCTTATTGATCATTCCCGGTACGCCACAAAAGGGTAGAAGATCGGAATTTTTCTGTCTTCAAAGACAGCGTGAATACCGAGACATCTCTTTGATCTTGAGTGACAGTAATCACGTACATTCGGTTTGGTATGTGTGTTCACATGTTCAGGATGTGTATGTATA